>OZ024742.1:3136274-3271274 GCA_964016885.1 Eledone cirrhosa | reverse complement strand
GTTATAATAAACCTTCAAAAGTGTGGGGCTAGAGTTATTGTTCAAAAATATTGTAATCATTATCTATCGTACACTCTGTGGCATCCATTTATAAAAAAGAGACTCATAACGAACTCAAGACGACACGATAATTATTTAAGTGAATTTATAATATAGAATTCGGTTTAACTGCATTTCGTATTAATCATTACTAAACATCTAATATGAGATATTGAACATTGGCTTAAATAATAATCGTGTCGTCTTGAGTTCGTTATGAGTCTCTTTTTTATAAAAGGATGCCACAGAGTGTACGATAGATGTGATTACAATATATTTGAGCAACTAGTCCCACACTTTTGAAGGTTTATTATAACATTCTGTGGCTCTTTTGAGCTTGCGCATTTTTCATTTTTCAGGTCTAGTATATATATATATATATATATATAGGAACAAGTAAGACACCGACGGCAGAGCTCTGCCGTCGGGGTTATACTTCTTCCTATTACTCGCTCTACTACCGTAAGTATTGAATACTTTGGTGCGTTATGGTCCATCTGGTTCTTTACCATATTTCCTTCGTTATATATTTTATATATATATATACACACACAGACATATATACATATATATATATATGTGTGCGTATTGGAAATCAAAGGATGCGTGGTTCGATTCCCTCTGGTGCCTTTGTTCACTATTTTCCATCTCCAGTTGTACTTTAACACACCTAATCCTCTCTTAGGTTGCCTTTCATCCTTACGGGATCGATAAAATAAAGTACCATTAATGTACTGGGTAATTGCTGGCCTTGTGCCAAAAGTACAAACAATTATTAACTATTACCTATAGAGTTGTACGCATTATGGCTAATACAATGTATATATATATATATATATATACATGATAACCATAGAACTATTTCTCAAATCATAGTATAAGAAAACTTCATGGCTAATATTCGAAGTACAGTATCAGAAGTAGAGCCCTAGGACATTACATCTTGATATAACTAAAATAATTTAACCTCCATCTTTGCTAATAAAAACTTCTATTTCTAAAACGTCAGACATATTGATTTTTCTTCCAGTAACATACTACACTGTGATTTACAACAAATAAAACTATTATTACATTCCTAAATATACTTACATTGCAGTTATTAGAGAAAAGACAAAACGGGATTATTAAGTGGTAACAATTAGTAGCAGAATATAATGTTACCAGTTGGACACACAGGATGGCTGAATTGTGAAATGGTGACATCTTCTTGACTGTCTCTAGTTTTCACGTTCGAATCCAGCATGTAACAGCTTGACAAATATTATCAACCATAGCGTCGAGTATAACTGTGGATGAAATTATGTAGAGGGGCCCTAATTATTTGAAAGGCCGTCAATAAGATTGCACCTGTAATTGAAAGGGCCAGCCGCTTCATGCTGAACCTTCCAGATAATTACGTACAGGCGTCTGTGGGGTACGAATTACATTATACTACAAAATAGACTGTACCTGTAATTTCAAAGTCCACCCTTGTCAATTATTGCTTCAGACATAATCTTCCTGAGAATTACATTTGAGTGAACGTGTCCGTGAAATTCTCAGGCAGTTACACTATAATATAAAGGACTGTTTTCAGACACTGCATGTTGTTGAGAGCAGGCAGCCATATTGAATAAGGAAAAGTGTTCAATCCTATGCCCAAATGATTCTAATTCGTTTCATTTCATGTAGATCTAATTTAAGTTCATTTGTGTCTTTTTCAGGTGTTATCATATTTGCATCGGATCAAGAAGTTGGAGAACTTATGATGGCCGTTGCACGAAGAAATGCCACTGGGATGTTTTCCTGGATAGGAAGTGATGGATGGGGAGGCAGAGCTGTAGTGTACGAAAATAAAGAGAGACAAGTAACTATAACTTCCTTTATATTACATTTTACAGAGTTCCATTAAATAGTTTCACTGAAAATAATAATATAGACACCACAGACAAAATTCATTAAGGATATTCAACATTCTTTCAATATCTAGAAAAATACGTCTATAGGACATGTTTATATGTCTACACATTTGATATGTCTATTTCATATATATACATTCACGCACTCTCAGTTAATCTTGTAGTTTATCTGCGTAGATGTGTATATTTCTTTCTCTCTTAAATGTTACATGTTCGTCTAACATTCTATAACACATACACATACCAAATATAAAACACAAACACACACACGCACACACACATACACACACACACATATATATATATATATATATATATAAACATAATTGTTTCTACGTTAGGCACAAGGCCAGCAATTACCCAGTGTATTACTGGTACTTTATTTTATCGACCCCGTAAGGATGAAAGGCAAAGTTAACCTCGGCGGGATTTGAACTCAGAATGGCAAGGGCTGTAACTCTATGCGCCAAAGCATGGCATCCGACACTCTACCAATACTGCCAATCCACCGCCTATATATATAAACATAATACTTGTTAGAAATGACTGGATTTATAGAAATAATACTTAATTTAATAATGTCTTGATTACAATATTCCATGTAAAGAGACGTGAGCCTCGATAGTCCTTGAGCTTCTCCCTCTTGTCACTCTGGGCTTCACCATATTTCATTTAACATTTATTGACATAAATTACAATAATTTACGCCCACAACTTCTTCATTATGAAACACATATCCACTAAATTACGATTACTTCCTCCTACTTCTTGATGTTGTTGTCCATGTCCGAAGATCGCTACATTGGTAAATATACATAAATAGACCACTATAGATTAATAGTCATGCAAACAGGTAGACAGACAGAGAGGTAAATTGATAGAGTGTTAGATAGATAGATAGATAGAGATAAACAAATATATATATAATATAATATATAAGATCGATCGACTTCAAATCGGACGTCAAATCGGACCGAGGAAACAATGTTTCCGTTGGTCGTTCCAGTTGCTAGTACTATCTATCGATCGCAACTCCAAGTAGAAGGAGCAACGTGAAATAAGGTGTCTTGCTCAAGGATTGCCTGGTTCAGGAATCGAACTCACAATCTCAAGATTGTGAATCCAATTCTCTCAGCTACACGCTATATAATATATAGAAATAAACACAGAGAGATGTGTGTTTAGAATTAGGACTGAAACACCATTTTCGTACGATGTATATAATCTATGAACAAACGGAAATATATATATATATATATACAGTGCATCTTCGCTTATCCGGATATCGCTTTTCCGAAATTCGATTTACCGGACGGTTATTTCTATACTACCTCCGGATGAGGAGGACTTGATTTCGTCAGACGGACAGATTCGGGCACCATTTCTTCCGGCGTTACGTTACTTATTCAACCAATGGACCAGGGAGTTTTGGAAACACTAAAGCTGATTTACAGAAAACAATTGCTGTGGGATTTGATCGGAAAAGGGGACACGGGCATGATTCCATTTTTACGTGCGATAAACAAGAGGGAGGTGGTTGACCGTTCAGCTGTTGCGTGGAAATGGTAGCGGAACGACGAGCTTCGGCGCGAAAACAATCTTCTATTTATTCATTTTTATAAAAGTACTAACTTTTTATGGTTTGACTCAATTTCAGTTTTACCAAGTTTTTATGTCTGTTTAATTAATTTTCTTATACATTCTAGCTGTCCTTTTGTTATTCTAATAAACTTTCTTTACTTAGCATTTGTCTTTTATTTTGACTAAAAGAAGCCAAAACATTAGAAACCACGAGCATTATGTAACAATGGGATTTTAGAATTCAATTATCCGGATATTTCACTTAACCGGATCTTTTTCTAACTGTTTGGTTTTGACCGTCCGGATAAGCGAAGATTCACTGTATACAGAGAGAGAGAGGGAGAGGGAGAGAGAGAGAGAGAGAGAGAGAGATACATAGAGATACCTAGAGATACATAACGTACCGTTGCTAACGACAACAGTAGTTATTTTGCCGGCACACAGAGAGGAATTTGCATTATATACGTATATATTCTCATAGTTGTAATTGGATAATATTTGATATTACCCACATTATATATATATATATATATATATATAGGACGCGTAAAATTGCCGAGATCCTTGGGCGAGTTCTCTCCAGCGGTCTCTGTCCCTCATCATCGCTTCCATGTCCTGGGTCTTCCTCTTCCAGCGTGCCCATGCAGGGGCTCCCACAGGAGCACTGTGTGTAATGTCAACTCTGGATGTCGGTGAGCATGTCCAGCTAATCTTAGTCTCCTCTGTGCTACTTTCGAGTGAAGGAGGCAGAGGAGTTGATGCAGGGGCTGGAGACTGTGTCAATGAGTGTGGGGCTGAGAATGAATGAGATTAAGACGAAGTATCTGGTAGAGAATATTAAGAAGCCAGAGAAGATTATTAATGTAGGTGGGAAGCCGCTAGAATTGGTTGAGGACTTCCTGTATCAGGGAGGAAAGACTGGGAATACAGAAGATGATGTGGTCGAGAGGAAGAACAAATCTTGTGCGGCGTTCCACAGTTTGAGATCAGTGTGGAGGTCGGACCTTCGTAAACACCTGAGGATCCGTCTCTTCGTTGCTGTAGTGGAGTCTGTGCTGCTGTACGGGTCTGAGACTTGGACACTGACCAGGAAACTCACTCAGATGGTGGATGGGTGCTACACGAGAATGCTGAGGATGGCTCTGGACATTAATCAGTATACACTGAGTATGAAGAACTCACAGCTGTACGGGAGCCTCCCAAAAGTCATATATATATATATAAACAGAAATGCGAAAGCAATGACACAGTACAATTATAAAATGTATTAGTTTAACGCTTAACGCTTGAAATATATATATGCACATATATGTATATACACATGTATACACCCCACTCCCCATATATATATATATATAAATATATATATATAATACATACACCTACATACATATATATGTATGTTAGCTTTTGTTTGTTCCTGTACGTATGTGTGCGTTGATATGAATGCAATATATTTCTACTTAACTACATTAGCGCTAATATCTATTTCCGATATTCAAATTCTATTTCACTTCTCAGGTAGAGGGAGCCATCACAGTTCAACCATTGGCATACGATGTGAAAGGCTTCAAAGATTATTTCCTTTCTCTTTCACCGAAGACAAACACACGAAACCCTTGGTTCATTGAATATTGGGAACAACATTTCCAGTGTAAATATCCCAACAGTAGCTGGACACCATTTAATGAGATATATAACCATTCCTGTACCGGAAATGAAGCAATTGATCCGGATGACTTCCATCTTGAAGCTCAGTTACAGTTTGTCAGCGACGCAGCACTGGCGTTTGGTTATGCTTTCAAGGTATATAGCTATATATATATATATCTATTGTTGTTATTGTCGCTCTTGATAGAGGCGTCGTCTTTTGTTAATGTCACTCTTGATAGAGGCGTCGTCTTATTTTGTTTTATCTGTTGCTGCCGATGATGTTGTTGATGTTGTTTTTGTTGCTGATGGAACTGTTGTTGATGTTTTTGCTGATGCTCTTGTTGAAGTTTTTGCTGATAAAGTTGATGTTTTTGTTGCCGATGCTGCTGCTTTGGTTGATGTTGATGATGATGTTGAAATGTTGTTGTTTTTCTGGTGATTGTTATTAATATTTTTTGTTTTGATTATTGATGCTGTTTAAGGACGCAGCATAGCTGAAAGTTTAACGATGTCACTTCACAATAAAAAGTTCCCAGGCTTCATACCATTGCTTGGTATCTTTAACTGGTATAATCTCCTATAGATTTCGATTTCCCGAATCCTCGAGAATGTAATAATGTAGTCAGTAACCATAATTGAAATTGCCACCCTTCTCCCACGCTGAATCTACCAGGAAACTACATTATGCATACACGTGTTTGTGAGACATTCAGTCATTTGCACGTGAATATTAGCAACAAGCTGTCTTGTTAATCGAATCTCTGGAACACTTATCATCGAAACAGATGAAGGTCCATTTCTCTCCATGTTGTTGATGATGGTATTGTTGATTAGCCATATATGAGAGTCAACTAAACAAAACTACCATAGGATGACATATATTCCATCACTAACTTTACAGTACAATTCATATTTTCATGTAAATAAATGTATTACTAAATTCATCTTTATTTTCTATACATGGATATTTTATATTCCGACTATTCCTTCAAAATAATTTGTACCTAATCGGATAATACTCCTCAATAGCTTTACCCCCCACTGAAGTTTCAAATAATGACTAGATTTGGAAATTAATGAGACACCACATTTTTTCAGAATCAAAATGTCGGCATGTTCTATATTGTCTTACTACCTGCAATTAAGAGATCAAGAATGAGAAAGACGCTGTAGTCACATATAAAATTTCACATATACATGCTCACATACATATATCTATATACCTGTCTATCTATCTATCTATCTATCTATCTATCTATCTATCTATCTATCTATCTATCTATCTATCTATCTATCTATCTATCTATCTATCTATCTATCTATTTTGATAGAGTGAGACACGCTTCACATCGGCTCCGCTATTCTATCGGAATTTGCCTATACTACTATAGTAAGTACCAGTGAATTTTTTTCAGTGCAACACATTTGGAACACTTACCCCTGTTATTTAGGGAAACATTTTTACATTTACCCCCTTTTTAGGGGGTAAAATAAATAACTATTTTACTGTAAAACTTCTTTCTTGGCAGCATGGCGGGAAAGATGGCAGACATGTCTGCCATTAGCTCTGCCACGCCCCCCAAGTCTGAAGAACAAAAAATGGATACAACAAAACTAGACAACGAAACAAACAAGGAAAATGAAAAAAACAAATGTTACGGAAAATGAGCAAACGGAAAACAAACAAACAGAAAATAAGAATACAAAAAACAACAAGGCAACTTTCGCCCAGACAACAAAAAAATCTATAATATATACACCTATAGACTTAACTGCCGCCAGAGAGAAACTGGCAGAAGCAAAAAAACACATAGTCTTGGGGGAGAACGGAATGTTTTCCATTAATCCCCCCCCCCCCCCCCAGATTTCAAGAAAACGAGAATAGAAAGCACTGTTCTGTTTAGAACAATCCTAAACCAAACGAGAAAGCCAGCACAGCCCAGCCAAATGGAGATAGAGTTGGTCCTAAAAGACTATTTGAAGAATATTCTCTTCATACGAAAGGACCGACTCTATGGCAGCATTTCGGTCTTAACAAAAGACAGGGAAACAGCGCAGAGGCTTTCCCTAAGCCCACTCTCATCAACAGAATACAGCTTCTATCCCTCCTACATGGGTAGAAGAACACAGAGAGTCAAAATACAGACAATGCTGCCCACAATGGACTTCTGGTGGGCTATTGCTGGCTTCATAGACATGGGCGAGGACACAGTGCTGTCAATGGGGAAGGCATCTGGAGATGCGTTCCTGGGAATGGGCCTCGACCTACTAGTCCAAATGAGGCCCGAAAGAATAGCGCAAATCCCGGATCGCATCTGGCTGGATGACCTCACCCAATATATATAATTGTAGAGGGGAGAAGACCAGCATGCTATTCATGCACGGAAAGGGGACACGTTAAGGCTAACTGCCCGAATCGTATCCCCCAAAAAGGACTATTGCCCACACCCACCACAAACAGTACACCAACACCATACACCTCCAAAAATACACTAATACCACACACAGCAAACAAAATACAGACACCACCAACCACAAGCACAACACAAACATCACCAGCACCAGCACCAAACACAAGGACGACACAAAAATCACCACCACCATCACCAACCACAACACAAACATCACCACCACCATCACCAACCACAAGCACGACACAAACATCACCACCACCACCACAAAACGCATTCCAAACAAATAATAAAAAAAACAGCAACAAATCTACCCCTCCCGCAAAAAAAACAACAACCAGACACCACGTCCCTCGCACCTAGCGCTGAAGAGTTTCCCCCAACTTCTGAAGAAGAAGGAGGAGAAGCCTTCAGACAAGTTAAAAGAAAAAAACGAAAGCACACACCCAGCACACCTCAACAAAAAATAACCCACACACAAACACCAACTCCAATCAAAAACACCCCACCCTCGACAAACAAAAATAAATCTGCGCCTCCCCTCTTCGAAACATTGACAGTATCACAAAAAAAGACGTTGCAATACACATATATAAATAAAGAAAACAAAAAAACTGTTTAAATTAATAAACAATAGCCCTTTGGTGCAGACCGAAGGGCCAAACTTTATCTCAACAGAGAACTTCACCCATTTAAAAATGATAAAGGTCCCTCTGGACATTTATCGTTCCTTAAAAGAACAATTTAACAGGACGTGAGCCCCCCTGTTTAAAACCGTTAAATCGCGTCCCCTTGAAAGATTACTCCATAACCTCCCCTCTCCTTGACACAACTCCAAATACCCCAACCCCACCACACTCGGATACCCCCACACCACCACAAAACATCCCGCCACCCAACACACCCGACGCCATGGAAATTACACAACCCGGAGAGGTAGGTGCTTTTCTTTCTTCACTTTCAACACCAAAATAGATCAATTGAGAGTTGGCTGTTTGAATGCGCGTGGCCTGGGCTCAGCTTGGAAGCAAGCAAAGCTTCTAAGTGACCTCAGGTCACGAAGTATAGATGTGATGGTTGTTTGCGAGAGTCGGATCAGCAGCGTGCGACAGCTGGCTCCCGCCTTCGATGACTTTGAGATGCACGCATCTCTCTGTCAACCCGGAGGCGGGGGTGGGGTTGCCGTACTGCTGGATAAACGTCTGGCTCTCGACGTACAGATTGTTCACTCGGACCCGGGGGGTCGATTACTGGTGCTGGACGTCGGAGGCGGTGAAGGCGGGGCTTTCAGACTGGTCGGTCTTTATGCCCCCTTCGGGGCTGAAAGAGCCGACTTCTTCCAGCGTCTAGAGACTTTTCTAGGAACGTCGCGTTCCCTGCTTTTAGTGGGGGACTGGAATGGAATCCTAGATGCGCGTTGGGACTATGCAGGGGCATGTCCCGATAGAGGGGGGTGTAGCAGCCTCAAAGGGTTACTCGATCGATTCGACCTGGTCGATAGATTTCGACTAGATTTTCTAACTGTGCCAACCTGGACCTGGGCAAACCGCAGTGGTCAATCTAGATCGTACCTAGATAGGTTTTTGGTTAGGAGTAAGGATAGGGACGTATTTAGTTGTCCAAAATTGCTCATGGTTGGCTATTCAGATCACAAATTAGTGATCTGCGTGTTCAACCTTGATAGAACGCATAGACAGGGTCCAGGTTACTGGAAGATGAACTTGTCCTTGCCGGCAAAGGAAGCTTACAGGAACCGGATTAGTAGCTTAGTTAAGATGCGGTTGACGGGAGCGATCGTCAACAGCAGGTGGTGGGTATCTCTAAAGAGAGAGATTAGAGTAAGTTCGATAGGTTACAGTAAGGAACTAGCGGCGAATAGAAATAGGAGGGAAAGGGAGCTAACAGATAAACTAGAAGAGGCGATTAGGAGCGGAGACGTGGCCAGAGTGTTAGCGTCGAGAACGGCGTTGAGCCAGTTCTTTGACGCGAAGCACGAAGGCTGCGTTGTCCGAAGTAAAATACGTGCTTTAGGAAACGAGGGGACCAAAGCTGTTAGCTGGGCCCGCGTGACAGAAGCCAAGAGTGGGATTAAATCCACCATTCGGTCTTTGCGAGACCAGGATGGACGGGTGATCCTTGAACCTGAGCGGATGTGCGAGGCCTTTCAAAGGCACTTTGCTCGACTGTTCGGAGGGGGCGGGGGCCGGACGGGGATGTGGACTTCGGTCCATACCTCGACGGTCTACCGCGTCTTTCGAGCGGCGAAGCGGAGTGCTGCGAGAGGCCAATCACAGCCACTGAAATCGGGGAAGCGCTCAGCCAATGCAGCAGACGCAAATCTCCGGGTCTCGATGGTCTACCATACGAACTTTATTTAGCTATGCCGGTCTTGTTCTCCGAACTCCTCGAGGCTGTCTATTGCAACTGGCAACAGAACGGGAGAATTCCCTGTTCTGTGACCAAGGGCGTAGTCACGCTAGTGAGGAAGGACGAGAGCAAGGGGGACGACTTAAGTAACTTTAGGCCCATAACTCTGCTGAATGCAGAGTTACAGATTTTGGCCAAGGTGTTGGCGAATAGGTTGGCGCTTGTGGTGGGTGGTTTGGTGGGAGACGCGCAGACATGCGCTATCCCGTCCAGGTCCATTCACGACAACCTCCAGCTCATGCGATACATCGTAGAGAGGGTTGGGAACGAACCCGGCTTTGGTGGGGCCATGATCAACTTGGATCAATCTAAGGCGTTCGATAGGGTCGACCATGGTTACCTGGATGCGGTGCTAGCGGCGGCGGGCTTCGGACCCGTTTTCAGGGGCTGGATTTCTGCCATGCACAGTGGCAACGTCTGCTCTAGGATTAAAGTAAACGGCTACCTCTCGGAGCCGTTTCAAATCACCCGGTCCATCAGGCAGGGCTGCCCCCTCTCCCCCCTTCTGTACGTATTGACTCTCGAGCCACTGCTGCGGAAGTTGGAGTTGCTGCGGGGCATACCCCTGGAACCGGGATTGCACAAAGCGGTCTCGGCCTATGCCGACGACGTAACAGTAATGGTGGCGGACGCCTCGGAAATCGGGGCGATCGCCACCCTACTGGAGGAATACGAAAGGCTGACGGGTCTAGGCTGAACCGGGACAAGTCAGTCGGTTTGCAACTCGGAACGTGGAGGGGCAAACCGATGCCGTTAGATGGTGTCGTCGGGCGGTGGACGGAGGGCCCGGTGAAGCTGCTCGGGGTCTGGTTCGGACCGGACCTCCAGATGGAGAAGAATTGGAGCGAGGTGACAAGCAGGGTGTTTGCGCTGACCCAGAAGTGGGCCAAGTGCAAACTATCACTGAAAGGTCGGGCGGAGGTGACGAACGCTTACATAGCGTCCGTCATCTACTACCGCCTGACCGTCGTGCCTTGGCCCAAGGAAACGGTCACCATCAGGGAGCGCATGCTCTTCCAGTTCCTCTGGAAGAAGCGGCCTCCCATGGTGAGGAGATCCATCTGCTGCCAGCACCCTTCGAAAGGAGGGCTGGGTATGCCGTGGCTGTTGATGCGTAGGCACGTATTGAGGCTACGGCATCTACAGGTATTCCTCACCGGTCAGCCGGTGTGGGCCCCGTTTGTGAGGCGAGCCTTCCCACAGCTCGTCTCGCTCACCGAGCTGCAATCGTGGGTGAAGCAAAGACCGAGAAAACTGGGCAACTGGCACACCGAGTGTGCCCAGGCGCTCACGGCTCTCTGGCAAGCGGACCCGACTATCAGTGGAGAATCCACCTCGACATTCTATAGAGGGCTGGTGGCTAGCAGGGGCGACGACACCCTTGGAGAGTCGCTAGGCATGGAGGAGGACGAACTGGCCAGCCTGTTCGGTAGAACTTTCTGCCCGGGACCCATGGACAACTTCCAGAGGTCCCTAGCCTGGCAGTGCTACTGGGGGGCTCTTCCTGTTCGAGAAAAGCTCTACAGACACGGGGGCCCGGGCAGGGATCCCGCGAAAAAGATCTGTTCCAGATGCGTGCGCGACGATGAAACCGTTGCGCACGCACTGGTACACTGCCCGGGCGTTGCCGATCTGTGGGGCTACGTCGAACGACTGTTGTCGCGTGTGGCACCGATTCGATTGACCGCCGAGTCTGTGGTGAACATCAAGCCGCCTCCTCCCTTCAGAAATGAAGCAGAGGCGGTCTTTCTGTGCGTAATAGCCATGATGAAAGAGGTTGTGTGGTGGACGCGCCTGAAAGGTCTGAGGTCGGGTGACTTTCTCTCCGGCCAACACCTGGTTTACTTCTTCCGATACCACTTCGGAAGAAGGATCAGGATGGAGGGAGAAGTGCTTGGCCCCAGACAGTTTCATGAAAGGTGGGTGAAAGAAGCGAGAATGGCTCGTGTAAATCGGCCTTCTCTCTACATTGTTCTGTAGGTGAAGAAGTGAAGAGGAAAGGGGGAGCGCCTCCTCTCTGGGCTTCCCCCGCGAAAAGGGTTGCACATTTTTCGGGGGTATGTGCAATCCCCAACACGCCCCCTCCCTTTTGAGGACTTTTTATTATTATATTATTCTTATTGTTATGCCTTATTCTTTACTCGCATTTATGTAACCTCCCCCCCCCCCCTATGTATTTGTCCCTTTCTCTTGTGCCCTAGTGGCAAACAAAGAAATCTATCTATCTATCTATCTATCTATCTGTATACCTCTCTCCTTCTTTCTCTCTCTTTCTCTACCCCCCCCCTCTCTCTCTCTCTCTCTCTCTCTCTCTCTCTCTCTCTATATATATATATATATATATATATATATATATATATATATATCAAAGATATATGTTGAGTTAGAAACTCAAAATAGTCTCTTACAATTAAATAGCTCTAGGAAAGAGATTTTTCCGAGCCGTATATTATAATTGAATATAAAAGAGAGATAAACACAGATATATACATATATGTGTTCAAATCGTAAGGGACCAGGTGCGCTAGGATGAAGAAAAATACTAACTATAAACAATAGGAGTTGCCAGACTCAATTTAAAAGAATAAATCAAGAAAATATATTAAATTGAGTCTGGCAAACCCTATTGTTTATAGTTAGTATTTTTTTCACCCTAGCGTACCTGGTCCCTTACGATTTGAACACACATATGTATATATGTGTGTTTATCTCTCTTTTATATTCAATTATAGTATGTATATATATATATGTGTGTCTGTGTGTGTGTGTTTGGAGCGCGGGCTCAAAATGATGGGTATCAGTACACATAATTTGTGGTTCAGTGGGTTTATAAGCAGCATAGTTACGTCCCTTTACGATCTGAGTTCAATTCTATTATTATAATTATTATTATCCCGCCGAGGTTAAGTTTGCCTTTCATTCTTACGGGGTCGATAAAATAAAGTACCAATAATGAACTGGATAATTGCTGGCCTTGTGCCTAAAGTAGAAACAATTATTAAACTACATTATCTAGTCAACATGCTCTCTCTCTATATATATATAATTGAAAAAATGAAGAATAACATGATCAACAGTACAAAAACGGGTTTTATTTACAGTCTGACAATTGTTTCACTGATTAATTCGTCTAAACATTGCTGAACACTTGAAGCAGTGCCACTCAATTTTAAATACGTTGTTAGCTTAACCAGATCATCGGGTATAAACAGTTATCTCCGATGATCTGGTTAAGCTAACAACGTATTTAAAATTGAGTGGCACAACTTCAAGTGTTCAGCAATTTTTAGACAAATTAATCAGTGAAACAATTGTCAGACTGTAAATAAAACCCTTGTTTGTACTGTTGACCATGTTATTCTTCACTTTTTCAATATTATTACTCCAAGATAAACTTACATAGGAATACAAGTGAAATCATAAACTCGCCACCTACCTAAACCCCTTGTTGAGTCAAACGACGCCATACTCTAAAACTATCCATAATACGAAGTATTCACAATCTCTAACTGGATTACCTATAACGATATTTTCTTATCCCTTATATATATATATATATATATATATATATATATATATATATATATGTGTGTGTGTGTGTGTGTGTGTGTGTGTGTGTGTGTGTGTGTGTGTGTGTGTGTGTAGTTTAGCTGAATGTCTCAAAACCACATTCTCCAAGACGAAAACAAGATTATCAAGTACATTTATAAATAGTAAAACCAGTCGTAGAATGGTATTTGGGCGAAAGAAAGGACAAACCTCACAATTCTCATCCTGGTTTACTTTCCTCGGATACAACTCGTGAGTTAGACGTGACGTCGTCTTGAGACCGCTGGTAGTCTGGTGTTACTTGAAAGTGTTAATATAAATACTGAACTTCTACTTTAAATTTGTCATCTTCTGTCGATTATCCTAGCAAATGTATGGACCTGTGATTGTATATATGTATATTTATCATTTGTATATATATATATATATATATATATATATATATATATATATATATATATATATATATATGTGTGTGTGTGTGTGTGTGTGTGTGTGTGTGTTTATATGTACGTACATATTTATATACACAAAAAAAGATATCAATATTCCATTTGTTTATTGAAATTAATTACCATTCTATTATATATATATATATATATATATATATATATATGTGTGTGTGTGTGTGTGTGTGTGTGTGTGTGTGTGTGTGTGTGTGTGTATTAATACATATCAGCTGTACTATTTCACAAACATTACATATTACAAGAAATCAATAGAAACCTGTAGACAGTTCTCAAAATGAAATATAAATAAAATCGCCAACAGATCGATAGATGGAATGGTAAAAAAAAGATAAGTAAATAAATTAATAAGTGAAAAATCAATTCATTGAAGAGGATTCTATTATTTAAAGGAATAATTGTGGTAATAAATCAAATAAATAATACACAATTATTTTTTATGTTGTTTTTTGTTTGGAGGGAGAATTACAAAATCCGAAAATAAATTGTATATTGGAATTTTTAGATATTACACAACAACATGCGTTTATTGCTCATCTTTTCTTCAATCATTATCGAAATTCTTCCATATGTTAAACATAGATTATCCGTTAGTCTTTTATTATTTTTACTGGTTTCAGTCATTAGACTGCAAACATGCTGTGGCGTCATATTGAGGCGATTTATTTAATCGTATTGATCCCAGTAGAAATTTTTGTTTCAAGGCTTAATTCTTGTTTTATCGATCTTCATTTGACGAAATACTAAATAATGGGGAATTAAATCAGACACAGACGCAGACCCAAACGTAAAAACTGATACAGACAGCCACATACACACAGCAACACACACACAAACACACACATACACACACGGCAACACACACACAACAACACACACAACAACAAACACAGAAACACACACACAGGTGAAAGGATGGCAAAAAACAAAACAAAGTAATGTTTTACCCAGTATATTTCAATATGATATTTCAGGGCTACAACTCCCTTTTCAAATGTAAAAACGGAAATGATTCAAAACAAAAACACACACTACTTGGTTTTATTTGTCATTCTTTGCTCTTTATATATTTCTATTGCATTGTAGCGGCTTTCTGAAACTTACTCATTTATATCGAGTTTCTAAACAGAAACAAACCCATCATTAATAGTTGTTGCCTGGGAAACGAACCTTATCAGTCATATATTACATATCCCACAATACTTTGTATTAATTATACTAATTGACCCTAGTTTTTAGTTGCCTCTAATTCCAAATTATTATATTCGATTAGCATTATCGGTAGAGCGCCGGACACCATGCTTAGCGGCATAGATTTACGTTCCTTTACGTTTTGATTTCAAATCCCGCCGAGGATAGCTTTGCCTTTCATCCTTTCAGTGTCGATATAATAAAGTACCAGTAATGCATTGAAGGCTCGATTTAGTCAACTTTCCCCTCCCCTTCAAATTGCTGGCCTTGGGCCTAAAGTAGAAACAATTATATTCGGATATTTCTCCATTTCATTTCCGTGTTGTCAGTTGGAATTGATGCCTTAATTTCCATGGTTCTAGCCTACAGATAGAACCATGGAACCTAATCATAGTATCCCTGTCTCTATAAACATATTCCAGGACATTGCCGCATTCTCATTTTCTCGTGGATATTGCTTTTTTTTTTTTTAATGCATCATAATCCTGACATATGTTCCTGTGTATGAGATATCCACACTTTTATATGTATATATAGTTTTTTTTGTTTAATATTAGGCAGATAGTAACACTGATTGATCAATCGCTCACAGCCTTCTCATAGTCTCTGCTAATATTTTTATTAATATATATATTTTATAAGAATGTTCTGGTCATAGACTGCAGGGGAAAAATTCATTCGTTGTCAGCTTTGAGTCCTGTCTTTCTCAGTTTTGTCTTTTTGCCCATTTCATCTTTAAAAGTTGTCAGGTATTGGCGATCCATAGGGATGTCTTGCCTATGTTTTACTATGACATTTTCAAATACCATATTGTTAAAACTATTGTGGTGTGTATTGGATCTCCGTCAGTTCTGACGAAGAATAATCCAGATGTTCGATCAACAGAACATACTCTTCTTCTTTCTTTCTCTTCGTCGTCTTCTCATTTTTCTTCTTTTTCTTCTTCTTCGCCCACTTGTTCCTGGGAGTGTCGTTAGGGCAGAGTCCTCAAACACTCATTCCAGTGGGTCTTCTGAGAAGCAACCGTCTCTAAATGATCCGGCTGAATCCCCAGGTGAGACCAGCCAAGCTCATGTATGATATGCAACCTTCTTGCTGTGTGTGTGTGAGAGAGAGAGAGAGAAAGAAAGAGAGAGAGAGAGAGAGAGAGAGATAAGGCTGCCCATTTTAATTTCAAATACAGTATATTTTCGTAAATTCAGTTGACTGGAGCGAGGACAGAACGCACCACCTAGAATCGAACTGAAATCAAACCCAGCCCACACTAAAAAAGACTTCGCCACAATCCCCACTATGGCTGGAACAGACAACTCCAACACCACACTCTTCACAATAAACGCAGACAATTCAAATCGCAGCCTAGAACAAGAATGGAACCCGCAACACTAACAAACAAATAACATTTGCACCACTACATATACTAGAAATAAGAAATTGATGAATTCCATACATCAACACACGTGCATCAGATGGTGAGATCGAGTCCCCCAATCAACACTGTCCATTATTTTTCCGCGTCCTGTGACTGATATTCCGAACGTGTTCCACTATTTTTCATAGTCAAGACACCTGCATCAAAGCTGATAACTTTAAACCAACATATTTCCAAAAAATATTCAACACACACACAGATATATATATAGTGTATTGGTGTATATCGTTTAGCTACTATTGGTTCACCAGTTTGAGCACTCGATGCTGTGTCCGGTTGTGTTCAACGTTTGGTATTTCACCTTAGTCGGTATTCCTAAGAGGCAGAATGTTAATATTGATAATAAAAAACTCGAACGAGCTATCAATGTAAAATCATATTTATTCACACGTGATGTGTGTTTAGCGATCAATATCGATCGTACGATGAGCTGATCTATCGCGAAACGTGCGTCACATGTGAAGAAACATACGGACCTTATATTGATACTTTGTTCCTGTTCCTTTATTATTATTATATATTATCTTCGGTGGATTGGCAGTATCGGTAGAGAGTCGGACACCATGCTTTGAAGCATAGAGTTAGGTCCCTTTATGATCTGATTTCAAATTCCGCCGAGGTTAACTTTGCCTTTCATCATTACGGGGTCGATAAAATAAAGTACCAGTAATACACTGGATTAATTGCTGGCCTTGTGCCAAAAGTAGAAATAATTATTTTATATTATCTTCATTTGCGGAACAAGACATAAATACATGAAGGAGGACATGTAGTGTAAGTGGTAGGTTTTATTGTATTTCGGGAACTTGAAACTGAAGGAGTAAATATGTACAGGGGTTTTTATTGGAGGTGGATCCTTTATCATACGGGCCCTGTTTCGGTCCAGGGATACAGTTGTGGTCATTCTTTCAGCCAACCACGACAACCTTAATAATTTGACAGTTGCTTCCCTTCGTTCACTGACTATAACAAATACAACTTAAATACAACATTGAAGTCTGTCAGGTAGGAACGCAGATACACTGTTGGTAGTTCGATCACAGCCAGTTAAATAAACTTACAGAGAGTTAGAAAGTCTTTGCACTCAATTACTACTCACCCACCCACAAATGTGGTGAGGGGAATATATATATATATATATATATATTATTATATATATATATATATATATATATATATATATATATTATTATATATATATATGTATATTATATATATATATATATTGTTAATAAATATAAAGTCTTCCTTATAAAAATTGACGATATTTTCATGCTGAGTTAATGCAAAATTAGGCGGTATTTTTTATGATTAATATAATTTTCTGTGTCTCCTCAATTCTATGCGTTTGGTGATATATATATATATATATATATATATATATATATATATATAATAATAATATATATATATATATATATATACATATATATATATATATATGTATATACTTACATACAAATATACATACGTACATGTGTGTGTGCATGTTTGTGTGTAACATACATAATTAGATATGCAGGTATACACAAACACACACACACACATACATATATATATATATATATATATATATATATATATATATATGTGTGTGTGTGTGTGTGTGTGAAAATAGATGTGTGTACATAAATATATGATCAGAACACAGCCATGTTGTGCAAGTTGATTTTTATAGTAAATGGTACTGGGAAAAGAAACAGAAAATGAGAGTGAAAAAATCATTATTTTTGCCGTGAAAATATTTATATAAACATGTATAGAGATAGAGGGATATATATTTATATGTATATCTATAGAGATAGAGAGGTATATATTTATATATAGAGAGAGATAGAGGGATATATATTTATATATACATCTATAGAGATAGAGGGGGTATATATTTATATATACATCTATAGAGATAGAGAGACCCATATTTATATATACATGTTAGAAATAGAGGGATATATATTTATATCTATATCTATAGAGATAGAGGGGTATATATTTATATATAGAGAGAGATAGAGGGACATATATTTATATTTACATCTATAGAGATAGCGGGGTATATATTTATATATACATCTATAGAGATAGAGGGGTATATATTTATATATACATCTATAGAGATAGAGAGACCCATATTTATATATACATGTATATAGATAGAGGGATATATATATCTATAGAGATAGAGATAGAGGAGTATATATTTATATATACATCTATAGAGATAGAGAGACCCATATTTATATATACATGTATAGAGGGGTTTATTATATACATCTATAGAGATAGAGGGATACATATTTATATATATATAGAGAGAGAGATAGAGGGATATATATTTATATATACATCTATAGAGATAGAGGGACCCATATGTATATATATATAAAGAGAAAGATAGAGCGGCCCATATTTATATATACAGAGAGAGAGAGATAGAGATAGAGGGACCCATATTTATATATCTATATATCTATATATATATAAAAGACGTAAAAGAAGAAAATTTTAAAAAATTAACTTACTTACTAAATTTTTCACTCCAACTAATTAGTTTCTGCAATGGGATAAAGACAGTTACGTAATAAACTGTCGAGAATTCATTGCGTCATCAGGGAGTCTATTCTCAGCTAAGTCTCCAGTCAATGCGCGGACACTGGGGACTCATATAAAAATAATAATAATTCGGTAAATGGAACAGCTAGCGGGGACTGGATTCCATGCACTGAAAATCTCGCTGTCACTGGTCAAATGGCAGATTCTAAAGAATCATTCACGTGACACTGAGGCTAGTCGGTAGGAGTGGGATGGTAAGATGACAGAAGCCTACTAACACACCAATAAATTAGTAATGGTTTTGGCAGGTTTGCTCGACAAATAAGTAATTTGGAGATAAATATAGAGAATTTAGTATATCTACTAACATATGCGTACAGAGGTACGCTAATGCTAGCAAATACACAGGTTATGTCATAGTACCTAGGTGGTTCAATGCAGGAGGATGCAGAACAATAATATAAAAGACGTAAAATAAGAAAATTTTAAAAAATTAACTTACTTACTAAAATTTTCACTCCAGTTATTACGTAACTGTCTTTATCCCATTGCAGAAACTAATTAGTTGGAGTGAAAATTTTAGTAAGTAAGTTAATTTTTTAAAATTTTCTTGTTTTACGTCTTTTATATTATTGTTCTGCATCCTCCTGCATTGAACCACCTAGGTACTATGACATAACCTGTGTATTTGCTAGCATTAGCGTACATCTGTACGCATATGTTAGTAGATATACTAAATTCTCTATATTTATCTCCAAATTACTTATTTGTCGAGCAAACCTGCCAAAACCACTACTAATTTATTGGTGTGTTAGTAGGCTTCTATCATCTTACCATCCCACTCCTACCGACTAGCCTCAGTGTCACGTGATTGATTCTTTAGAATCAGCCATTTGACCAGTGACAGCGAGATTTTCAGTGCATGGAATCCAGTCCCCGCTAGCTGTTCCATTTACCGAATTATTATTATTTTTATATGAGTGTCCCCAGTGTCCGCGCATTGCCTGGAGACTTAGCTGAGAATAGACTCCCTGGTGACGCAATAAATTCTCGACAGTTTATTACGTAACTGTCTTTATTCCATTGCAGAAACTAATTAGTTGGAGTGAAAAATTTAGTAAGTAAGTTAATTTTTTAAAATTTTCTTCTTTTACGTCTTTTATATTATTGTTCTGCATCCTCCTGCATTGAACCACCTAGGTACTATCACATAACCTGTGTATTTGCTAGCATTAGCGTACATCTGTACGCATATGTTAGTAGATATACTAAATTCTCTATCTCTCTCTCTCTCTCTCTCTCTCTCTCTCTCTCTCTATATATATATATATATATATATATATATATATATATATGTATATATATATATACATGTATAGAGACAGAGGGGTATATATTTATATATACATATATAGAGATAGAAAGGGCCATATTTATATAGAGACGGAGATAGATTGGACCATGTTTATATATAGAGAGAGATAGAGATACATATATAGCGAGATAGATATATATATATATAGCGAGAGAGCGACAGAAAAATAGCGAGAGAGCCACAGAGAGAGAGAGTTACATATTTATGTGCGTGTATATATATATATACACTGTATATATATATATATATATATATATATATATATATATATATATATATATATATATATGTATATAGCGAGAGAGAGAGTTACATATTTATGTGGGTGCGTGTATATATATATGTATATATATATATATATATATATATATATATATATATATATATATATATATATATATATATATATATATATATATATATATATATATATATATATATATATATATATATATATATATATATATGTCCCAAGGCTCTGATACCATCAACACTATAAACACAGAGCTGGCATATCGAAGAACTCACCTGACTAACTACCTGATGAGGTTATAGCCATTCAATGGCTATCATCGAAATATATATATATAGCAGTAAATAAAGAATTATGAGTTCATGCAATTGACTTATGTTTCGTCACTATACATATATATATATATATTGGAAAATGTGTATAATATTATATTATAACATTAAATCATAACATTTTTTAACACTACAAGTGAAGTCATTCTTTTCCATATTTATATATACATATATATGTGTGTGTGTGGGGGGGGGGGGGAGGTGCATGTTAGTATAAATGTATGCGAGTAAGTGAGAGATTTTATTTATTTGGATATACTTACAAAGTATTCCAAGTGTAATAAAATGCCCTTGAAATTCCCAGTAACCTTCACCTTAATTGTAGTAATTCAGTGGTAGAACAACTAAATGTTCATCGAGATTTAACGGATGTTTCAGTACCTCTAATGTTGAGTAATGTGTTGTTCTGTCATTTTTTGTAATCAAGTTTATAGATTATTTTAGTTTGATATCGAATAATAGGGTTTATTGTGCAGACAAATTATAAAGGTAAATGCCCTTCTCCTCTTTCTAACCTTTCTTTATTTCATCTCCCTGTCACCAAGCTCAAGGATTCTCTCTTGCTCTCTCTCTCTCTCTCTCTCTCGCTCTCTCTCTCTCACTCTCTCTCTCCCCATCTCCTCTGTCATTGACTGAAGGATTCTCTCTAGCTCTCTCACTATCCCCCCCCCTCTCTCTTTCTCTCTCTCCCTCTCTCTCTCTCTATCTCCTCTGTCATTGACAGCGTTGCGCTGTTTTTACGGCTGTTTTGGCGATGGGTTTTCTCATTTTCCTATGAATTAAAATATAAAAAATACAAGCGAGAGGTGGGAAACTTTCAGTAGGGCTTGACAGCAGCATGTCTTCAGCGATGTCACCTCACACCTTTCAAGCAAGTGTTTCGCCCCTTAACTTCTTACACTCTAGGGGGGGGGAGCATCTAGGTCATGCATGACGACTAGGTGGCTTCTACTGACATTTAGCCATTCAGATATCAGAGACTTGCTGTATATTTAAACCGTATGGAAATTTTGTTGACAAGATCTAGCTGGAACTCCTCTCTGTTGCCTTATTTTCAAAATTATATTTAAATGCTCTCTTGAGTTTAGAAAAATAACGTTGTTAGTCATGGCAGTGGTGAGCCGTTAATAGTGTCACCGCCGCCATTATATGTATGGAGGTTTACGTACATCTAATGTGGTGAAATATATACTTTCTGTCATCACTTGTCTTCGAACCTACAGATGTTTTTAGTTTTGATATATAACAATGGAGTATATTTTGCATTCAAAATACAAAGAATACAATATCTATAAAGTTGAGGCCAATAAACTGTATAATTTAGAGGTTTAGCTGTAAAGTTTCATTCCTTTTCAAGCCTTCTTGGATGTCTGCCATGAAAGATTTTATGCAGTTACGGTATCTTTAAACCCATAACTCGGTAAAGTTAAAATTATAAAGCTTATGGTTTATAGCATTACATAAATAAGAATTGAGAAGTTTGCTGCCATTCTCTTTCCTTCGTATCTAACATTGTTATTAAATGTCTCGTAATCTTTTGTTATTATTAACTCTTTCTGGATAACTGTCAGAGAACTTTCATCTTATAAAATCCCAGATTCTTTCATCACTTCCTTCCTTTGTTCAATGTTTCTATTCTTATATATTTCATGGCACTTTAGACTTCACAAATTTGAATTATACTTCAGAAACTGAGAGAACCCTTTTTAGAATATGTGACAAATAACTTAATTATTAGCAGGCTGTACTTTGTATATTTTAAGCTTGTTTTATGCTTCCATAGAGAGATTAATTTTCTTCTATGAATCGATTTGCGTTCGTACATACAATTTCTGATATCTTTGTGGATTGTCATTTTCAATGGGAATGCTAAACTGCTCTGTTGAACTGTAGCAGAATTCTTGAAGGAGAGATCTATTATAGAGTGTTTATTCTCTAGAGGGAGTATTCGTAAATTAACATCCTAAGGCTGATTATTACACTATTTAAAATTACATGGCTGAAAGAAGGAACTATCTCCGCCGTATGAATCGCTTTGAAATCCACATCTGCTACACAATAAATTAAATTGGGATACCGATAAGAAAACGTATTTGTTGAAAGGATCTTTGAATTAATGACGATGTCCTTTACGTCTTCCTAGAAAAACACACTTTGTTGTCAGAAAGAATACTGGAAAGATTGGAAAAAGGAGAAAAGTTTTTGACAAGTTGTTCTTCCAAATGAAAGTCAGGTTTATGTTTGATGTATCATCCAATATATGAATAAATAATTTAAACAAATGCTGACTATCCTCATGTTTGTTGGAGAGTTTATAGTCAACTTGTAAGATAAGAAAAGAAAAAGGGTGAAGACGATGTGTAGAACGTTAGTAAATATAACCATATTACTACGCTAAAATATCATAATATGAATCAGACATTTTCCTTAAAAGTCTAATCTAAATCATTTCTATATGAGAAAATCACAGAATTTAGAAATATATTATTTACAAATTATATTAGGCTATATCGCAGCGGTGAATTGATAGTCATTAGGAGGTCGGAGAGAAGGATTTGTGGTATTGGTTTCGGCCCTCTCATTCCTCTCAGTTCAAATCCCACCGAGGTCAACTTCGTTCATTCACGGTCAATCAAAAAGTACCAAAAATCTCTCTTTTTCACTTCCATTCTCTCATTCACTCTCGTTCTCTGGAAGAAATCTGCTAGATTCACACCTCGAGAGAAGATTGGCTTTGTAGAGTCTAAAGATGCCCTAGAAATAACATATATCAACTCGGCCCCCTTCCACTCTTTCAGGAGATATAGGGGAAAAAAGAAAGGAAGAAATTATATAAATATTTAGAAGGTAATTTTCTTGGTTTGTAATAACATTAATCAAACTATATTATTGATCCCGCCGAGGTTGACTTTGCCTTTCATCCTTACGGGATCGATAAAATAAAGTACCAGTAATGCACTGGGTAATTGCTGGCCTTGTGCCTAAAGTAGAAACAATTATTGAACTTAGAAAGGAATACATTTTTAACAAAGACACACATCTATAAAGCTGAAGAAATGGAATTATCTAATCTATTATAGTGATTCATGTAATTGACTGCTATTTATTTCATCAATCTCGACCCACGAGGAATGAATATGAAAGTTGAACTCGTTAGTATTTTGGCGTACACTGCACGTAGTACAAGATATATTTTACTAACTTCTTATTGATTCAGATAGTGACATAACTACTACTACTACTACTACTACTACTACTACTGATGCTGATGCTGCTCCTACTACTACTACTACTACTACTACTACTACTACTACTACTACTACTACTACTACTACTGCTGCTGCTGCTGCTGCTACTACTACTACTACTATTAATTTTAAATAATAGGTTCATTTATTGGCCACAAGGGCCGACATATAGGGGACAATACAATAGACGGACACAGTGGGGGTTTACATATATAACGTGTAAAAATATAAATAACAATAACAAAATAAAAACAAAAATACAACAATGAAAATTTCCCCAATAGTGGGGATAACCACCCATGGTTTACTCAGGTACCCCACCAATCCTGAACCAGCCGACGCTTCGAGAGCACCCGGGAAGGGCACCCACCTACAGGTGTATGATCAGAGTATGCCCACTCACACGGACATTGTCGCCACATTCACCCACCTTTCAGCAAATTTACTGGGGGGGGGGGGAAGCACTTCTCTCTCCACCTTCACCTTCCTATCCAAGTAAAACTTAAAAATGTTGATGAGGTCCTTTCAACCTGGTCCACCATAAAACCTCTTTCGCTACTGCCACCAGACAGAGGAAAATTGCCTGCCCTTCCTGGCCAAATGAAGGCGGCGGGTCGATCTTCACTCGGCCGATAGCCGGATCCGTTCTACACGTGACAACAGCTGTTCGACATAACTCCACAAGTCAGTAATGCACGGACACTGGACGAGTGTGTGCAGAACGGTTTCGTCGCTCTGCGCACATCTTGGGCAGGTCCGTCTGACAGCACTTCCGTGCCTGTAGAGTTTATCTTGAACCGGCAGTGTCCCCCGGTAGCACGGCCAAGCGAGGGATTTCTGGAAGTCATTCATCGTCTCCGGCTCGAAAGTCCTCCGGAACAGACTGGCTAGTTCGACTTCGATATCTGCCTGGGAAATTAAAGCCTCTTTGTTTCTGTTGAGGTGCATCTGAAATGCACCGTTCGACGCTCCAATGCTTCAATGGCTTCTGTTAAGTTGGCCCAGGTTGCGCTTATCTGATGAGTTCCCAAGCCTAGGCCAACTTTTCATCTTTATTCGGGAGGTCCATGTTGGAGCATGGTCTCTTTTTGGCTGTTACTGCAGCGAAAGTGTTGTTGTTGTTGGTAATGTTCTTGTGGTTGTTGGTGGCCTTGTTGGTGTTGTAGTTTTTGTTGTTGTTGTCGTTGCTCTTGTCTGTGTTGTTGTTGTTGCAGTTTGTTGTATATTTCGTGCCGCTGTTTTTGTTTATGTTGTCTGTCTTTCGGTTTTCGCTGTTACTGCTGTGGTTGGTGTTGTCATTTATTAAAAGTTAGTGTTCTCACTGTTGCTGTTGTTGTTCAGGTTGTTTGTGTAGGTGTTTGTGGTATAAATGTTTATGTTCGCCGTATCTCTCCTCTCAACGCTTAAGACGGTGTCACACGACAGCAGACTTACCCTTGGGAGGCGTGGCTCAAAATTCATATATTTGGGCCAAAAGGCCCAACTATTATAGCGTCTCTCCTCAACAGGGCAAAGACGGAAGATTTACGACCCTTTTCATAAAATTCAACACTTTTTACAAATAAAAATAAACTGAAAATTTATCACTTTTACGGAGCTCCAAAAAGACGTCTAAACTGTCTGACAGCCAATAATAATAATAATAATTGTTTCTACATTTGGCACAAGGCCAGCAATTACCCAGTACATTACTGGTACTTTATTTTATCGACCCCGTAAGGATGAAAGGCAAAGTTAACCTCGGCGGGATAATAATAATTATAATAATAGTTTCTAGTATAGGCACACGGCCAGCAATTTTGGGGGAGGGGAAAGTCGATTAAATCTACCCCAGTGCATTACTGGTGCTTTATTTTAACGACCCCGTAAGGATGAAAGGCAAAGTTAACCTCGACGGGATTTGAACTCAGAACGTAAAGGGACGTAACTATGCTGGAAAGCATGGTGTCCGACCCTCTACCGATACTGCCAATTCATTATAATATATATAAAGGAAAGGAAAAAAAGAAAAAGAAAAAATACACAAGCACGTAATACACACATCTTAGACCACATAGAACAAAATGCAGGCGAAAGATTGGTAAAAACGAGGCGCTATCAGATGAAAAGATAGCAATATAGCGAAGGGCACTGGGAAACCTCTCTAATAATTTTTGAGGCAGGCCAGCACGCTCGCAACGTTACCTGGGGTGCTGGCGACGCTGAGGTGCTGGAACAACCAAGTGCCCTCACAAGTTACCTCTGTTTAGCGAGCCGCCAGTGAAGATAAGAATCTCACTGTCAGTAGCCCGACTCCCTCAAACTTTCGAATGCCATAGGCTGGATAATGTAGTTAACTGACAGAATACGGTATTTTAGGATTTTGTTCCGGTCATCTGCGGATGCTGTAGCTCTCGACCTCACCTCTGTATCCAGAATGTGTGAAGAAGCAAAAGAGTCACTAAGTGTGACTTCCCAGGTAAGGCACCTGCCTCTTGACCAGGAACACAAAGTAAGAACGCCAATTCTTTTCCCATTAATTCAGGACAACCCAGATGGTTCCAAAATTGAGCAGATGTTTGCCTGGGCCAAAGCTCTTAAGTGGTAATAGGACAGTGTGTGTATGTGCACGTGCGAGAGTTTGTCGGCGTTCTTAAATTAGAGACACGTAAGTGTGTCACGGATTTTAAGTTAGACATATATATGTGTGTATCCCTTTCCTTCCTTTTACACACACACATACATTCACACAAACACACATACACATTGCGTGATGGACGGGTGGACAGAAGTCCCTCAAATGTATATACATGTGAATGGAGTTCTACTGAAGCAGTTATAGAAGTTCAAGTATCTTGGAGCCGTACTCATGAGTGATGGAATGCAGGAAGCTGAATTAAGTGCAAGAATTGCAAAAGCTGATGCAGTAATGCGCCAGCCTCAGCATTCAGCAATCAGATGAAGGGGGGTAGGTGTAAAAGCCAAACTCGCTGTCTTCCTGGTATTCCTGCCAACTCTTACCGAGGATCATGAATCTTGAGTAATGACCAAAAGAATACAATTGCAAATAAAAGTGGCAAAAATGGGATTCCTCCGAAGGGTCTTTGGAGTAACGTTACTCGATAAAGTGAATAGCTCAGAGACCAAAGACTCCTGGTAGAGCTGCTACTTCTCCGTATTGAGAGATCACAACTCCGATATTATGAGCATGTGGCTAGAATGTCTCAGTAAAGAATCGCTAGACACATTGTACAGGCAAAACCAATCGACTAGAGACCCAGAGGCAGACCCTGAGCAAGATGGTTGGATAACATCCATGAGCTTGGCTGGTCACGCTTTGGGATCCAGCTCGATCAGTTAAAGATGTTTGTTACTGACAGACTCATTTGAAAGGAGTGTTTGAGTAGGAATCTGCCGCCACGACCCTCTAAGAAATAAGTGGGTGAAGAAGATATTGTCAATTTACTTTTCAATTTACATATATCTAGATGCGTATATATTTGCGTATAATAACAATATGCACTCTACACATGCTAGTAGAAAACCGCCCGAGGGCGTTTTTTCTGCTAGTTCCAGTAATAATCAGGAGCTGGTAACATACAGTATATTGCTAAATATACTATTCATGCATTCATGTATACATCGCTATTTTAGAGCACCAATACCAATACCTACCTATATACATATATATATATATATATATATATATATATATATATATATATATATATATATATATATATGTATATTTATACATACACACACTTATATATATATATATATATATATATATATATAGATAGATAGATAGATAGATAGATAGATAAATATACACGGGTATGTATGATTGTGTATAGAAGATTATATTAATAAGAGGAATTCCAACTTTGTCTGATTTACTCGTTTTATTTACAATCCTTTAAAATTTATAATGGTATTAAAATGAAATAGTATGATAGAATATTAAATGTTAAGTGTTAATTGAACAAGTACTTTCATGCTTTCGCAATCTTCAGGTTCATAATGTGTGGTGACAGTCAAGTTTGCAATTTTCAACTGTAATGAGATGGGTAAATTGTGTACCTTATATACAGTGAAAAGTGGTTCCAGAATGCTAAATCTTGCAAACTGTATTTCGACTAATCGGTGTGTAGTTTCACTGAATTACTAAAGCTGATTGGTTTAAGCGTCACGGTTGGTTGAGCATGTATAACGACCAATAATTGATCCTATCCAAAGCATCAATTGTTTTGCTATTTTTAGAAATGATGAAAATAGCATTTTCTAGTAATCATCACCATCAACATCACTTTTATTATTATTATTATTATTATTGTTGTTGTGGTTGTTGTTGTTGTTAGTGGTCGTAGTCGACATGGTCGTAGTCATAGTCATAGTAGAAGTTATTATTGTTCATTTAGCTTGGGTTTGAATTTATCAATAACATTCTTTTCTTTGATTTTTCTCTTGATTTCACTTGGGCTGTGTAATTTGTAGAATGGGAATATTATAAATATTTCCTGGCCACATGTTGCTAGATGGTTACTTAGGGGTATCTGACGGACATTTGGGTCTCTGATTTGCTGACGGTGTACCCGTGCACGTTCCGATAGTGCATTTCCAGTTTTACCGACATATAGTTCTTCACAATTCGGGCATTTAATGCAGTAAATTAGATTTCTGCTTTTGCAGTTCATATTTGCATTTGGGAATATTTTTCCAGATTTTGTTTTCATATATTGACCGGTGTGTACGGATTGACATGTGCCGCATCGACTATCATTGCATTTAGATACAGTGAATGATTGGTCTTTGTTGTTAAGGTCAAAATTTGCTTTTGTTAGTAATTGCTTCAAATTTTTTGGCTGTCTTTTACTAAGAGTCAAAGACCGAACTGTGATTAAGCCTTTTAATTCATTACTTTGAGCAATGATCGGTAGGTTTGCTTTGGCAGTGTTGAAGATATTCTGGTGACATGGGTTGTGTGTCATTATAAATGATATGACCAGTTCTTGGTTTCTTCTTCCTTGGGTTGTCCTAAGTTGTTGTATAGGTATTTTTATAGCCCGCTGTATGCCATTTTCTATAAGTAGAGATGGGTATTTTTGTTTGAGCAAACATTCTCTTAGTTCTGTTAGGCGTTTATACCTGGTATTCGTATCTTCTACAATGGTACAAATTCTTCTGGCTAGGCAGTATGGGATGTTGCGTTTTGTATGAGGTGGATGGCACGACTTAAAATTCAGATATTGATGGGTGTCTGTGTGTTTATAATATATATCCGTGATAATGGTGGTGTCGTTTTTGATTATCATTATATCTAGGAATGGTAATTTGGTCCTACTCATCTCTTTTGTGAATTGGAGAGATGGGTGTAGGTTATTCAGGAGGATATTGAACTCATCCAGAGTATCTAGAGATTCTGTCCAGATGATGAAACAGTCCTCAAGGTATCTCTTCCAAGATTTTTCAATGTACTTTCTAAAGTCAGTACTATATTTTTCCTCTATTTCTTGGTAGAGTTGTTGTTCTAAGTATCCCATTACAGAGTTCGCGTAAACGGGAGCAAACTTCGTTCCCATCACTGTGCCTCTAATTTGGATGTAATTCTTTCCATTGAAGAAGAAAGTGTTGTTTTCCAGAACAAGTTTAACTGCGTCGAATATAAATGGCGCTGTGATGGGAATCACTTCTCTATGTTTTTACACCCAGTATTTAACCGCCTTTATTCCTAAATCATGTGTAATGTTGGTGTAAAGGCTTACCACATCAAAACTAAGTAGAAGTGAATTCGTTTCTGTGGTTTTGGGAAGATGGGACAGGAAGTCGATATCATCCCGGATGAAACTGGGTATGTGAATACTTAGTGGTTTCAAAATAATGTCAACAAAATTGCTTAGACGGTGGGTGGGACATGTTGGACCAGTCTAAGTTTTAAGTCTTTTGGGTGTAGTAATTTAATGTACTCACTGTTTTGTTCTCTTACTGCCAGTTGTATTTCCTTTGACTTATGAACTTTCGGTAGGCCATACAGGTTGCTGGATTTTGGCTCAAAATTGGTGATATAGTCTCTTTCCTTATCAGTAAGTGAGTTGTGGTATTTTAAAGCCAGGTTGTTGATCTTCTTCATGATTTTGTGGTCTATATTTGACTGTATTTCATGATAGAATGTTGTGTCTTTCAGTTGTTCCTCAACCAAATCCTTGTAGTATTCAGTATCCATTATAACAACTGCACCCCCTTTATCTGCTTGTTTAATTATTATTGTTTTATCATTTTGTATACGTTTAAGTGCAGACATTTCTGATTTGTTAATGTTTGGCCTAACATTAGTATTACGTCTAAGAGGAAATTTAGACAGGATGTCAATGTATTGGTCGAGATAGATATTTCTTCCTTTTGGCGGAGTGAAATTTGATTTATTCTTTACTAGTGATTCATCACTCTCATTACTTTTATCAGCGAAGAATTCTACAAGACGTAATTTTCGACAGAATTCTTGGGTATCCTCCTTCAGTTCTTGGTGGTTGACTGTTGGAGTCGGTGTGAATTTCAGTCCTTTTGACAGAATTTGCATTTCATCATTGTCAAGATCTCTTTTTGATAAATTAATTATTTTAGGATCTACGTGTACAGTTGTTTTGGATATGTTTCCTCCTGGAGTTTTTCTTTTTCCGGTTTTTGTTGTCCTGACGTTAAAAAATGGATTGTTCTCTGTTCAGGATTTATATTCCTGTCGGTGTTCGCTTGATGAACTTTTGGTCGTGATATTATATTTGGTTTCGTTATGCATTTTGTCCTATTTTTGGTATTATGTATATTATTTATATTATTTTTCCATTTCTTGTTAGCATTATTTTTAACAATCTGGGGAAATGTCCTAGGTTTGCTTTCAGGTTTAGATCGTTTTTTCGCCCAGTTTCTTGTGGGTAATCTCTGTTGAGATCTTGAGAGTGATCTGGTTATTCTACGTTTTGTTTCCACATTCCTTGTTGGTAGTCTCTGTTGAGATCTTGAGAATGTTCTCCTGGTTTTACTACTTCTCATGGTCTGGTCAAAGGAATATCTATCGTGTTTGTGCTTTTTGTTCATGTTGTGTGCGATAGGGTGTTTTTGTAGAAAAAGCGAAGAGTTATTACCGTAATTCTTCTTTGATTCAAGGTAAGGTGAGTGTTTGTGTTGGCACGTGTTCTGGCGTATGTTGTGTTGGTGAGATTGTCCACTTTTAATGCTTTTTCTCAGGGTTCCAAAGTCTTTACCGTAATTTGCAGCATATTCGTCGAGAAATAATTGTTTCTGCTGCCATACCTTTCTTGATTTGTTTTCTTCTTTTGAAATATCTCTGATCCATAGTTCTCGTAGTTTTTCAGCTATAATACCAGTCGTTAGCTTTGAAATTTCAACTTCAATTTGGTCATCGATAGCTTCATATTTGGCTTTGTAGCGGGATTGTTTACATGGAGAAATGGAGATGTCGGTCCTGAATTTTGTCAATGTAAGTTCCCATCGGAGTTTTGTTTCTTCTTCTGGTTCTCCTACAATTTCTGTAATTAGGTATTTACGAGGGAGTATGGGTGCCGTTAGAGAGAGCCATTTCGAATGTGTTTCGACATATTTTTCGCATTTGTATGCTTTACAGAAGTTTTGTTTTCTTATGTTAAGAAATTGTTTCCCTGTCTTCCACATTTCTTTTCTTATTCGATGTGTTTTGTTTTCCAAATTTCTTTCGTTTAGTTCTGACATCCAAGGGGGTTGTGGTAGGCTTTCTCTTGTATCTTTGATAATTGTTGGTATAATTTCAGCTAAATTCTTAATTTGAGAGTTTATATGTTCACTTAAAAGTTTTCCGTCTGTAGATTGTTTTTCTATTTCCTTTAAAATAGTGCGTCAATCATCGTGATAAGTGTTGATAATTTCGATGATATCTCCTTTATAATTCTTTCTGATTCTGTTGATTTCATTTGTTGCTTTCCAGACATGTTGGCATATACACAATAGGAATATATATATATATATATATATATATATATATATAGATAGATAGATAGATAGATAGATAGATAGATAGATATAGATATAGATAGATAAATATACACGGGTGTGTATGATTGTGTATTATATTAATAAGAGGAATTCCAACTTTGTCTATATATACATATATATATATATATATATATATATATATATATATATATATATATATATATATATATATATATATATATATATATATATATATATATGTATATTTATACATACTCACACTTATTTGTATGTATATATATATATATATATATATACACCTATGTTTTATTTTAAATTTTAATAATATTCTATGCATGTACCACTGGTTAGACTGAAAATATGAATGAGAATTCTGATTATTATCTTCAAATTATTATATCTTCGATGTTGTAAATATATAAACTGAATGAAACTCTTTGTGAACAGACATTTTATTGGTTTTCTCCAATACATTTCTTTGTCACCAATAGAATTAGAAGCCATTTTGTTTCATCAAAATTTTCTATAACATTGCCAATATGGAATACCGTCTTCCTTCAGAAAAATATTCTTAAATCAGATACAATATTCTGCTATATATTCTTTATGATACACATCTCTCTCATTTCTATGTTTGTTTGTGTTGCTTCTATAAATTGACTGTTCTATTTACATTATTCCGCTATATTATCTGTCATATATATATATATATATATATATGTAGGAGGTGAGTTTTATTGTAGTACAATAAAGCAATGCAGATATCGGATAAGAAGCACTCTACAGTTTGTGGGACTGGAGTATGCATAATATAAGATCAAAAGATGGTTAAAGGAGTTCAATATATTTTATTATGCGCATTTCAAAAACAAACATCATCAAACAATAATATTTGTGTTTTCATCAGATAAAACAGGAGAACATGATATGAAGGCTAAAAAAACACTTGTTGATAGTGCAGTTTTAAATCAACATATGAAAAGTGGTTTTAGATTGATGTGTGATATTGGGAAAAATATTTTATTTAGAGAGGGGGGGAGAGAAAAGGATGAAAAGGGAAGGAGATGAGAGGGAGAGATGGGTGATAGAGAGAAAGAGATAGTTTTTATAACAGAGAGGAGATATATTTTATATAGAGGGGTTGAAAACCGTTGGAAGATACTGTATAAATTAAAAATTTTGAAAATTAACGAAGGGAGGATATGTGCGAGGAAAAAATATATTATATTTAGGGAGGGGTGGGGGTGGAAAGGATGAAAAAAAGGGAGGAGATGAGAGTGAAGGTGGAAAGGGAGAGATGGGTGATAGAGAGAAAGAGATAGTTTTTATAACTGAGAAAAAGATATAATGTTTTAATATAGAGAGGTTGGGAACCGTTGGAAGATAATGTATAAATTAAAGGAATTTGAAAATTAACGAAGGGAAATTATGTATGGAGATAGAGAGAAAAAAATAACGAAGGGAGATTATGTATGGAGATAGAGAGAAAAAAATAATAATTGTGGGTGAATATTCAAAAGGAGAAATGTAGGAATCTTAAAATTAGCAAAGAGAAAAAGTTTATGTATAGGATTTGAGAAAAATTTATATTGAATTCATATGTATTAATAATGAGTTCGTTGATGGGGAGAAAAAAATAATAATAATAAATTAAGGATGAAATTGAGATTAAAAAGATTTATGATAGAGAGAAAAAATAATAATGATTGCGGATGAATACTCAAAATGTCAAAAACAAATGTTATTGTTTTACGAAGAGATATAATGAGGGTGATGAGTAAACGGGTATTATAGAGTGTATAATGCCCTTTAAAGTAAGGTAGATGGGTATATTTTAAAGAATATATGAGTATATATTAAAAAAAAATATATATAATAATAAATTAAGGATGAAATTGAGATTAAAAAGATTTATGATAGAGGGAAAAAAAAAAAAAAATAATAATGATTGCGGATGAATATTCAAAATGTCAAAAACAAATGTTATTGTTTTACGAGAAGATAGGATGAGGTAAATGAATAAACGAGTACTATAGAGTGTATAATGCCCTTTAAAGTAAGGTAGATGGGTATATTTTAAAGAGGTGTATGTATATGTGCCTTTGAGAAAAGATTCTAAATTGATAAAGAATTGAATATTAACTGTATACTTTGTGAAAAGTTCTATGGAATTTATGAAGGCAGATGGAAAACAAATCCGAGCGTCTATTTATTATGGATTCTAGGTTAGAGATAATGGTAAATTTTTCATTTAGGCAGAGATTACAGATTTTAGATAGAGAACTGTTCAAGTACGAGGATGCAGAAGAAATCTTTTTCCAAAAGATGTTATATTTAATGTTTTTGTCTTTTAAGGACCATATGAGTTCTGAGAGAGCAGTGTTAGTTCTTTTAAGTTTGTATTTGAAAGATGAATGATGATTATAGAGACGAGCTTTAAAAGAGGTGGAAGTGGAGCCAAAATAGGTGAAGGAGTTGGTGCTAGTTATAATTTTACATTCATAAATTAAGTTTTTATCGAGGCAATGGTTGTTGAGAGGACATTTATTTTTAATGCGGCAGTTGCAATTAGAGAGATTATTAATGAGTGATCTAGTGTTATCTATAGAAGGAATTGGATTGGAGAAGTTGTTTGCGATAGGAATAATAGGAATAATAGTTTCTTGATTTAGAGTTGGATTATGAACATTTAGCGAAGTTGTGTTTGACGTTGCATTTGGGTTTACAGAAGTTAGCCTAGGGTTTACAATGACGTCAGGAGTACTATTATTGTTATTATGAGATTCAATATTGGAAGGAAGAGATTTAGTATTTAATATTTTGTTGTTGTGTTTAGAAATGATGTTGGAAATATTGGAGGATGTAGAATACGAAAATTTAATGGTGTGTTTGTTAAATATTTTACTATAGATATGTGAGGGAGGGAAGCATTTATTTAAGGCACTAAAAAATAATTTAGGAATATTGTTATTAATAGAGATGGAGAAAGGAGCATTATACCAGATTATGTTTTTGTATCTAGGTCTTTTATTAAAATTATTGGAATGGTTATGATTAAATATTCTACTGTAAGTTTTCCTAGAATTTGTTTCTTTATTATATTTGATTTTATCTGGATAGCCAGCTTTAGAAAGTGCGTTATTATAGTAATTGGCGTTAGCATCAAAGATGTTTTTATTAGAAGATATGTTAGATATTCTATTTCCAATATTATTAACTATAGCATTCTTGATATTGGTAGGATGGTTAGATTTAAAGTTAACATAATTAAGATTCTCATTGTTTTTATGGTAAGGGTAATATAGGCCAGTGTCAAGATTAAGAGATACATCCAAGAAATTAGCTAGTTTGGTACTATTATCAAATTCAATTTTTAGGTTATGTTGGTTAAAGAGATTACGTATATTGTTCTTAATAATATTAAGTTTAACTATATTGCAATTTAGGATAGTAAAGAGTCCATCGTCACGATAAATTCCACCGCGAAGTTGAGGAATTTTCCGACTCAAAGAGTTCAAAATGAAGATACCAATTAAATCAGTCAATTGGGATGAATCGGATGCTCCCATTGTGATGTCGAAGTTGTTAGAGGTATCGGCTCTGGTCCAATATTCGTTGTTGAACTCTAGGATGGTTTTACGTGCGGTGAGGATGATGTGAAGTTCATCTGTGGTGATGTCAGAATATTTAAGTGCGAAAGATAGAGCATTATTGAGAAGTGAAGGCGAAATGGAGGAATAGTAGCTGGCAATATCGAATTGAATAAATTTTAGTTTGTTTTTATTATCCAATTTGTTGAACCAGCCAATCACTTCAGAAGTACCAAACCATAAATTTAGGTTTAAAGAAGAGCAATTAGAACTAACCTGTGGGATAATCCTATCCAAGATGGCTTTACTAACAACCCCCAGATCAGATTTAGAGGGGGCGATTAATCTAACAGGTAGTTCAGTGCGAAAATTGTTTTTGTGATCCTTGAGATTTATCCTCGGAGTTCTTGGGAGGAATGGTTCGGTCTTTTTTTCAATGCCAAGTTTTGACATAATCTCATAGGCTTCAAGGTTTATGCATTCTAAATTTTCATGGTTGGTTTTACGATACTTTTTCCTAAGTTCCTTTAGGATAAGGTTGTTATAATTATCCTTGGAAATACCATATAGGTTATTGGTTTTGTCAGAGTGGACTAAAACATTTTTTGAGGAATTTAGGTTAGAGATTGTGTTCTTGAGATTTACAAGGTGCTCTTGTCCTTTGTAAGGGTATCTCTTGAATTTAAGATTTTTTATAATTTTAGTTAATTCTTCCTCGAATTGTGCTAGATTTTTGTTGGAAGGAGGATTTCGTCTGGAATTAAAAAGATGATCGAGGAAGTTGTGTTCTTTGGTATGAAAGTTCCCTTTTAGGCGCTGGTCATAGAAATAGGCTGTCCATCTAAGTCTTCTTACGAAGGAGTCAGTTTTTTCAATAAGAAGTTTGGTGAATTCAGATTTACCAGGTATAGGAATGTCTTTAGTAGAATTGGTTATGTTGTAATAATCCATGTTGTAGAAGAAGAGGTGAAGGACCATCAAAAGGTATCCAATATGAGAGTAAGCGCTCAACCGTTAAGGAGCAAGTAAATGTAGGAGGTGAGTTTTATTGTAGTACAATAAAGCAATGCAGATATCGGATAAGAAGCACTCTACAGTTTGTGGGACTGGAGTATGCATAATATAAGATCAAAAGATGGTTAAAGGAGTTCAATATATTTTATTATGCGCATTTCAAAAACAAACATCATCAAACAATAATATTTGTGTTTTCATCAGATAAAACAGGAGAACATGATATGAAGGCTAAAAAAACACTTGTTGATAGTGCAGTTTTAAATCAACATATGAAAAGTGGTTTTAGATTGATGTGTGATATTGGGAAAAATATTTTATTTAGAGAGGGGGGGAGAGAAAAGGATGAAAAGGGAAGGAGATGAGAGGGAGAGATGGGTGATAGAGAGAAAGAGATAGTTTTTATAACAGAGAGGAGATATATTTTATATAGAGGGGTTGAAAACCGTTGGAAGATACTGTATAAATTAAAAATTTTGAAAATTAACGAAGGGAGGATATGTGCGAGGAAAAAATATATTATATTTAGGGAGGGGTGGGGGTGGAAAGGATGAAAAAAAGGGAGGAGATGAGAGTGAAGGTGGAAAGGGAGAGATGGGTGATAGAGAGAAAGAGATAGTTTTTATAACTGAGAAAAAGATATAATGTTTTAATATAGAGAGGTTGGGAACCGTTGGAAGATAATGTATAAATTAAAGGAATTTGAAAATTAACGAAGGGAAATTATGTATGGAGATAGAGAGAAAAAAATAACGAAGGGAGATTATGTATGGAGATAGAGAGAAAAAAATAATAATTGTGGGTGAATATTCAAAAGGAGAAATGTAGGAATCTTAAAATTAGCAAAGAGAAAAAGTTTATGTATAGGATTTGAGAAAAATTTATATTGAATTCATATGTATTAATAATGAGTTCGTTGATGGGGAGAAAAAAATAATAATAATAAATTAAGGATGAAATTGAGATTAAAAAGATTTATGATAGAGAGAAAAAAAATAATAATGATTGCGGATGAATACTCAAAATGTCAAAAACAAATGTTATTGTTTTACGAAGAGATATAATGAGGGTGATGAGTAAACGGGTATTATAGAGTGTATAATGCCCTTTAAAGTAAGGTAGATGGGTATATTTTAAAGAATATATGAGTATATATTAAAAAAAAAAAAAATATATATAATAATAAATTAAGGATGAAATTGAGATTAAAAAGATTTATGATAGAGGGAAAAAAAAAAAAAAAAAATAATAATGATTGCGGATGAATATTCAAAATGTCAAAAACAAATGTTATTGTTTTACGAGAAGATAGGATGAGGTAAATGAATAAACGAGTACTATAGAGTGTATAATGCCCTTTAAAGTAAGGTAGATGGGTATATTTTAAAGAGGTGTATGTATATGTGCCTTTGAGAAAAGATTCTAAATTGATAAAGAATTGAATATTAACTGTATACTTTGTGAAAAGTTCTATGGAATTTATGAAGGCAGATGGAAAACAAATCCGAGCGTCTATTTATTATGGATTCTAGGTTAGAGATAATGGTAAATTTTTCATTTAGGCAGAGATTACAGATTTTAGATAGAGAACTGTTCAAGTACGAGGATGCAGAAGAAATCTTTTTCCAAAAGATGTTATATTTAATGTTTTTGTCTTTTAAGGACCATATGAGTTCTGAGAGAGCAGTGTTAGTTCTTTTAAGTTTGTATTTGAAAGATGAATGATGATTATAGAGACGAGCTTTAAAAACAATGAGAATCTTAATTATGTTAACTTTAAATCTAACCATCCTACCAATATCAAGAATGCTATAGTTAATAATATTGGAAATAGAATATCTAACATATCTTCTAATAAAAACATCTTTGATGCTAACGCCAATTACTATAATAACGCACTTTCTAAAGCTGGCTATCCAGATAAAATCAAATATAATAAAGAAACAAATTCTAGGAAAACTTACAGTAGAATATTTAATCATAACCATTCCAATAATTTTAATAAAAGACCTAGATACAAAAACATAATCTGGTATAATGCTCCTTTCTCCATCTCTATTAATAACAATATTCCTAAATTATTTTTTAGTGCCTTAAATAAATGCTTCCCTCCCTCACATATCTATAGTAAAATATTTAACAAACACACCATTAAATTTTCGTATTCTACATCCTCCAATATTTCCAACATCATTTCTAAACACAACAACAAAATATTAAATACTAAATCTCTTCCTTCCAATATTGAATCTCATAATAACAATAATAGTACTCCTGACGTCATTGTAAACCCTAGGCTAACTTCTGTAAACCCAAATGCAACGTCAAACACAACTTCGCTAAATGTTCATAATCCAACTCTAAATCAAGAAACTATTATTCCTATTATTCCTATCGCAAACAACTTCTCCAATCCAATTCCTTCTATAGATAACACTAGATCACTCATTAATAATCTCTCTAATTGCAACTGCCGCATTAAAAATAAATGTCCTCTCAACAACCATTGCCTCGATAAAAACTTAATTTATGAATGTAAAATTATAACTAGCACCAACTCCTTCACCTATTTTGGCTCCACTTCCACCTCTTTTAAAGCTCGTCTCTATAATCATCATTCATCTTTCAAATACAAACTTAAAAGAACTAACACTGCTCTCTCAGAACTCATATGGTCCTTAAAAGACAAAAACATTAAATATAACATCTTTTGGAAAAAGATTTCTTCTGCATCCTCGTACTTGAACAGTTCTCTATCTAAAATCTGTAATCTCTGCCTAAATGAAAAATTTACCATTATCTCTAACCTAGAATCCATAATAAATAGACGCTCGGATTTGTTTTCCATCTGCCTTCATAAATTCCATAGAACTTTTCACAAAGTATACAGTTAATATTCAATTCTTTATCAATTTAGAATCTTTTCTCAAAGGCACATATACATACACCTCTTTAAAATATACCCATCTACCTTACTTTAAAGGGCATTATACACTCTATAGTACTCGTTTATTCATTTACCTCATCCTATCTTCTCGTAAAACAATAACATTTGTTTTTGACATTTTGAATATTCATCCGCAATCATTATTATTTTTTTTTTTTTCCCTCTATCATAAATCTTTTTAATCTCAATTTCATCCTTAATTTATTATTATATATATTTTTTTTAATATATACTCATATATTCTTTAAAATATACCCATCTACCTTACTTTAAAGGGCATTATACACTCTATAATACCCGTTTACTCATCACCCTCATTATATCTCTTCGTAAAACAATAACATTTGTTTTTGACATTTTGAGTATTCATCCGCAATCATTATTATTTTTTCTCTCTATCATAAATCTTTTTAATCTCAATTTCATCCTTAATTTATTATTATTATTTTTTTCTCCCCATCAACGAACTCATTATTAATACATATGAATTCAATATAAATTTTTCTCAAATCCTATACATAAACTTTTTCTCTTTGCTAATTTTAAGATTCCTACATTTCTCCTTTTGAATATTCACCCACAATTATTATTTTTTTCTCTCTATCTCCATACATAATCTCCCTTCGTTATTTTTTTCTCTCTATCTCCATACATAATTTCCCTTCGTTAATTTTCAAATTCCTTTAATTTATACATTATCTTCCAACGGTTCCCAACCTCTCTATATTAAAACATTATATCTTTTTCTCAGTTATAAAAACTATCTCTTTCTCTCTATCACCCATCTCTCCCTTTCCACCTTCACTCTCATCTCCTCCCTTTTTTTCATCCTTTCCACCCCCACCCCTCCCTAAATATAATATATTTTTTCCTCGCACATATCCTCCCTTCGTTAATTTTCAAAATTTTTAATTTATACAGTATCTTCCAACGGTTTTCAACCCCTCTATATAAAATATATCTCCTCTCTGTTATAAAAACTATCTCTTTCTCTCTATCACCCATCTCTCCCTCTCATCTCCTTCCCTTTTCATCCTTTTCTCTCCCCCCCTCTCTAAATAAAATATTTTTCCCAATATCACACATCAATCTAAAACCACTTTTCATATGTTGATTTAAAACTGCACTATCAACAAGTGTTTTTTTAGCCTTCATATCATGTTCTCCTGTTTTATCTGATGAAAACACAAATATTATTGTTTGATGATGTTTGTTTTTGAAATGCGCATAATAAAATATATTGAACTCCTTTAACCATCTTTTGATCTTATATTATATATATATATATATATATATATATATATATATATATATATATATATATATATATATATACGTGTGTGTATTCGATCTTTGTATATATTATGTGTTCACCAGTGCTCTTTGTAATCACAATTCTAGATTTTTCCTTTTAAAGAAAGAAAAGAAAAAGGTGTCCTTACAATCTTTTATTAAATATGATAGAATCTCAATATTAATATGTTAGGTACAGGCATGGCTTGGTTGCGTTGATAAAGAGTTTGTTCTGCAACCAGAAAACCTCGTGTTCAGAACCACTGAGATCCGAGGTAGGTTGTAATTCTAATGTAGTGTTTGTTCAGTTGACCGATAAATTGTAAGAGAAAATTGGTGGACTTCATCTGTGTGGAGGACCGTCATGCACACACACACACACACACACACACACACACACACACACACACACACACACACACACACACACACACACACACACACACACACACACACACACACACACACACACACACACACACATACACACACACACACACACTCACACACACATATATATGTATATATATATATATAGATATATATATTTAAAAGTTAAACAAGGTTCAATGAATAAATCAAAGACCGAGTTTTACAATAGATTGGAAGCACTCAACAAAAATGGTTTTCCAGAGTTATTAATATTAATTCAAAATATTAACAAAATAGATATTCTTGTGATCAAGTATATTTTATTTTACATATTTCAGAGGTACTGAGTTAAGTTCAACAGTACGTCCTCATCATATATATAAATGATTGTAAGAACATTTTTTCTTTTCTTTCTTTAAAAGGAAAAATCTAGAATTGTGATTACAAAGAGCACTGGTAAATACATAATATATACAAAGATCGAATACACACACGTATATATATATATATATATATATATATATATATATATATATATGACAGATAATATAGCGGAATAATGTAAATAGAACAGTCAATTTATAGAAGCAACATAAACAAACATGGAAATGAGAGAGATGTGTATCATAAATATAACAAACCATACTAGTCGACAAATATTGGTCTCTCTCTCCACTGAACTGGGGGTAAAACTACAATTATAGCATTACTAATAATGATTATAATTATTTATTTATTAAATGTATATAGTTTCATTAATACCTTTAATACTCTCTCTATATAGTTGTACAAATATGTTTATCTAGTATAATAACATGTTCGTAGTTACATTTATAAATAATTTAGATACTCAAATGACTCTATATTTTTATAAGTGTTAGATATTCCCCGGATGTTCGAAATTATATAATGATTATTACTTAATTTAATATAATTTAATTTATTTTAATTAAATTTAGATTACCTTCGGCTTTTTCAAGTCTTTAGCTCCTCTTTCTATCACATTCACTGGACATTTGAGAAGTATCTTTTGTCTACTATATATTAAAACCCTATTACATTTTAAACTATATTTTTAATATTGGGCATTTTTAAGTTTCGCAAACAATTCATTATTTTTCACTTTTTATTTTTATTTTTATATTTATTTTGTATCTAGCCCTTATCCTTAGGACTCATGTAGTTTTGACTTATATATTTATAGTATATACCAAATAAATGATCCTTTTACAATAATTGATATAAAACATAAATTTTTAACAATATTTTTTAACAATATTTTCAGTAACTTATTTACTATATTGTATTATTGTATTATGTTATATATATTTGAAAGGTATCACCTTAAGACTTTAGACAATATAATCCTTGTATATTTTTTGATTAACACATATATATTATTTAAAATTCAGACTTCTTTAAGTTTAATTATAAGGCCTGTTGATCTTTTAGGCACTGAAATTGTTAATCATGAATTCTTTAATAATTATAACTATAATTATTTTATAAATTATATTATATAAACTGTTGTCAATATTATAAATAATTTTGGTAAAGTTTACCTTCGTGATGTTATAAAAACATTATATATTTTCTTTCTCGTGTTCATAAATCCTTTAAATTTGATTTCATAAAATTTGAATTTTAGAAATTAAACTTGATAGTATACTATAATATTAATACAGATACCTATTAACTTTTAAAACTTAAAATATTATTCATTACTCTGAACTAACTTAAATTAAATATTTTGAATATTAACGATCAACCAAGTAAGTTTAGATATATATTGTATATATGGATAATTGTCTATAAACTTGAACATAAATTATTCCCCTTTGTCTCTCTCTCTCTCTTTAATCATCTCTCATTTGTCTTTCGAGGCACTAACTAACTATATTATCCCATCAGCTGTTTCTTCCTCTATGCTTTCCTTTCTTTCCTCTTTCTTCAGTAATTTAAATTTTTAAACTGTTATATTGATGCCATGTATTTTTTAATCTATATTACATGCACACTCCCTATTGTATGTATTATATATTTTTCTCATGTTCTCAATATTAAGGTATAAATATTGAGTTTTGTCATATATTACTCACTACCATGACTGAATCTTAACCATCTACTATGTCAGGGTATGTCATGCATCATCTTATTTTATCTGATGAGGACGTACTTTTGAACTTAACTCACTCAGTACCTCTGAAATATGTATAAGAAAATATACTTTATCACAAGAATATCTATTTTGTTAATGTTTTGAATTAATATTATATATATATATATATATATATATATATATATATATATATATATATATATATATATATATATATATAAGGATTAGAATACTGGAGCGTGTTTGAGTCAAACACCCTCTTCGTATTATAGAAATGACAGTAAAAGGTATAGCTCAATGCAGTTAAACAGAGCCAAAAAATTAAGAGAGTAAAACAAAGAATCCTTTAATACATCAAAAGTTTTTATTAGCCGACAATGTTTCGTCCTATTAAGGACTCATCAGGTCAATCAAAACAACAAGAGGTAATATCGGCAGATACAAGCCAGAAACTATGAAGAATATGGAGTGTACATACACTAATGTCTTACAAAAATATATGATAATAAAAATGAAAATAAAGATAAAAATAATAAAAATATATAATAAGAATAACTAAGGATGTAGATAACATTAAGAACCATATTACAAATATAGTCCAAAGCAACCAACCTAAATCTAAACAAATTTGGTTATATAGAGCAGGAATTATATATAACACAATATAATACATTATAATAATAATATACTTTTACCAACATTAAAATTCCAAATTAAAAATCAAAAGGTACAATATATACATGTATATATGTGCGCGCACACACACACACACACACACACACACACACACACACATATATAACAACACACACATCTATGTTCGACCACACAAAAATTAAGCCCTATTAGAAGTTTGAATATTAAAAATAAGCATGATAAGAGTGAAAATAATACTAATACATCTACCCAATATACATGAGGCAATAATATGATATAATTACAAGAAACACATATAACAGATAATAAACAACAAAATTATATAATTCAATATAATATAATAAAATAAAATAGATAATCCCCGGTTAATTTACAGAAACAATATAGATGTCACAATAAAATACAATGATAAAACGTTAACGGTGTATTAACATGTACCATAAACAATATATACAAATTGATTCATACTGGGTTACAGAATAAATGAGGAAATATAAATTATATAATACTCAAAAAAACTATAATGGTACAGGGAAAGATTATGATGTTACAGAAAAAAATATGATGTTACAGAAAAAAATATATACAGACATCTAACATGATATGTAAAGTCCAAATATCATAATGTTACATATAATGAACAGTAAGCAATAAGGATCAATATTATAATATTACAAAAATCCAGACATCTTACATGATATATAAAGTCTAAATATCATAATGTTACATATAATGAACAGTAAGTAATAAGGATCAATATTACATACAATATAATGTAATATATTATAAAATTGGCATGAAATATATAAATACTTATAATTACAATGTTAGTAGACAGACATATGTGGATGAGTGAGCGAAGCCAGACAGTGATTAGTAAATAGAATATAGAATAAAACAAATAAATACAATCAACCGGAAATTACAAAACAAAAGCAAATATATACACACTTAGGCCTCGCGTGCATTTAAGAAATTAGGTAAACACTAAGGAAAGCAATCATTTTAATTGACTCCAAACCCTATTTGATAAATTAATATTAAAAACATCGAACCCGTCCAATAAGGTAGTATAATATTAGCTGTAGTTTAAGTCATTAAAGTATATAAGATTTAATGTATCGTTACAAATGTTTACGAAAAGGAATGAAAATTATACTATCATATACGCAACGATATCTAAAAAACTGACTTAAGTAGAATTAAGGTAGGCTAATGGGGACAGAATTGACGAAATATATGGAGGGTGCGAAGTGGCATAAAATATAGTCGATATACTATAATAAATAATAGAACGGAGCATAAAAGAGGGGGGGTTTAAATATAATCATATTCAATCTGGAGGGGTTGACAATAAGTTTATGTGCGCATGGGGGGAGGGGGGAGGGGGGGGGGGTTGTCGATAGATAAATCAGAATAGACTTAGAAATAAAAATAGAATTAAAAATAAAATTAAAATTAAAATTAAAGTTAATAATAATTAAAAAAAAATAAAGATAATAATAGAATATCGTAAGTGGCGTAAAGTGTGTAATCTTATGTATACTAACAAGGTGTAATAGTGAAGACATAGATATGGTACAGTAGCCAAATGATTATGAGAGCTAGAATGAAGAGTCATCAAAAACCAATGATAACATTAATGTTGGCAAACAAAAGAACCCAAACAAAAAACTAAGTAATGGAATATATCTGCTAATGGGTACACTTTGTACTACTAGAACATTTGGGTTTATAATAAAAATAAGAATTAGAAATGGCATGGGGGCAAGAAGAGAATATCTCAGACTTTCTATTCAGTAAGGGTACGCTAGAGAAAAAAAAATATATATGTATATATATATATATATATATATATATATATATAGTTAAAAGAATAGAGGTGTAACACACAAGTTATTATATATTGGTAAACGGAATAGAAAATGCTGACAAATTGTTCACAGTTGAAAAATGGTTTAATTAGGAATAAAAGAGTATTAGTGTTTGTATGGGTTAGTATTCAGTTGTGGTTTTAAGTTTTTAAGTTTTTACCGGTTGCGCATTTCTAAATGCTTTTCAAAAATAATTTTGAGATAGAGTGTCCGTGCTGTTTGCTCTGATCTGATTAGTTTTGGGAATTCTACCTGTTTTTATGTTTAAAAAGTGGCTCCAGCGTTATTTTTGTGTTGCAAAAATGCTTGTGGTCAAAACAATTTTGATTGGTCGGTAGAGGTCATGTGAATGTAAAAAGTTGATTTTGCGCCAAGACTGTTTTTATGTTAACAAAGTGGCTCCAGCAAAAATTCTTGGTCAAAACAATTTTGATTGGTCGGTAGAGGTCATGTGGATAAAAAATTGGTTTTGCGCCAAGATTGAGAAATGACTCTTTCACAACAAATATGTGTGTGTGTGTGTGTATGTGTGTGTGTGTGTGTGTGTGTGTGTGTATATATGTGTGTGTGTGTGTGTGTGTGTGTGTGTAGTAGTAGTAGTAGTAAGGTGTTCGATGCTGCGACAATGGCCAGCAGCGATGTGTGTCAAATGGCTATTAAGATAAGTGTGTGTGTGTGTGTGTGTGTGTGTGTATATAGCAGAGTCATTCGAAGGTCAAAAGATATTTTTCAGCTTTTGTCTTATACGGAGAAGTGCGTGTGTGTGTGTGTGTGTGTGTGTGTGTGTATAAGTCTCTTTGTATGTTGATGTACGCGTGTGTATGTATTTGTGTATATATATGTGTGTGTGTGTGTGTGTGGGTGGACCAGTATTTTTTTCCCCCTGGTAAAATGGTGTACATTATTCGATTTTTTCAGTAAAATCGGTTCTCTTAATAGAACATCAAAAATCTTAACAATAAAAGGTGTGAAATGATATTCACTATATATATATACACACACACACATATATTCACTACATATATATAAATATATACATATATACATACATATATATGCACATATATTTTTTGTATTGCACCATAGAGCATGTGTGTTTACGTGTGTCATTGTGTTTATATGTGGGTAGAGATGTGTGCTGATGTAGGTATGTATGTTGACGTGTGTATGTTGTGGGTTCGTCTTAGGGAGAAGTGTTTAGACGGGGTCCGTATTTGTTAATGAAGTAAGATTCCTTGCTGATGCGCTGGGTGTGGGTGGCATTATCTTTAAATTTGTAGAGGGGAAAGATTCTGAAGTTGGGATGATTTTGGGTGGCACAGGTATCAATGTGTTCACTCAGTGGTATTTTCCTGTATTCCCGTATTTTAATTTGGGATCTATGGACAGTTATGCGTTGGCGGAGGCTGTTTTTGGTCTGGCCTATGTATTGTTCTCGACAACCTGAACAAGTTAATACATATATTAGATTTTCCGATGCACATGTGAAATTGTTTTTTACTATAAAACGTTGTCCATCTTTGAAATAGAATTCCGAACCCTCTATTAGGTTGATGCAAATGCCATAGTTGGGTCTATCGCATTTTTTTACTGTGGGTTTCGTTGTTGTGGTTGGCAGTACTTTGGCATGTGTTAAGATGTTTTTCATTGACTTGGATTGTCTTTTGCTCTTTATGATATCGTCTGTTCGTAGAATTTGGTTCATTCTATGGTCCTTTTTCAATACAGGGATGTTCTGGAGGATGGTGTCAAAGGCCTCATTGTTGAGGGGGTTGTGTGTGGAGATGTATGGAAGAGCTTTTAGTTTTGGTTGATTTACTTTAAGGTGTCTAAGGTCCTGGGTACTGAGTTTTAGGGCACGTTGGATTCCATTGTCAATTAGTGATGCAGGGTAGTCCCTGCCTATGAGTGTGTCCTTTAGTTCTTGTAGCCGTAAGTAGCAGATGTTTTTATTGGAGACTATAGTACAGATTCTCTTGGCTAAGTTGTAGGGAATATTAATTTTAACGTGTCTAGGGTGGCAAGAGTTGAAAGGGAGATATTGCTTGGAGTCTGTGGGCTTGTAGTATATGTCTGTTTCTATTTTTTTGTTATGGATCTTAATGAGGATGTCGAGGAAGGTGAGTTGTTGATGGCTGTATTCCATCGTGAAGTTAATATTTGTGTTGAGCCCATTTATAAGGGTGTGAAATTCTTTAAGTTTCTCGATGTTTTCGTGCCAAAGGATGAAGCAGTCATCTAGATATCGCTTCCAGTTCCTTTCAATGTGTAAGTGGAGGGTGTTCCCAAATTTGTTTAGGACTTTAGTGTAGATGGTGATTTCCAGGTATCCCATGACTAGGTTGGCATAAGTAGGGGCTGTTTTCGTTCCCAAAGCGGTCCCAGATTTTTGCCTGTAGGGTTTGTTATTGAAAACGAAGTAATTGTTCTCCAAGATAAATTTGAGTCCCTCTATCACGAATTCTTTTTTGATGCGTTGTGGGAGTTCATTGTGGAAATTATCCAGCCAGAATTGGATAGCTACTATTCCTAGGTTGTGGGGGATGTTGGAGTATAGGTTGACTACATCGAACGTCACTAGTAGGGTTTGTTCAGAAAGTGGCATTTTAGGGAGGTGATTGAGCAAATTAAAATACGGGAATACAGGAAAATACCGGAAAGAGTCATTTCTCAATCTTGGCGCAAAACCAATTTTTTATCCACATGACCTCTACCGACCAATCAAAATTGTTTTGACCAAGAATTTTTGCTGGAGCCACTTTTTTAACATAAAATCAGTCTTGGCGCAAAATCAACTTTTTACATTCACATGACCTCTACCGACCAATCAAAATTGTTTTGACCACAAGCATTTTTGCAACACAAAAATAACGCTGGAGCCACTTTTTTAACATAAAAACAGGTAGAATTCCCAAAACTAATCAGATCAGAGCAAACAGCACGGACACTCTATCTCAAAATTATTTTTGAAAAGCATTTAGAAATGCGCAACCGGTAAAAACTTAAAAACTTAAAACCACAACTGAATACTAACCCATACAATTACTAATACTCTTTTATTCCTAATTAAACCATTTTTCAACTGTGAACAATTTGTCAGCATTTTCTATTCCGTTTACCAATATATAATAACTTGTGTGTTACACCTCTATTCTTTTAACTATATATATATATATATATATATATATATATATACATATATATATATATACATATATATATATATATATATATATATATATATATATATATATATATATATATATATATATATATATACATATATATATATATATATACATATATACATATATATATATATATATATATATATATATATATATATATATATATATATATATATATATATATATATATATATATATATATATATATATATTTATATATATAGAACCTGATGGCAGTCAACATCACCTGGCACGGTCTCGAAAATGTTGCCGTTGATCGTGACCGTTGGCGAGTACTTACTGCTCCATGCGCCGAACGGCGCGGAAGAATCTAAGACTAAGATATATATATATCAATGATATTAATAAATGGAAAATATCTTTATAAAAGCATATTTATCTTATTATACGTATTTAGAGAGTATAATATTTTTGTCAGATAAAATATAATAATTGGTATAAATAAATAAATAAATATATATATATATATATATATATATACTTATATGTGTGTGTGTGTGTGTGTGAGTGTGTGTATTAGATAGATAGATAGATTAGGAGCTATCAATTTAAATAAGACAATGTACAGCTAATTATTCAACACTCGGGAAAGTATATATCCATTGAAACAGCATCAGCTCAGCCGCCAGGCCCTAACTTTTCACTATACATACATACATACATACATACATACATACATACATATATATATATATATATATATATATATATATATATATATATATATATATATACATATATAAATATAAATATATATTGTTATACTTTGGGAGGGTCATGTTGCCAATAAGAAACACACGCACCAGTTGCTTTCAATTCAATTTATTATAATAAATTTATAAATTTATTATAAATTTATTATAATAAATTGAAGTGAAAGCAACTGGTGCGTGTGTTTCTTATTGGCAACATGACCCTCCCAAAGTATAACAATATCGGTTTCAACTCACGATTTCAGATAATGAATCTTGCTAAACAAATTCAGAAACGAAATATATATATATATATATATATATATATATATATATATATATATATGTGTGTGTGTGTGTGTGTGTGTGTGTGTGTGTTTTAATATATATATATAATGAATGTCTGATATAAATACATGGAACATGACAATATATTTTCATGCGTAGAGGCATTCTTCACCTCTTGGTGACTAATACTATCGCCGTGTATCAGTGATTCATTACACCCTTTTTTAACGTTGACATTATATTTTGCATTTAATGGCTATCTAGCATTGAAGGTAAGATTAATATCTCAAGTAGATTAAGAACATTAGGTGTAGAGGAGAATATCACATTAATAAGATAAATTAATTATTCTTTATTAACCAGCTGCATTCACAGAAACATATTTCGCCTCCCTACAATTTCTCTCTTGAAAAACTCAATCTTAATTCCTGAATAGTTCTTGCCAGATCTAACAATAATAGATTCAATACATCTATGGGATTATACATTCCTTCTATACAATCGTAAATATTGAGGACTGACAATAGTTACTAAAGCAGAAAGCGGATAGTATCTGAAAACCATAAACCACATTATAGCCATACATCGATATATGTTAGAAATAAGCCGTCTACTTCGATTGATTTAACAGAATCTAATGAGCAGTGTTTTATTTCCCTGTACAGGCAATGCATCGGGATTTATGCGATGGAAAACAGAATCTCTGCGATAAAATGTCACCCATTAATGGCGAACTTTTGAAGCAATATCTATTAAAAGTAAACTTCCAAGGTAAGACAACTCTCTCACTTTCCTGTATCTATCAGTCTACCTATCTCTATCTCTCTGTCTGTATATATATATATATATATATATATATATATATATATATATATATATATATATATATATATATATATATATATATATATATATGTATATATATATATATATATATATATATATATATATATATATATATATATATATATATATATATATATATATATATATATATATATATATATATATATATATATATATATATATATATATATATATATATATATATATATATAATATCCATAGTCTCATTAAATCATAATCCTTACATTTGGACATCATTAGTATGGTCCATTTTAGAGTGTATGTGTTCAAAACATAACTCTATGTCTCCAATTTGTTATATAATATTTTTACTGGATTAGATATTATTTAGTTGTTTTAGATTATTTCAGATGTGACGGTTATGACAAAGACATGATTTTTAAAACATCCCGATGTTACAAATTTCGCTTGTTAAGATTTAAATAAATGGCAAATATACATAGGTTTTTTTTAAAGGTTTAGAACATGTGCGATCCTCAACTTTATGTGTCACGTGGGTATAAATAAGCGTAATAGATTAATAAAGTATGCCTTTATTCTTTTACAGGTTTCAATCATTAGACTGTGTTCATGCAGGGACAAAATTGTGAAGAGTTATTCGTAGATAACATCAAACACAAATATTCTATAATTCAGCCATTTCTCGCTAGGATCATAAAATCTTCTACAATTACATAATTACTGACAAGTGTCACATTAACATAATAATTACCTCATTCCCTTACAGTCCGAACGACTCCTCCCAAACACATATGTCCACTTTTTATCGCCTTCACAAATAATTTACCAGATTTTCAAAATTATTATTCATAGGGTCTGATTATTATTATTATTGTACTCATTTGTGTTGGGACGGACTTATTTCAAAATCAGAGACAAGAGGACGACCAACTATTTAGCAGCTTCTACCTCAGTCGGTCGCCCTCGAGGGCGCGGTCGACTGAGGTAGAAGCTGCTAAATAGTCGGTCGTCCTCTTGTCTCTGATTTTCAGCCCCATGGATTTTATCTGTTATATTCCTTTGTTATATTTTGAATACCTGATGATATCAACGGATTCATACTGAACCCGGTCATTGAATTGATCATAGTATAATAAACCTTTCAAGGATTTACACCAGTCCAGCCTCCTGTTATTTTATAATATATATATATATATATATATATATATATATATATATATATATATATATATATATATATATATATATATATATATATATATATAATAAGATGTGGAGAGGAAGCACACTAGTTAGGATATATATATATGAATACAGGGAGTAAAAAACGATTATTAGGAAGAAAAAAAAAATTTTTTCCCTTTTTATTTCTATCTCTCTATTTTCTGGGTTAGAAAATGATTAAAACGAAATATTTTATTTTGTGTGAAGTGTTAAGGTATTAATTAATTTATTTATTAATTAACAATGGCATTTATTTATTTATTTATATATTTAATAATTGTCTATTTCCGGTTTCAGCATTTTTATGCATTATCAAATGATAATAATATGTATTGGTGTAGAATGGTGGTGTTGGACATGTTAAAGAAATGGTGCAGAAAGAATAATGTTATTTACAAAGAAGGTTTATGAAGTGAAAAGAAAAAAGAAAAAAAAGGGGCGTAATGTGGAGCATAATAAGTCAATGTAAAAGAAAAAATAATGTTATTTACAGGCATAGTTCTTGAAGATGAGCAGATCAAAATGTGTTAATATAGCAAGAGTGCTTAGTTGATCCATGATGGAGGCAAATAGTGGACTGGGGTTTGATATGATTCCCCTTTTTAGAGAGTTAATATGCAGGGGGAGGTAATTCATGCTGGATGATATTTAATTTATTTAAGAAAAAGGATTAGGTAGGATGTATGGGAGATAACTCTTTAGAGAGACATAGGTATTTGTTCGTTGCAGTTTTAGTTTAGTCCGAAGTTTAGTGCATTAAGTAGAGGTTTGAATTTCTTAATGAAATACGTTTCCTTATTGGATGAAAGTAGCGTTGTCTATTAATTTGTAAATGGGGAAATTTTAAAGTTTGGATGTTGGTTCGGTGCACAATTGGCGATATGTTCACTAAATGGAATGTTTCTGTATTCCTGTATTTTGATTTGTGATTTATGGACGGTCATACGTTGTCGGGGGTTGTTTTTGTCTGTCCTATGTGGTGTCCTAGGTCAAAACATAGATTAGGTTTTCAGATGCAGATGTAAAGTTGTGTTTAACTGTGAAATGTTGTCCTTGTTTAAAATGGAATGTTGAACTTTCTATTGTGCATATGCCACAGTTGGGCCTTCCGCATTTTGTTACTGTAGGGTTCATTGTGAGGGTTTGTTGGATTTTGACTTGTGTGAGGATGTTTTTTCATGGATTTAGGTTGTCTTTTGCTCTTTATGATGTTGTGTGTTTGGAGGATTTTGTTCACTCTTGGGTCTCCTTTTAGAGGATGGTGTCGAATGCCTCATTGTTGAGGGGGTTGTGTATGGTAGAGTTTTCTGTTGCCGTTTATTCCTGGGTATGGGGTGTCTGAGTTCCTGGATGTCGAGTTTTAGGGCACGTTGAAATCCATTGTTGATTAGGGATGGTGGGTAGTTTCTGCTGATAAGTGTGTTTTTTAATTCTTCTAGTCGTGTGTAGCATGTGTATTTATCTGAAACTATTGTGCAGATCCTTCTAGCTAGGTTATAAGGAATTGCCATTTTTGTGTGTCTAGGGTGGCACGAGTTGAATGGAAGGTATTGTTTGGAGTCTGTGGGTTTGTAGTATATGTCTGTTTCTATTTTGCCGTTTGTTTTCTTGATGAGGATGTCGAAGAAAGGGAGTTGTTGATGGCTGTAATCCATTGTAAATTGTAAGTTTGTGTTGAGTCCATTCAGAAGGGTTTTAAACTCAAACAGTTTATCTATACTTTCATGCCAGAGGATGAAGCAGTCGTCCAGATATCTCTTCCAGTTCTTTTCTATGTGTTGGTAGAAGTGGCTGCTGTATTTGTCTAGAACTTTGCGGTAGGGAGTGGTTTCCAAATATCCCATGACAAGGTTAGCGTATGAGGGGGCTACTTTCGTGCCCATGGCAGTCCCAGATTTATATCTGTATTATTTGGCATTGAATTCTAAGAAATTGTTTTCCAAGATGAATTTGAGTCCCTCCAACACAAATTATTTAGGGATGCGCTATGGAAGTTCACTAGGGAAATTTTCAAGCCAGAATTGTATTGCCTCTATACCTAGGTTGTGTGGGATATTGGAATATAAATTGATGACATAAAAGGTTACTAGTATGGTATGTTCATTATTGAGTGTTGTTTGTAGGTGGTTGAGCATGTCAAGGTCGTCCCTTATGAAGCTTTTTATGTGTTTTAGGAAAGGTTTAAGCAGAATATCTAGGAAGTTGCTTAGGTGGTGGGTTTCACATGTGGTGCCTGCTATTATGGGTCTTAATTTAAGGTCATCAGGAAGGGCTATATTGATGTAAATGTCTGTGGCTTGCTTGCAGGCCCTAATCAATATAGCCACTCATAATGACCTTTAATTAAGACCCATAATAGCAGGTACCACATGGGAAACCCACCGCCTAAGCAACTTCCTAGATATTCTGCTTACCTTACGGCCGCCTTGGACTTTGCCGAAACACTCACACCCATCACTGACCAGGAAAGAAATATCATTCTCCATGCCAGGAAGAGAGTCCTACTTTTCGACAACTCCAAGTTGATAACAAGAGCTCCCGACTTCCCCTTCGACGTCAGTATGGGCGCGACGGATTCGGCCGAGGTCACAGATCTTATAGGATTATTCCTACTATTTAAACTCACCGAAATGTTTCCTGCATTCCGCGGTTGATTGTACCGAGATGATGGGCTCCTCACCCTCAAAGGGTACAACCCCAGTAGTACAGACCGGGTCCGTAAACAACTAATCAACTTCTTCCGGGACTGAGGATTTAAAATCACCCTACAAACGTCCCTAACCTGAGTCAATTTCCTGGACGTTACCCTTAACCTCGAAAATTATCTGTACTGCCCAACGACAACCTGCACTACATCCACCGCCGCTCTAACCATCCTAGAAACATAACCAATAACCTGGTTAAAAACATCTCCCTCCGCTTATCTCGTTTGTCCGCTAATGAGCAGATATTCGACGAACATGCGCCTCATTACAACCAGGCCCTCAAGCGGAGTGGCTTCCGGGAGGAAATATCCTTTTATCGAGCTTCCCTTAGCGGAACCAGCAGGCGACACAGCCGCTCACGCAAGGTAACGTGGTTCAATCCTCCCCATAATGCCGAGGTGGCAACACCTATCGGGAAAATCTTCTTTAGGCTCCTCGAAAAACACTTCCCGCTACAACACCGCTACCACAACATAATCAACAAAATCACCATCAAACTCTCCTACAGCACGACACCTAACTTCGCACAAAACATCGTCTCCTCAAACAACAAAAAACTCAACCCCTATGGAAGAAACAACCTAGACATCAGTGGAGAGCCGACCAGGAGGTGTAACTGCCCTGATAGATCTACGTGCCCCCTCAACAACATTAGCCGAGATCGTAACGTGATCTACCAGTGCAACGTGAGATCTGACACCTCCAACAAAGCTTATATAGGATTAACCGCTTGTGACTTCAAGACACGGCTCTACCAACACCGAAATACTTTCCGAAACCCGGTCCGGCGACATGCCACTACACTTTCGGGCCACATCTGGGATCTCCAAGATAATAATATAACCTACAATCTCACTTGGAGCTTACTGTCCAGAGCTAACTCTTACACGGGAGGACGCCATCCGTGTAACTTATGCTCGGGGAAAACATTACAAATGCTGTTTTCGAAGGACCAATTCCTAAACAAGAAAGACGAACTGGTAACGGCATGCAAACACAGATTGCGGAGGAGTTACCTCGCCCTCAAACCACCTAATGATCCGGCTGGGTAGACAAGGGCTGATACCCCCCCCCCCCCCCCCCACACACTTGCCGAATAAGTTAGGGGAAACCCCAGATTACATAGGTAGATGTACCTCTTTTCTTTTCCTCTATGTTTTCTTCTTCCCACTGTCCGATCCTATCACTTCCTTCCAACCCGATCTTCTTCCTCGTCTGTTTTCCCCTTTCGCCTACCCCGATGCAGCCCATCAGGCCCCTGTAGCCTCAGTACCGCCACCCCTGTAATTTTAATATAGAATTGGCCGAATACTCTTTACTAACTATTTATAGCAGATGTGTTAGACCCCTGTAATTTTGTATCATTTTTGTTACTACTCCATTTCTACAATTTCTATATTTTTTTTTATATTCTCAACTTATTAACCTGTAATTGTAAGATAACAATGGCGGAATACGCTTTACTAACTATTTTTAGCAGCTGTGTTAGACCCCTGAAAAGTTTGCTTTATATTTTTTTCACTACCTACCTCTACAATTCTTATTTACTATTTTCCATTCTCAACTTATTAACCTTTTCTTTAGCTTTGACCGTACAAGCAACACCTACTAATCATAGCAGCTGTTTATATACCCTACTGTTTTTTTTGTTTGTTTTTTTTAATATTTCTTTCTATTATTTTTTATTGTCTCCTACTCTCATTCGAATTACCCATTCTATAACATCCCTCCTCCATTTTTTCTCCAGAACAATTTTTTCGACTTTTCATACACTATCCTTAGAATCTGCTGTATACATGTCACTTTCAACGCTTCACTGGCTCCACTCACTCCCTCATTGTTCTACAGGCAAGTTCAGCCACCCCTACCTCGCACCAAATGCCATGATAGACTTATTTGTGTTTATTTTGACTAATCCTCTTGACAACTACAATCTTCCCATATAAGCAAGTACCCCTTGAAAAGTTCGGCTATTTATTCACCAGGCTAAACATTCTAATTTAGTCCAGAAATAGACGTCGAAACGGCTTGAGCTCTGCCGTCGGGGTCATACTTTTTCATATATATATATATACATTTATATATTAATATATATATACATATATATATATATATATATATATATATATATACAGAATGTTGCATGAATGTAATGTTCCATATATTGGTATTTCACTATGGTGTCCTGGGTATATCTATTGTCTGCCATAGTCGAGCAGTATTCTTCTGTCGAGGCAGAATTGTGTGAGATCTGCCTATGGGTAACAAGATCGCCGCCAGTGGACATATTTACCTTACTAATTAGAGGGTGGTTTCAGGGGAAGTAACTCCTCGAGAAATTAGAAATTGTGGATAGGTTATAGTTAAGAAGTGCTAATTTTTTAATTTTATAATTGAGAGACAATGTAAAGGAGGTAACTAATAATTATCTAAGTTAGCTATAGCTATTTAACTTATTAGCTATAAGTAAAAATTGGGCTAGATGACTATGTTGGGTCAAATATTCCGTTGGCGAAGGAATTAGCCCTTCGATGTTGACAGCTAATAGTTATCTCCGTTCTATCGTTAATCGGTAGAGGTCGTGATAGAGTTATGTAGTATGCTTCGGTAAGACAAAGGTCACAAGAGTTTCTTCGTCCATGGAACGGTTGGGCCCTAGCCAAGATATCCCATGTTAGTGAGTGTTCAATGTTGGTTAATTTAAGGTTTTTAATGAGCCTTGCTAGAGATGTCGAACATCTGTTGTTAGGGTCTAGGAAGGAAAAAGAGTACGCGTTATAGCGTACCTTAAAAGGGTTAGAGATAGAGCCGATATAGGAGCTGGTATGCGAAGCAGTTTTAACTGTGCACCTATAAACTATAATGGGTGTCAGGCAATGTCCATTTAGTGGGCATGCGTTAGGGTAACGGCAGTTGCAGTTACTTCTGCGGTTAGTGAGAGTAGGGTTGTTTAAACTAAGCGGTTGATCCGTGCTAAAAGCATTAGGTGAGGGATGTGTGCTACTAGAGTAAGTATTGGTGTAGTGGCGTGGTGTATTTGATGGGGATGGTGGTACCGCGGTGTGGGAGTTATACTGTCTTAGTTTATGATGGTTACTGAATGCGATGTGGCTAGCTAGGTTAGGTGTTGTGGAGAATGAGATTTTAATGTTATTTTTTATTAAAGAGATTGTAATATCTATGGTTGAGGGGGGATGTTTAGATAGGATAGGGGAAGCATTTAGGGATATTAGTGGCTAGATTAGATTAGTGCACATAACCTCTGCATGAACCCAGCCACCTAGCTGCCTTCCACTGCATACTGCACATTGAGCACATGCCATTACGCTTTGGCTTCTAACTAATTCACAAATTGCTCTTCTCCTCTCCTATCTCCTCTCCTATCTCCATCTCTCTCTTTAAGATTGGTTACTCTTGAACTATGTATATATATTATATATATATTTTATATATATATATATATATAGGTAAGTTATTCCGGGTTGAATCGGAGGTAACCACAGGAATAAGGTACTCAATACATAGCAGAGTATAACAGTTTTACTATAGATGAGACTCTACAGGATGAGAACTCTTTCATTTTCTAGAAATCATCAGAAATCTGATGATTTCTCAAATATGAAACAGTTCTAGTCCTGTAGAATCTCATCTATATTAAAACTATATATATATATATATATTCTATTCTAATCTAGGGCGGGTAAAATTCCCGAAATCCATGGACGAGTTCTCTCCAGCGGTCTCTGTCCCTCATTATCCCTGCCATGTCCTGAGTCTCCAACAGACTAATGCCTGTCCTTAGGGCATCAACATACATTAACCTTGGTCTTCCTCTTCCAGTGTGGCCATGTAGTGGAGTTTGTGCTGCTGTACGGGCCTGAGACTTGGACACTGACCCAGAAACTCACTCAGATGGTGGATTGGTGCTACACGAGAATGCTGAGGATGGCTCTGAACAATAATCAGTATACACTGAGGATGAAAAACTCAGAGCTGTATGGGAGCCTCCCAAAAGTCAGCTCAAATGTGACACACAGGAGACTGGGATCAGCTGGACCTGCTCACCGGCATCCAGAGTTGACATCATTCATTCATTTTCATTTCATTTTACATCCACTTTTCCCTGCTTGCAAGGGTGGGACGGGAACTGATTCTGGCTTGATTTCTACAGCTGGATGCCCTTCCTAACACCAACCTCATTTACAGTGAGTGCTGGGTGCTTTTTTACCGTGGCACCTCCACGACCACTTTGCAGTGGAATGATAGGGACCCAGTCCCTATCATCTCATTTCTACAGCTGAGTAAACTGGAGCAATGTGAAATAAAATGTCTTGCTCAAGGAAACAACACATCACCCAGTCTGAGAATTGAACTCACAACCTTTCGATTGCAAGGCCAATGCTCTAACCACTAAGCCATGTGCCTCCATTATATATATATATATGGGGGGGGGGTATTTGTATCTGCGTGGGTGGGTGTTAGAACATATAAATATCTATATAAAATACATAAACACAATTACATATATGTATGTATCTGTGTTCCTGTGTAACAATAAACATCTGTCTCCTAAATTCTACTCTCAAGACAACCACCAACCCGAAGCTATGTTAGAATGTTCCAATAAGCTTCCAACCAGAGCCGTGCAATGACATTCAACCTTGATATTTGTGGTTACTAACTCATTCATTAAATAGCTATACCAGCGCCTATTGAAAGATTTTCACGTAATATGTATTTGTGTAAGTATTGAATCCTCTTTAGTTAGTTTGTAATATTTGATATATATTTTCAGGTTTGAGTGGTCAAAATTTTACCTTTTTACCTAATGGCGATGGTCCAGCACGTTATAGAATTTTGAATTTCCGCCAGAAATCTTTGAATGAATACGAATGGAACAGTGTAGGTTTTTTTAAAGATGGAAAACTCACTGACGTAAGTTTTTTTATTTTTATATTTTCAATACACATTTCTATTATTTTTCATCTCTCTCTCTAGCTTTATATATATATATAGATAGATACACACACACACACACTATTAATACTATAGTGTAGTGTGTTAATATTATAGTGTAGTGTGTTAATACTGTAGTATAGTGTGTTAAAACTATAGTGTAGTGTGTTATACTATAATGTAGTGTGTTAATACTATAGTGTTGTGTGTTAATACAATAGTGTAGTGTGTTAATACTGTAGTATAGTGTGTTAATAATATAGTGTAGTGTGTTATACTATAGTGTAGTGTGTTAATACTATAGTGTAGTGTGTTACACTGTAGTGTAGTGTGTTAATACTATAGTGTAGAGTGTAATACGATAATGTAGTGTGTTAATACTATAGTGTTGTGTGTTAATACTATAGTGTAGTGTGTTAATACTGTAGTATAGTGTGTTAATACAATAATGTTGTGTGTTAATACAATAGTGTAGTGTGTTAATACTGTAGTATAGTGTGTTAATACTATAGTGTAGTGTGTTAATACTATAGTGTAGTGTGTTATACTATAGTGTAGAGTGTTAATACTATAGTGTAGTGTGTTAATAATATAGTGTAGTGTGTTATACTATAATGTAGAATGTTAATACTATAGTGTAGTGTGTTAATAATATAGTGTTATGTGTTAATACTATAGTGTAGTGTGTTAATACTATAGTGCTGTGTTTTAATAATACTATAGTGTAGTGTGTTAATACTATAGTGTAGTGTGTTAATAATATAGTGTAGTGTGTTAATACTATAGTGTATTGTGTTAATACTATATTATAGTGTGTTGATACTATAGTGAAGTGTGTTTATACTATAGTGTAGTGTGTTAATACTATAGTGTAGTGTGTTATACTATAGTGTGGTGTGTTAATACTATAGTGTTGTGTGTTAATACTATAGTGTAGTGTGTTATACTATAGTGTAGTGTGTTATACTATAGTGTGGTGTGTTAATACTATAGTGTTGTGTGTTATTACTATAGTGTAGTGTGTTATACTATCATTTAGTGTATTAATACGATAGTGTATTGTGTTATACTGTGGTGAAATGTGTTAATACTATAGTGATGTGTGTTAATACTATAGTGTAGTGTGTTAATACTGTAGTATAGTGTGTTAATACTATAGTGTACTGTGTTAACACTGTAGTGTAGTGTGTTAATACTATAGTGTAGTGTGTTAATACTATAGTGTTGGGTGTTAATACAATAGTGTAGTGTGTTAATACTGTAGTATAGTGTGTTAATACTATATTGTAGTGTGTTAACACTGTAATGTAGTGTGTTAATACTAAAGCGTAGTGTGTTAATATTATAGTGTAGTGTGTTATACTACAGTGTAGTGTGTTAATACTATAGTGTAGTGTGTTAATACTATAGTGTAGTGTGTTAATACAATAGTGTAGAGTGATATAATATAGTGTAGTGTGTTAATACTATAGTGTCGTGTGTTATACTATAGTGTGGTGTGTTAATACTATAGTGTTGTGTGTTATTACTATAGTGTAGTATGTTATACTATAGTTTAGTGTATTAATACGATAGTGTATTGTGTTATACTGTGGTGAAATGTGTTAATACTATAGTGAGGTGTGTTAATACTATAGTGTAGTGGGTTAATACTATAGTGTAGTGTGTTATACTATAATGTAGTGTGTTAATACTATAGTGGTGTGTGTTAATACTATAGTTTAGTGTGTCAATACTGTAGTATAGTGTGTTAATAATATAGTGTAGTGTGTTAATACTATAGTGCTGTGTGTTAATACTATAGTGTAGTGTGTTAATACTATAGTGTTGTGTATTAATACAATAGTGTAGTGTGTTAATACTGTAGTATAGTGTGTTAATACTATATTGTAGTGTGTTAACACTGTAGTGTAGTGTGTTAATACTATAGTGTAGTGTGTTAATACTATAGTCTAGTGTGTTAATACTATAGTGCTGTATTAATACTATAGTGTAATGGGTTCATACTATAGTTTTGTGTTAATACTATAGTGTAGTGTGTAAATACTATAGTGTAGTGTGTTAATATTATAGTGTAGTGTGTTATACTATAGTGTGGTGTGTTAATACTATAGTGTTGTGTGTTATTACTATATTGTTGTGTTAATACTATAGTTTAGTGTGGTAACACAATAGTGTAGTGTGCTATACTGTGGTGAAGTGTGTTAATACTATAGTGGTGTGTGTTAATACTATAATGTAGTGTGTTAAAACTATAGTGTAGTGTGTTATACTATAATGTAGTGTGTTAATACTATAGTGTTGTGTGTTAATACTATAGTGTAGTCTGTTAATGCTGTAGTATAGTGTGTTAATACTATAGCGTACTGTGTTAATACTGTAGTGTAGTGTGTTAATACTATAATGTAGTGTGTTAATATAATAGTGTAGCGTGTTCATACAACAAGCTAGTGTGTTAATACTATAGTAGTGTGTTATACTATAATGCAGTGTGTTATACTCTAATATAGTGTGTTAAAACTATAGTGTAGTGTGTTATACTATAATGTAGTGTGTTAATATTATAGTGTTGTGTGTTAATACAATAGTGTAGTGTGTTAATACTGTAGTATAGTGTGTTCATACTATTGTGTAGTGTGTTATACTATAGTGTAGTGGGTTAATACTATAGTGTGGTGTGTTAATACTATAGTATAGAGTGTTAATATTATAGTGCTGTGTTAATACTATAGTGTAATGTTTTCATACTATAGTTTTGTGTTAAATATATAGTGTAGTGTGTTAATACTATAGTGTAGAGTGTAATACGATAATGTAGTGTGTTAATATTATAGTGTTGTGTGTTAATACTATAGTGTAGTGTGTTAATACTATAGTATAGAGTGTTAATACAATAATGTTGTGTGTTAATACAATAGTGAAGTGTGTTAATACTCTAGTATAGTGTGTTAATACTATAGTGTAGTGTGTTAATACTATAGTGTAGTGTGTTATACTATAGTGTAGTGAGTTAATACTATAGTGTAGTGTGTTAATACTATAGTGTAGTGTGTTATACTATAATGTAGAATGTTAATACTAGAGTTTAGTGTGATAATACTAAAGCGTAGTGTGTTAATATTATAGTGTAGTGTGTTATACTACAGTGTAGTGTGTTAATACTATAGTGTAGTGTGTTAATACTATAGTGTAGTGTGTTAATACAATAGTGTAGTGTGATATAATATAGTGTAGTGTGTTAATAGTATAGTGTTGTGTGTTAATACTATAGTGTAGTGTGTTAATAATATAGTGTAGTGTGTTAATACTATAGTGTAGTGTGTTAATACTATAGTGTAGTGTGTTAATAATATAGTGTAGTGTGTTAATACTATAGTGTAGTGTGTTATACTATAGTGTGGTGTGTTAATACTATAGTGTTGTGTGTTATTACTATAGTGTAGTGTGTTATGCTGTAGTTTAGTGTATTAATACGATAGTGTTTTGTGTTATACTGTGGTGAAATGTGTTAATAATATAGTGATGTGTGTTAATACTATAGTGTAGTGTGTTAATACTATAGTGTAGTGTGTTATACTATAATGTAGTGTGTTAATACTATAGTGGTGTGTGTTAATACTATAGTTCAGTATGTCAATACTGTAGTATAGTGTGTTAATAATATAGTGTAGTGTGTCAATACTATAGTGCTGTGTGTTAATACTATAGTGTAGTGTGTTAATACTATAGTGTTGTGTGTTAATACAATAGTGTAGTGTGTTAATACTGTAGTATAGTGTGTTAATACTATATTGTAGTGTGTTAACACTGTAGTGTAGTGTGTTAATTCTATAGTGTAGTGTGTTAATACTATAGTCTAGTGTGTTAATACTATAGTGCTGTATTAATACTATAGTGTAATGTGTTCATACTATAGTGCTGTGTGTTAATACTATAGTGTAGTGTGTTAATACTATAGTGTTGTGTGTTAATACAATAGTGTAGTGTGCTATACTGTGGTGAAGTGTGTTAATACTATAGTGGTGTGTGTTAATACTATAATGTAGTGTGTTAAAACTATAGTGTAGTGTGTTATACTATAATGTAGTGTGTTAATACTATAGTGTTGTGTGTTAATACTATAGTGTAGTGTGTTAATACTGTAGTGTAGCGTGTTAATACTATAATGTAGTGTGTTAATATAATAGTGTAGCGTGTTCATACAACAAGGTAGTGTGTTAATACTATAGTAGTGTTTTATACTATAATGTAGTGTGTTATACTCTAATGTAGTGTGTTAAAACTATAGTGTAGTGTGTTATACTATAATGTAGTGTGTTAATACTATAGTGTTGTGTGTTAATACAATAGTGTAGTGTGTTAATACTGTAGTATAGTGTGTTAATACTATAGTGTAGTGTGTTATACTATAGTGTAGTGTGTTAATACTATAGTGTAGTGTGTTAATACTATAGTATAGAGTGTTAATATTATAGTGCTGTGTTAATACTATAGTGTAATGTTTTCATACTATAGTTTTGTGTTAAATCTATAGTGTAGTGTGTTAATACTATAGTGTAGTGTGTTACACTGTAGTGTAGTGTGTTAATACTATAGTGTAGAGTGCAATACGATAATGTAGTGTGTTAATACTATAGTGTAGTGTGTTAATACTATAGTATAGTGTGTTAATACAATAATGTTGTGTGTTAATACAATAGTGAAGTGTGTTAATACTGTAGTATAGTGTGTTAATACTATAGTGTAGTGTGTTAATACTATAGTGTAGTGTGTTATACTATAGTGTAGTGTGTTAATACTATAGTGTAGTGTGTTAATACTATAGTCTAGTGTGTTATACTATAATGTAGAATGTCAATACTATAGTTTAGTGTGTTAATAATATAGTGTTGTGTGTTAATACTATAGTGTAGTGTGTTAATACTATAGTGCTGTGTTTTAATACTATAGTGTAGTGTGTTAATACTATAGTGTTGTGTGTTAATACTATAGTGTAGTGTGTTAATACTATATTGTATTGTGTTATACTATAGTGTTGTGTTAATACTATAGTTTAGTGTGGTAATACAATAGTGTAGTGTGCTATAATGTGGTGAAGTGTGTTAATACTATAGTGATGTGTGTTAATACTATAGTGTAGTGTGTTAAAACTATAGTGTAGTGTGTTATACTATAATGTAGTGTATTAATACTATAGTGTTGTGTGTTAATACTATAGTGTAGTGTGTTTATACTGTAGTATAGTGTGTTAATACTATAGTGTAGTGTGTTAATACTGTAGTGTAGTGTGTTAATACTATAGTGTAATGTGTTAATATAATAGTGTAGCGTGTTCATACAACAAGGTAGTGTGTTAATACTATAGTAGTGTGTTATACTATAATGTAGTGTGTTATACTCTAATGTAGTGTGTTAATACTATAGTGTAGTGTGTTAATACTGTAGTATAGTGTGTTAATACTATAGTGTAGTGTGTTAATACAGTAGTGTAGTGTGTTAATACTATAGTGTAGTGTGTTATACTATAGTATAGTGTGTTAATACTATAGTGTAGTGTGTTAATATTACAATGTAGTGTGTTAATACTATAGTGTAGTGTGTTAATACGATAGTGTAGTGTGTTATAATGTGGTGAAGTGTGTTAATACTATAGTGATGTTTGTTAATACTATAGTGTATTGTGTTATACTATAATGTAGTGTGTTATACTATAGTGTAGTGTCTTAATACTATAGTGTAGTGTGTTATACTATAATGTAGTGTGTCAATACTATAGTGTTTTTGTGTTAATACTATAGTGTAGTGTGTTAATATTATAGTGTAATGTGTTAATACTATAGTATAGTGTGTTAATACTATAGTGTAGTGTGTTATACTATAGTGTAGTGTGTTAATACTATAGTGTAGTGTGTTAATACTATAGTATAGAGTGTTAATATTATAGTGCTGTGTTAATACTATAGTGTAATGTTTTCATACTATAGTTTTGTGTTAGATCTATAGTGTAGTGTGTTAATACTATAGTGTAGTGTGTTACACTGTAGTGTAGTGTGTTAATACTATAGTGTAGAGTGTAATACGATAATGTAGTGTGTTAATATTATAGTGTTGTGTGTTAATACTATAGTGTAGTGTGTTAATACTGTAGTATAGAGTGTTAATACAATAATGTTGTGTGTTAATACAATAGTGAAGTGTATTAATACTGTAGTATAGTGTGTTAATACTATAGTGTAGTGTGTTAATACTAGAGTGTAGTGTGTTATACTATAGTGTAGTGTGTTAATACTATAGTGTAGTGTGCTATACTGTGGTGAAGTGTGTTAATACTATAGTGATGTGTGTTAATACTATAATGTAGTGTGTTAAAACTATAGTGTAGTGTGTTAATATAATAGTGTAGCGTGTTCATACAACAAGGTAGTGTGTTAATACTATAGTAGTGTGTTATACTATAATGTAGTGTGTTATACTCTAATGTAGTGTGTTAAAACTATAGTGTAGTGTGTTATACTATAATGTAGTGTGTTAATACTATAGTGTTGTGTGTTAATACAATAGTGTAGTGTGTTAATACTGTAGTATAGTGTGTTAATACTATAGTGTAGTGTGTTATACTATAGTGTAGTGTGTTAATACTATAGTGTAGTGTGTTAATACCATAGTATAGAGTGTTAATATTATAGTGCTGTGTTAATACTATAATGTACTGTTTTCATACTATAGTTTTGTGTTAATTCTATAGTGTAGTGTGTTAATATTATAGTGTAGTGTGTTACACTGTAGTGTAGTGTGTTAATACTATAGTGTAGAGTGTAATACGATAATGTAGTGTGTTAATACTATAGTGTTGTGTGTTAATACTATAGTGTAGTATGTTAATACTGTAGTATAGTGTGTTAATACAATAATGTTGTGTGTTAATACAATAGTGTAGTGTGTTAATACTGTAGTATAGTGTGTTAATACTATAGTGTAGTGTGTTAATAATATAGTGTAGTGTGTTATACTATAGTGTAGTGTGTTAATACTATAGTGTAGTGTGTTAATACTATAGTGTAGTGTGTTATACTATAATGTAGAATGTTAATACTATAGTGTAGTGTGTTAATAATATAGTGTTGTGTGTTAATAGTATAGTGTAGTGTGTTAATACTATAGTGCTGTGTTTTAATACTATAGTGTAGTGTGTTAATACCTATAGTGTAGTGTGTTAATGCTATAGTTTAGTGTGTTAATACTAAAGCGTAGTGTGTTATACTATAGTGTAGTGTATTATTACTATAGTGTTGTGTGTTAATACTATAGTGTAGTCTGATAATACTATAGTGTAGTGTGTAATACTATAATGTAGTGTGTTAATACTATAATGTAGTGTGTTAATATTATAGTGTAGTGTGTTATACTACAGTGTAGTGTGTTAATACTATAGTGGAGTGTGTTAATACTATAGTGTAGTGTGTTAATACTATAGTCTAGTGTGTTAATAATATAGTGTAGTGTGTTAATACTATAGTGTAGTGTGTTAATACTATATTATAGTGTGTTGATACTATAGTGAAGTGTGTTATACTATAGTGTAGTGTGTTAATACTATAGTGTAGTGTGTTATACTATAGTGTGATGTGTTAATACTATAGTGTTGTGTGTTGTACTATAGTGTAGTGTGTTATACTATAGTGTGGTGTGTTAATACTATAGTGTTGTGTGTTAATACTATAGTTTTGTGTGTTATACTATAGTGTGGTGTGTTAATACTATAGTGTTGTATGTTATTACTATAGTGTAGTGTGTTATACTATCATTTAGTGTATAAATACGATAGTGTATTGTGTTATACTGTGGTGAAATGTGTTAATACTATAGTGGTGTGTGTTAATACTATAGTTTAGTGTGTTAATACTGTAGTATAGTGTGTTAATACTATAGTGTACAGTGTTAATACTGTAGTGTAGTGTGTTAATAATATAGTGTAGTGTGTTAATACTATAGTGTTGTGTGTTAATACAATAGTGTAGTGTGTTAATACTGTAGTATAGTGTGTTAATACTATATTGTAGTGTGTTAACACTGTAATGTAGAATGTTAATACTATAGTGTAGTGTGTTAATACTATAGTGTAGTGTGTTAATACTATAGTGCTGTATTAAAACTATAGTGTAATGTGTTCATACTATAATTTTATGTTAACACTGTAATGTAGAATGTTAATGCTATAGTATAGTGTGTAAATACTATAGAGTAGTGTGTTAATACTATAGTGGAGTGTGTTATACTATAGTGTAGTGTGATAATACTATAGTGTAGTGTGTTATACTATAATGTAGTGTGTTAATACTATAGTGATGTGTGTTAATACAATAGTGTAGTGTGTTAATACTGTAGTATAGTGTGTTAATACTATATTGTAGTGAGTTAACACTGTAGTGTAGTGTGTTAATACTAGAGTGTAGTGTGTTAATACTATAGTGTAGTCTGTTAATACTATATTGTATTGTGTTATACTATAGTGTTGTGTTAATACTATAGTTTAGTGTGGTAACACAATAGTGTAGTGTGCTATACTGTGGTGAAGTGTGTTAACACTATAGTGATGTGTGTTAATACTATAATGTAGTGTTTTAAAACTATAGTGTAGTGTGTCATACTATAATGTAGTGTGTTAATACTATAGTGTTGTGTGTTAATACTATAGTGTAGTCTGTTAATACGGTAGTATAGTGTGTTAATACTATAGTGTAGTGTGTTAATACTGTAGTGTAGTGTGTTAATACTATAATGTAGTGTGTTAATATAATAGTGTAGCGTGTTCATACAACAAGGTAGTGTGTTAATACTATAGTAGTGTGTTATACTATACTGTAGTGTGTTATACTCTAATGTAGTGTGTTAAAACTATAGTGTAGTGTGTTATACTATAATGTAGTATGTTAATACTATAGTGTTGTGTGTTAATACAATAGTGTAGTGTGTTAATACTGTAGTATAGTGTGTTAATACTATAGTGTAGCGTGTTATACTATAGTGTAGTGTGTTAATACTATAGTGTAGTGTGTTAATACTATAGTATAGACTGTTAATATTATATTGCTGTGTTAATACTATAGTGTAATGTTTTCATACTATAGATTTGTGTTAAATCTATAGTGTAGTGTGTTAATACTATAGTGTAGTGTGTTACACTGTAGTGTAGTGTGTTAATACTATAGTGTAGAGTGTAATACGATAATGTAGTGTGTTAATATTATAGTGCTGTGTGTTAATACTATAGTGTAGTGTGTTAATACTGTAGTATAGAGTGTTAATACAATAATGTTGTGTGTTAATACAATAGTGAAGTGTGTTAATACTGTAGTATAGTGTGTTAATACTATAGTGTAGTGTGTTAATACTATAGTGTAGTGTGTTATACTATAGTGTAGTGTGTTAATACTATAGTGTAGTGTGTTAATACTATAGTGTAGTGTGTTATACTACAATGTAGAATGTTAATACTATAGTGTAGTGTGTTAATAATATAGTGTTGTGTGTTAATACTATAGTATAGTGTGTTAATACTATAGTGCTGTGTTTTAATACTATAGTGTAGTGTGTTAATAGCTATAGTGTAGTGTGTTAATACTAAAGCGTAGTGTGTTAATATTATAGTGTAGTGTGTTATACTACAGTGTAGTGGGTTAATACTATAGTGTAGTGTGTTAATACTATAGTGTAGTGTGTTAATACAATAGTGTAGTGTGATATAATATTATGTAGTGTGTTAATAGTATAGTGTTGTGTGTTAATACTATAGTGTAGTGTGTTAATAATATAGTGTAGTGTGTTAATACTATAGTGTAGTGTGTTAATACTATAGTGTAGTTTGTTAATAATATAGTGTAGTGTGTTAATACTATAGTGTAGTGTGTTATACTATAGTGTGGTGTGTTAATACTATAGTGTTGTGTGTTATTACTATAGTGTAGTGCGTTATACTATAGTTTAGTGTATTAATACGATAGTGTATTGTGTTATACTGTGGTGAAATGTGTTAATACTATAGTGATGTGTGTTAATACTATAGTGTAGTGTGTTAATACTATAGTGTAGTGTGTTATACTATAATGTAGTGTGTTAATACTATAGTGGTGTGTGTTAATACTATAGTTTAGTGTGTTAATACTGTAGTATAGTGTGTTAATAATATAGTGTAGTGTGTTAATACTATAGTGCTGTGTGTTAATACTATAGTGTAGTGTGTTAATACTATAGTGTTGTGTGTTAATACAATAGTGTAGTGTGTTAATACTGTAGTATAGTGTGTTAATTCTATATTGTAGTGTGTTAACACTGTAGTGTAGTGTGTTAATACTATAGTGTAGTGTGTTAATACTATAGTGCTGTATTAATACTATAGTGTAATGTGTTCATACTATATTGTATTGTGTTATACTATAGTGTTGTGTTAATACTATAGTTTAGTGTGGTAACACAATAGTGTAGTGTGCTATACTGTGGTGAAGTGTGTTAATACTATAGTGATGTGTGTTAATACTATAATGTAGTGTGTTAAAACTATAGTGTAGTGTTTTATACTATAATGTAGTGTGTTAATACTATAGTGTAGTCTGTTAATACTGTAGTATAGTGTGTTAATACTATAGTGTAGTGTGTTAATACTGTAGTGTAGTGTGATAATACTATAATGTAGTGTGTTTATATAATAGTGTAACGTGTTCATTAAAAAAGGTAGTGTGTTAATACAATAGTAGTGTGTTATACTATAATGTAGTGTGTTATACTCTAATGTAGTGTGTTAAAACTATAGTGTAGTGTGTTATACTATAATGTAGTGTGTTAATACTATAGTGTTGTGTGTTAATACAATAGTGTAGTGTGTTAATACTGTAGTATAGTGTGTTAATACTACAGTGTAGTGTGTTATACTATAGTGTAGTGTGTTAATACTATAGTGTAGTGTGTTAATACTATAGTGTAGTGTGTTAATACTATAGTGTAGTGTGTTAATACCATAGTATAGAGTGTTAATATTATAGGGCTGTGTTAATACTATAGTGTAATGTTTTCATACTATAGTTTTGTGTTAAATCTATAGTGTAGTGTGTTAATACTATAGTGTAGTGTGTTACACTGTAGTGTAGTGTGTTAATACTATAGTGTAGAGTGTAATACGATAATGTAGTATGTTAATACTATAGTGTTGTGTGTTAATACTTTAGTGTAGTATGTTAATACTGTAGTATAGTGTGTTAATACAATAATGTTGTGTGTTAATACAATAGTGTAGTGTGTTAATACTGTAGTATAGTGTGTTAATACTATAGTGTAGTGTGTTAATACTATAGTGTAGTGTGTTATACTATAGTGTAGTGTGTTAATACTATAGTGTAGTGTGTTAATACTATAGTGGTAGTGTGTTATACTATAATGTAGAATGTTAATACTATAGTGTAGTGTGATAATAATATAGTGTTGTGTGTTAATTCTATAGTGTAGTGTGTTAATACTATAGTGCTGTGTTTTAATACTATAGTGTAGTGTGTTAATACCTATAGTGTAGTGTGTTAATGCTATAGTTTAGTGTGTTAATACTAAAGCGTAGTGTGTTATACTATAGTGTAGTGTGTTATTACTATAGTGTTGTGTGTTAATACTATAGTGTAGTGTGATAATACTCTAGTGTAGTGTGTAATACTATAATGTAGTGTGTTTATACTATAATGTAGTGTGTTAATATTATAGTGTAGTGTGTTATACTACAGTGTAGTGTGTTAATACTATAGTGTAGTGTGTTAATACTATAGTGTAGTGTGTTAATACAATAGTGTAGTGTGATATAATATAGTGTAGTTTGTTAATACTATAGTGTTGTGTGTTAATACTATAGTGTAGTGTGTTAATAATATAGTGTAGTGTGTTAATACTATAGTGTAGTGTGTTAATACTATATTATAGTGTGTTGATACTATAGTGAAGTGTGTTATACTATAGTGTAGTGTGTTAATACTATAGTGTAGAGTGTTATACTATAGTGTGGTGTGTTAATAATATAGTGTTGTGTGTTATACTATAGTGTATTGTGATATACTATAGTGTGGTATGTTAATACTATAGTGTTGTGTGTTAATACTATAGTGTTGTGTGTTATACTATAGTGTGGTGTGTTAATACTATAGTGTTGTGTGTTATTACTATAGTGTAGTGTGTTATACTATCATTTAGTGTATAAATACGATAGTGTATTGTGTTATACTGTGGTGAAATGTGTTAATACTATAGTGGTGTGTGTTAATACTATAGTTTAGTGTGTTAATACTGTAGTATAGTGTGTTAATACTATAGTGTACAGTGTTAATACTGTAGTGTAGTGTGTTAATACTATAGTGTAGTGTGTTAATACTATAGTGTTGTGTGTTAATACTATAGTGTAGTGTGTTAATACTATAGTGTTGTGTGTTAATACTATAGTGTAGTGTGTTAATACTGTAGTATAGTGTGTTAATACTATAGTGTACAGTGTTAATACTGTAGTGTAGTGTGTTAATACTATAGTGTAGTGTGTTAATACTATAGTGTTGTGTGTTAATACTATATTGTAGTGTGTTAACACTGTAACGTAGTGTGTTAATACTATAGTGTAGTGTGTTAATACTATAGTGCTGTATTAATACTATAGTGTAATGTGTTCATACTATAATTTTATGTTAATACTATAGTATAGTGTGTTAATACTATAGTGTAGTGTGTTAATACTATAGTGGAGTGTGTTATACTATAGTGTAGTGTGATAATACTATAGTGTAGTGTGTTATACTATAATGTAGTGTGTTAAAACTATAGTGATGTGTGTTAATACAATAGTGTAGTGTGTTAATACTGTAGTATAGTGTGTTAATACTATATTGTAGTGTGTTAACACTGCAGTGTAGTGTGTTAATACTAGAGTGTAGTGTGTTAATACTATAGTGTTGTGTGTTAATACTATAGTGTAGTGTGTTAATATTATAGTGTTGTGTGTTAATACAATAGTGTAGTGTGTTAATACTGTAGTATAGTGTGTTAATACTATATTGTAGTGTGTTAACACTGCAATGTAGTGTGTTAATACTATAGTGTAGTCTGTTAATACTATAGTGCTATATTAATACTATAGTGTAATGTGTTCATACTATAATTTTATGTTAATACTATAGTATAGTGTGTTAATACTATAGTGTAGTGTGTTAATACTATAGTGTTGTGTGTTAATACAATAGTGTAGTGTGCTATACTGTGGTGAAGTGTGTTAATACTATAGTGGTGTGTGTTAATACTATAATGTAGTGTGTTAAAACTATAGTGTAGTGTGTTATACTATAATGTAGTGTGTTAATACTATAGTGTTGTGTGTTAATACAATAGTGTAGTGTGTTAATACTGTAGTATAGTGTGTTAATACTATAGTGTAGTGTGTTATACTATAGTGTAGTGTGTTAATACTATAGTGTAGTGTGTTAATACTATAGTATAGAGTGTTAATATTATAGTGCTGTGTTAATACTATAGTGTAATGTTTTCATACTATAGTTTTGTGTTAAATCTATAGTGTAGTGTGTTAATACTATAGTGTAGTGTGTTACACTGTAGTGTAGTGTGTTAATACTATAGTGTAGAGTGCAATACGATAATGTAGTGTGTTAATACTATAGTGTAGTGTGTTAATACTATAGTATAGTGTGTTAATACAATAATGTTGTGTGTTAATACAATAGTGAAGTGTGTTAATACTGTAGTATAGTGTGTTAATACTATAGTGTAGTGTGTTAATACTATAGTGTAGTGTGTTATACTATAGTGTAGTGTGTTAATACTATAGTGTAGTGTGTTAATACTATAGTCTAGTGTGTTATACTATAATGTAGAATGTCAATACTATAGTTTAGTGTGTTAATAATATAGTGTTGTGTGTTAATACTATAGTGTAGTGTGTTAATACTATAGTGCTGTGTTTTAATACTATAGTGTAGTGTGTTAATACTATAGTGTTGTGTGTTAATACTATAGTGTAGTGTGTTAATACTATATTGTATTGTGTTATACTATAGTGTTGTGTTAATACTATAGTTTAGTGTGGTAATACAATAGTGTAGTGTGCTATAATGTGGTGAAGTGTGTTAATACTATAGTGATGTGTGTTAATACTATAGTGTAGTGTGTTAAAACTATAGTGTAGTGTGTTATACTATAATGTAGTGTATTAATACTATAGTGTTGTGTGTTAATACTATAGTGTAGTGTGTTTATACTGTAGTATAGTGTGTTAATACTATAGTGTAGTGTGTTAATACTGTAGTGTAGTGTGTTAATACTATAGTGTAATGTGTTAATATAATAGTGTAGCGTGTTCATACAACAAGGTAGTGTGTTAATACTATAGTAGTGTGTTATACTATAATGTAGTGTGTTATACTCTAATGTAGTGTGTTAATACTATAGTGTAGTGTGTTAATACTGTAGTATAGTGTGTTAATACTATAGTGTAGTGTGTTAATACAGTAGTGTAGTGTGTTAATACTATAGTGTAGTGTGTTATACTATAGTATAGTGTGTTAATACTATAGTGTAGTGTGTTAATATTACAATGTAGTGTGTTAATACTATAGTGTAGTGTGTTAATACGATAGTGTAGTGTGTTATAATGTGGTGAAGTGTGTTAATACTATAGTGATGTTTGTTAATACTATAGTGTATTGTGTTATACTATAATGTAGTGTGTTATACTATAGTGTAGTGTCTTAATACTATAGTGTAGTGTGTTATACTATAATGTAGTGTGTCAATACTATAGTGTTTTTGTGTTAATACTATAGTGTAGTGTGTTAATATTATAGTGTAATGTGTTAATACTATAGTATAGTGTGTTAATACTATAGTGTAGTGTGTTATACTATAGTGTAGTGTGTTAATACTATAGTGTAGTGTGTTAATACTATAGTATAGAGTGTTAATATTATAGTGCTGTGTTAATACTATAGTGTAATGTTTTCATACTATAGTTTTGTGTTAGATCTATAGTGTAGTGTGTTAATACTATAGTGTAGTGTGTTACACTGTAGTGTAGTGTGTTAATACTATAGTGTAGAGTGTAATACGATAATGTAGTGTGTTAATATTATAGTGTTGTGTGTTAATACTATAGTGTAGTGTGTTAATACTGTAGTATAGAGTGTTAATACAATAATGTTGTGTGTTAATACAATAGTGAAGTGTATTAATACTGTAGTATAGTGTGTTAATACTATAGTGTAGTGTGTTAATACTAGAGTGTAGTGTGTTATACTATAGTGTAGTGTGTTAATACTATAGTGTAGTGTGCTATACTGTGGTGAAGTGTGTTAATACTATAGTGATGTGTGTTAATACTATAATGTAGTGTGTTAAAACTATAGTGTAGTGTGTTAATATAATAGTGTAGCGTGTTCATACAACAAGGTAGTGTGTTAATACTATAGTAGTGTGTTATACTATAATGTAGTGTGTTATACTCTAATGTAGTGTGTTAAAACTATAGTGTAGTGTGTTATACTATAATGTAGTGTGTTAATACTATAGTGTTGTGTGTTAATACAATAGTGTAGTGTGTTAATACTGTAGTATAGTGTGTTAATACTATAGTGTAGTGTGTTATACTATAGTGTAGTGTGTTAATACTATAGTGTAGTGTGTTAATACCATAGTATAGAGTGTTAATATTATAGTGCTGTGTTAATACTATAATGTACTGTTTTCATACTATAGTTTTGTGTTAATTCTATAGTGTAGTGTGTTAATATTATAGTGTAGTGTGTTACACTGTAGTGTAGTGTGTTAATACTATAGTGTAGAGTGTAATACGATAATGTAGTGTGTTAATACTATAGTGTTGTGTGTTAATACTATAGTGTAGTATGTTAATACTGTAGTATAGTGTGTTAATACAATAATGTTGTGTGTTAATACAATAGTGTAGTGTGTTAATACTGTAGTATAGTGTGTTAATACTATAGTGTAGTGTGTTAATAATATAGTGTAGTGTGTTATACTATAGTGTAGTGTGTTAATACTATAGTGTAGTGTGTTAATACTATAGTGTAGTGTGTTATACTATAATGTAGAATGTTAATACTATAGTGTAGTGTGTTAATAATATAGTGTTGTGTGTTAATAGTATAGTGTAGTGTGTTAATACTATAGTGCTGTGTTTTAATACTATAGTGTAGTGTGTTAATACCTATAGTGTAGTGTGTTAATGCTATAGTTTAGTGTGTTAATACTAAAGCGTAGTGTGTTATACTATAGTGTAGTGTATTATTACTATAGTGTTGTGTGTTAATACTATAGTGTAGTCTGATAATACTATAGTGTAGTGTGTAATACTATAATGTAGTGTGTTAATACTATAATGTAGTGTGTTAATATTATAGTGTAGTGTGTTATACTACAGTGTAGTGTGTTAATACTATAGTGGAGTGTGTTAATACTATAGTGTAGTGTGTTAATACTATAGTCTAGTGTGTTAATAATATAGTGTAGTGTGTTAATACTATAGTGTAGTGTGTTAATACTATATTATAGTGTGTTGATACTATAGTGAAGTGTGTTATACTATAGTGTAGTGTGTTAATACTATAGTGTAGTGTGTTATACTATAGTGTGATGTGTTAATACTATAGTGTTGTGTGTTGTACTATAGTGTAGTGTGTTATACTATAGTGTGGTGTGTTAATACTATAGTGTTGTGTGTTAATACTATAGTTTTGTGTGTTATACTATAGTGTGGTGTGTTAATACTATAGTGTTGTATGTTATTACTATAGTGTAGTGTGTTATACTATCATTTAGTGTATAAATACGATAGTGTATTGTGTTATACTGTGGTGAAATGTGTTAATACTATAGTGGTGTGTGTTAATACTATAGTTTAGTGTGTTAATACTGTAGTATAGTGTGTTAATACTATAGTGTACAGTGTTAATACTGTAGTGTAGTGTGTTAATAATATAGTGTAGTGTGTTAATACTATAGTGTTGTGTGTTAATACAATAGTGTAGTGTGTTAATACTGTAGTATAGTGTGTTAATACTATATTGTAGTGTGTTAACACTGTAATGTAGAATGTTAATACTATAGTGTAGTGTGTTAATACTATAGTGTAGTGTGTTAATACTATAGTGCTGTATTAAAACTATAGTGTAATGTGTTCATACTATAATTTTATGTTAACACTGTAATGTAGAATGTTAATGCTATAGTATAGTGTGTAAATACTATAGAGTAGTGTGTTAATACTATAGTGGAGTGTGTTATACTATAGTGTAGTGTGATAATACTATAGTGTAGTGTGTTATACTATAATGTAGTGTGTTAATACTATAGTGATGTGTGTTAATACAATAGTGTAGTGTGTCAATACTGTAGTATAGTGTGTTAATACTATATTGTAGTGAGTTAACACTGTAGTGTAGTGTGTTAATACTAGAGTGTAGTGTGTTAATACTATAGTGTAGTCTGTTAATACTATATTGTATTGTGTTATACTATAGTGTTGTGTTAATACTATAGTTTAGTGTGGTAACACAATAGTGTAGTGTGCTATACTGTGGTGAAGTGTGTTAACACTATAGTGATGTGTGTTAATACTATAATGTAGTGTTTTAAAACTATAGTGTAGTGTGTCATACTATAATGTAGTGTGTTAATACTATAGTGTTGTGTGTTAATACTATAGTGTAGTCTGTTAATACGGTAGTATAGTGTGTTAATACTATAGTGTAGTGTGTTAATACTGTAGTGTAGTGTGTTAATACTATAATGTAGTGTGTTAATATAATAGTGTAGCGTGTTCATACAACAAGGTAGTGTGTTAATACTATAGTAGTGTGTTATACTATACTGTAGTGTGTTATACTCTAATGTAGTGTGTTAAAACTATAGTGTAGTGTGTTATACTATAATGTAGTATGTTAATACTATAGTGTTGTGTGTTAATACAATAGTGTAGTGTGTTAATACTGTAGTATAGTGTGTTAATACTATAGTGTAGCGTGTTATACTATAGTGTAGTGTGTTAATACTATAGTGTAGTGTGTTAATACTATAGTATAGACTGTTAATATTATATTGCTGTGTTAATACTATAGTGTAATGTTTTCATACTATAGATTTGTGTTAAATCTATAGTGTAGTGTGTTAATACTATAGTGTAGTGTGTTACACTGTAGTGTAGTGTGTTAATACTATAGTGTAGAGTGTAATACGATAATGTAGTGTGTTAATATTATAGTGCTGTGTGTTAATACTATAGTGTAGTGTGTTAATACTGTAGTATAGAGTGTTAATACAATAATGTTGTGTGTTAATACAATAGTGAAGTGTGTTAATACTGTAGTATAGTGTGTTAATACTATAGTGTAGTGTGTTAATACTATAGTGTAGTGTGTTATACTATAGTGTAGTGTGTTAATACTATAGTGTAGTGTGTTAATACTATAGTGTAGTGTGTTATACTACAATGTAGAATGTTAATACTATAGTGTAGTGTGTTAATAATATAGTGTTGTGTGTTAATACTATAGTATAGTGTGTTAATACTATAGTGCTGTGTTTTAATACTATAGTGTAGTGTGTTAATAGCTATAGTGTAGTGTGTTAATACTAAAGCGTAGTGTGTTAATATTATAGTGTAGTGTGTTATACTACAGTGTAGTGGGTTAATACTATAGTGTAGTGTGTTAATACTATAGTGTAGTGTGTTAATACAATAGTGTAGTGTGATATAATATTATGTAGTGTGTTAATAGTATAGTGTTGTGTGTTAATACTATAGTGTAGTGTGTTAATAATATAGTGTAGTGTGTTAATACTATAGTGTAGTGTGTTAATACTATAGTGTAGTTTGTTAATAATATAGTGTAGTGTGTTAATACTATAGTGTAGTGTGTTATACTATAGTGTGGTGTGTTAATACTATAGTGTTGTGTGTTATTACTATAGTGTAGTGCGTTATACTATAGTTTAGTGTATTAATACGATAGTGTATTGTGTTATACTGTGGTGAAATGTGTTAATACTATAGTGATGTGTGTTAATACTATAGTGTAGTGTGTTAATACTATAGTGTAGTGTGTTATACTATAATGTAGTGTGTTAATACTATAGTGGTGTGTGTTAATACTATAGTTTAGTGTGTTAATACTGTAGTATAGTGTGTTAATAATATAGTGTAGTGTGTTAATACTATAGTGCTGTGTGTTAATACTATAGTGTAGTGTGTTAATACTATAGTGTTGTGTGTTAATACAATAGTGTAGTGTGTTAATACTGTAGTATAGTGTGTTAATTCTATATTGTAGTGTGTTAACACTGTAGTGTAGTGTGTTAATACTATAGTGTAGTGTGTTAATACTATAGTGCTGTATTAATACTATAGTGTAATGTGTTCATACTATATTGTATTGTGTTATACTATAGTGTTGTGTTAATACTATAGTTTAGTGTGGTAACACAATAGTGTAGTGTGCTATACTGTGGTGAAGTGTGTTAATACTATAGTGATGTGTGTTAATACTATAATGTAGTGTGTTAAAACTATAGTGTAGTGTTTTATACTATAATGTAGTGTGTTAATACTATAGTGTAGTCTGTTAATACTGTAGTATAGTGTGTTAATACTATAGTGTAGTGTGTTAATACTGTAGTGTAGTGTGATAATACTATAATGTAGTGTGTTTATATAATAGTGTAACGTGTTCATTAAAAAAGGTAGTGTGTTAATACAATAGTAGTGTGTTATACTATAATGTAGTGTGTTATACTCTAATGTAGTGTGTTAAAACTATAGTGTAGTGTGTTATACTATAATGTAGTGTGTTAATACTATAGTGTTGTGTGTTAATACAATAGTGTAGTGTGTTAATACTGTAGTATAGTGTGTTAATACTACAGTGTAGTGTGTTATACTATAGTGTAGTGTGTTAATACTATAGTGTAGTGTGTTAATACTATAGTGTAGTGTGTTAATACTATAGTGTAGTGTGTTAATACCATAGTATAGAGTGTTAATATTATAGGGCTGTGTTAATACTATAGTGTAATGTTTTCATACTATAGTTTTGTGTTAAATCTATAGTGTAGTGTGTTAATACTATAGTGTAGTGTGTTACACTGTAGTGTAGTGTGTTAATACTATAGTGTAGAGTGTAATACGATAATGTAGTATGTTAATACTATAGTGTTGTGTGTTAATACTTTAGTGTAGTATGTTAATACTGTAGTATAGTGTGTTAATACAATAATGTTGTGTGTTAATACAATAGTGTAGTGTGTTAATACTGTAGTATAGTGTGTTAATACTATAGTGTAGTGTGTTAATACTATAGTGTAGTGTGTTATACTATAGTGTAGTGTGTTAATACTATAGTGTAGTGTGTTAATACTATAGTGGTAGTGTGTTATACTATAATGTAGAATGTTAATACTATAGTGTAGTGTGATAATAATATAGTGTTGTGTGTTAATTCTATAGTGTAGTGTGTTAATACTATAGTGCTGTGTTTTAATACTATAGTGTAGTGTGTTAATACCTATAGTGTAGTGTGTTAATGCTATAGTTTAGTGTGTTAATACTAAAGCGTAGTGTGTTATACTATAGTGTAGTGTGTTATTACTATAGTGTTGTGTGTTAATACTATAGTGTAGTGTGATAATACTCTAGTGTAGTGTGTAATACTATAATGTAGTGTGTTTATACTATAATGTAGTGTGTTAATATTATAGTGTAGTGTGTTATACTACAGTGTAGTGTGTTAATACTATAGTGTAGTGTGTTAATACTATAGTGTAGTGTGTTAATACAATAGTGTAGTGTGATATAATATAGTGTAGTTTGTTAATACTATAGTGTTGTGTGTTAATACTATAGTGTAGTGTGTTAATAATATAGTGTAGTGTGTTAATACTATAGTGTAGTGTGTTAATACTATATTATAGTGTGTTGATACTATAGTGAAGTGTGTTATACTATAGTGTAGTGTGTTAATACTATAGTGTAGAGTGTTATACTATAGTGTGGTGTGTTAATAATATAGTGTTGTGTGTTATACTATAGTGTATTGTGATATACTATAGTGTGGTATGTTAATACTATAGTGTTGTGTGTTAATACTATAGTGTTGTGTGTTATACTATAGTGTGGTGTGTTAATACTATAGTGTTGTGTGTTATTACTATAGTGTAGTGTGTTATACTATCATTTAGTGTATAAATACGATAGTGTATTGTGTTATACTGTGGTGAAATGTGTTAATACTATAGTGGTGTGTGTTAATACTATAGTTTAGTGTGTTAATACTGTAGTATAGTGTGTTAATACTATAGTGTACAGTGTTAATACTGTAGTGTAGTGTGTTAATACTATAGTGTAGTGTGTTAATACTATAGTGTTGTGTGTTAATACTATAGTGTAGTGTGTTAATACTATAGTGTTGTGTGTTAATACTATAGTGTAGTGTGTTAATACTGTAGTATAGTGTGTTAATACTATAGTGTACAGTGTTAATACTGTAGTGTAGTGTGTTAATACTATAGTGTAGTGTGTTAATACTATAGTGTTGTGTGTTAATACTATATTGTAGTGTGTTAACACTGTAACGTAGTGTGTTAATACTATAGTGTAGTGTGTTAATACTATAGTGCTGTATTAATACTATAGTGTAATGTGTTCATACTATAATTTTATGTTAATACTATAGTATAGTGTGTTAATACTATAGTGTAGTGTGTTAATACTATAGTGGAGTGTGTTATACTATAGTGTAGTGTGATAATACTATAGTGTAGTGTGTTATACTATAATGTAGTGTGTTAAAACTATAGTGATGTGTGTTAATACAATAGTGTAGTGTGTTAATACTGTAGTATAGTGTGTTAATACTATATTGTAGTGTGTTAACACTGCAGTGTAGTGTGTTAATACTAGAGTGTAGTGTGTTAATACTATAGTGTTGTGTGTTAATACTATAGTGTAGTGTGTTAATATTATAGTGTTGTGTGTTAATACAATAGTGTAGTGTGTTAATACTGTAGTATAGTGTGTTAATACTATATTGTAGTGTGTTAACACTGCAATGTAGTGTGTTAATACTATAGTGTAGTCTGTTAATACTATAGTGCTATATTAATACTATAGTGTAATGTGTTCATACTATAATTTTATGTTAATACTATAGTATAGTGTGTTAATACTATAGTGTAGTGTGTTAATACTATAGTGGCGTGTGTTATACTATAGTGTAGTGTGATAATACTATAGTGTAGTGTGTTATACTATAATGTAGTGTGTTAAAACTATAGTGATGTGTGTTAATACAATAGTGTAGTGTGTTAATACTGTAGTATAGTGTGTTAATACTATATTGTAGTGTGTTAACACTGCAGTGTAGTGTGTTAATACTATAGTGTAGTCTGTTAATACTATATTGTATTGTGTTATACTATAGTTTTGTGTTAATACTATAGTTTAGTGTGGTAACTCAATAGTGTAGTGTGCTATACTGTGGTGAAGTGTGTTAACACTATAGTGATGTGTGTTAATACTATAATGTAGTGTTTTAAAACTATAGTGTTGTGTGTCATACTATAATGTAGTGTGTTAATACTATAGTGTTGTGTGTTAATACTATAGTGTAGTCTGTTAATACGGTAGTATAGTGTGTTAATACTATAGTGTAGTGTGTTAATACTGTAGTGTAGTGTGTTAATACTATAATGTAGTGTGTTAATATAATAGTGTAGCGTGTTCATACAACAAGGTAATGTGTTAATACTATAGTAGTGTGTTATACTATAATGTAGTGTGTTATACTCTAATGTAGTGTGTTAAAACTATAGTGTAGTGTGTTATACTATAATGTAGTGTGTTAATACTATAGTGTTGTGTGTTAATACAATAGTGTAGTGTTTTAATACTGTAGTATATTGTGTTAATACTATAGTGTAACGTGTTATACTATAGTGTAGTGTGTTAATACTATAGTGTTGTGTGTTAATACTATAGTATAGAGTGTTAATATTATAGTGCTGTGTTAATACTATAGTGTAATGTTTTCATACTATAGTTTTGTGTTAAATCTATAGTGTAGTGTGTTAATACTATAGTGTAGTGTGTTACACTGTAGTGTAGTGTGTTAATACTATAGTGTAGAGTGTAATACGATAATGTAGTGTGTTAATATTATAGTGCTGCGTGTTAATACTATAGTGTAGTGTGTTAATAATGTAGTATAGAGTGTTAATACAATAATGCTGTGTGTTAATAAAATAGTGAAGTGTGTTAATACTGTAGTATAGTGTGTTAATACTATAGTGTAGTGTGTTAATACTATAGTGTAGTGTGTTATACTATAGTGTAGTGTGTTAATACTATAGTGTAGTGTGTTAATACTATAGTGTAGTGTGTTATACTACAATGTAGAATGTTAATACTATAGTGTAGTGTGTTAATAATATAGTGTTGTGTGTTAATACTATAGTGTAGTGTGTTAATACTATAGTGCTGTGTTTTAATACTATAGTGTAGTGTGTTAATACCTATAGTGTAGTGTGTTAATACTATAGTTTAGTGTGTTAATACTAAAGCGTAGTGTGTTAATATTATAGTGTAGTGTGTTATACTACAGTGTAGTGTGTTCATAATATAGTGTAGTATGTTAATACTATAGTGTAGTGTGTTAATACTATAGTGTAGTGTGTTAATAATATAGTGTAGTGTGTTAATACTATAGTGTAGTGTGTTATACTATAGTGTGGTATGTTATACTATAGTGTGGTGTGTTAATACTATAGTGTTGTGTGTTATTACTATAGTGTAGTGTGTTATACTATAGTTTAGTGTATTAATACGATAGTGTATTGTGTTATACTGTGGTGAAATGTGTTAATACTATAGTGATGTGTGTTAATACTATAGTGTAGTGTGTTAATATTATAGTTTAATGTGTTAATACTGTAGTATAGTGTGTTAATAATATAGTGTAGTGTGTTAATACTATAGTGCTGTGTGTTAATACTATAGTGTAGTGTGTTAATACTATAGTGTTGTGTGTTAATACAATAGTGTAGTGTGTTAATACTGTAGTATAGTGTGTTAATACTATATTGTTGTTTGTTAACACTGTAGTGTAGTGTGTTAATACTATAGTGTAGTGTGTTAATACTATAGTGCTGTATTAATACTATAGTGTAATGTGTTCATACTATGGTTTTGTGTTAATACTATAGTGTAGTGTGTTAATACTATAGTGTAGTGTGTTAATACTATAGTGTAGTGTGTTAATACTATATTGTATTGTGTTATACTATAGTGTTGCGTTAATACTATAGTTTAGTGTGGTAACACAATAGTGTAGTGTGCTATACTGTGGTGAAGTGTGTTAATACTATAGTGATGTGTGTTAATACTATAATGTAGTGTGTTAAAACTATAGTGTAGTGTGTTATACTATAATGTAGTGTGTTAATACTATAGTGTAGTCTGTTAATACTGTAGTATAGTGTGTTAATACTATAGTGTAGTGTGTTAATACTGTAGTGTAGTGTGTTAATACTATAATGTAGTGTGTTAATATAATAGTGTAGCGTGTACATACAACAAGGTAGTGTGTTAATACAATAGTAGTGTGTTATACTATAATGTAATGTGTTATACTCTAATGTAGTGTGTTAAAACTATAGTGTAGTGTGTTATAATATAATGTAGTGTGTTAATACTATAGTGTTGTGTGTTAATACAATAGTGTAGTGTGTTAATACTATAGTGGAGTGTGTTATACTATAGTGTAGTGTGATAATACTCTAGTGTAGTGTGTTATACTATAATGTAGTGTGTTCATACTATAGTGATGTGTGTTAATACAATAGTGTAGTGTGTTAATACTGTAGTATAGTGTGTTAATACTATATTGTAGTGTGTTAACACTGCAGTGTAGTGTGTTAATACTAGAGTGTAGTGTGTTAATACTATAGTGTAGTCTGTTAATACTATATTGTATTGTGTTATACTATAGTGTTGTGTTAATACTATAGTTTAGTGTGGTAAAACAATAGTGTAGTGTGCTATACTGTGGTGAAGTGTGTTAACACTATAGTGATGTGTGTTAATACTATAATGTATTGTTTTAAAACTATAGTGTAGTGTGTCATACTATAATGTAGTGTGTTAATACTATAGTTTTGTGTGTTAATACTATAGTGTAGTCTGTTAATACGGTTGTATAGTGTGTTAATACTATAGTGTAGTGTGTTAATACTGTAGTGTAGTGTGTTAATACTATAATTTAGTGTGTTAATATAATAGTGCAGCGTATTAATATAATAGTGTAGCGTGTTCATACAACAAGGTAGTGTGTTAATACTAGAGTAGTGTGTTATACTATAATGTAGTGTGTTATACTCTAATGTAGTGTGTTAAAACTATAGTGTAGTGCGTTATACTATAATGTAGTGTGTTAATACTATAGTGTTGTGTGTTAATACAATAGTGTAGTGTGTTAATACTGTAGTATAGTGTGTTAATACTATAGTGTAGCGTGTTATACTATAGTGTAGTGTGTTAATACTATAGTGTTGTGTGTTAATACTATAGTATAGAGTGTTAATATTATAGTGCTGTGTTAATACTATAGTGTAATGTTTTCATACTATAGTTTTGTGTTAAATCTATAGTATAGTGTGTTAATACTATAGTGTAGTGTGTTACACTGTAGTGTAGTGTGTTAATATTATAGTGTTGTGTGTTAATACTATAGTGTAGTGTGTTAATACTGTAGTATAGAGTGTTAATACAATAATGTTGTGTGTTAATAAAATAGTGAAGTGTGTTAATAATGTAGTATAGTGTGTTAATACTATAGTGTAGTGCGTTAATACTATAGTGTAGTGTGTTATACTATAGTGTAGTGTGTTAATACTATAGTGTAGTGTGTTAATACTATAGTGTAGTGTGTAATACTACAATGTAGAATGTTAATACTATAGTGTAGAGTGTTAATAATATAGTTTTGTGTGTTAATACTAAATTGTAGTGTGTTAATACTATAGTGCTGTGTTTTAATACTATAGTGTAGTGTGTTAATACTATAGTGTAGTGTGTTAATACTATAGTATAGAGTGTTAATATTATAGTGCTGTGTTAATACTATAGTGTAATGTTTTCATACTATAGTTTTATGTTAAATCTATAGTGTAGTGTGTTAATACTATAGTGTAGTGTGTTATACTACAATGTAGAATGTTAATACAATAGTGTAGTGTGTTAATACAATAGTGTAGTGTGTTAATACTGTAGTAGAGTGTGTTAATACTATAGTGTAGTGTGTTATACAATAGTGTAGTGTGTTAATACTATAGTGTAGTGTGTTAATACTATAGTATAGAGTGTTAATATTATAGTGCTGTGGTAATACTATAGTGTAATGTTTTCATACTATAGTTTTGTGTTAAATCTATAGTGTAGTGTGTTAATACTATAGTGTAGTGTGTTACACTATAGTGTAGTGTGTTAATACTATAGTGTAGAGTGTAATACGATAATGTAGTGTGTTAATATTATAGTGTTGTGTGTTAATACTATAGTGTAGTGTGTTAATACTATAGTATAGAGTGTTAATACAATAATGTTGTGTGTTAATACAATAGTGAAGTGTGTTAATACTGTAGTATAGTGTGTTAATACTATAGTGTAGTGTGTTTATACTATAGTGTAGTGTGTTATACTATAGTGTAGTGTGTTAATACTATAGTGTAGTGTGTTAATACTATAGTGTAGTTTGTTAATACCATAGTATAGAGTGTTAATATTATAGTGCTGTGTTAATACTATAGTGTAATGTTTTCATACTATAGTTTTGTGTTAAATCTATAGTGTAGTGTGTTAATACTATAGTGTAGTGTGTTACACTGTAGTGTAGTGTTAATACTATAGTGTAGAGTGTAATACGATAATGTAGTGTGTTAATACTATAGTGCTGAGTGTTAATACTATAGTGTAGTATGTTAATACTGTAGTATAGTGTGTTAATACTATAGTGTAGTGTGTTAATACTATAGTGTAGTGTGTTATACTATAGTGTAGTGTGTTAATACTATAGTATAGTGTGTTAATACTATAGTGTAGTGTGTTATACTATAATGTAGAATGTTAATACTATAGTGTAGTGTGTTAATAATATAGTGTTGTGTGTTAATACTATAGTGTAGTGTGTTAATACTATAGTGCTGTGTTTTAATACTATAGTGTAGTGTGTTAATACCTATAGTGTAGTGTGTTAATGCTATAGTTTAGTGTGTTAATACTAAAGCGTAGTGTGTTATACTATAGTGTAGTGTGTTATTACTATAGTGTTGTGTGTTAATACTATAGTGTAGTGTGATAATACTATAGTGTAGTGTGTAATACTATAATGTAGTGTGTTAATACTATAATGTAGTGTGTTAATATTATAGTGTAGTGTGTTATACTACAGTGTAGTGTGTTAATACTATAGTGTAGTGTGTTAATTCTATAGTGTAGTGTGTTAATACAATAGTGTAGTGCGATATAATATAGTGTAGTGTGTTAATACTATAGTGTTGTGTGTTAATACTATAGTGCTGTGTTTTAATACTATAGTGTAGTGTGTTAATACTGTAGTATAGTGTGTTAATACTATAGTGTAGTGTGTTAATACTATAGTGTAGTGTGTTATACTATAGGGTAGTGTGTTAATACTATAGTGTAGTGTGTTAATACTATAGTGTAGTGTGTTATACTATAATGTAGAATGTTAATACTATAGTGTAGTGTGTTAATAATATGGTGTAGTGTGTTAATACTATAGTGTAGTGTGTTAATATTATATTATAGTGTGTTGATACTATAGTGAAGTGTGTTATACTATAGTGTAGTGTGTTAATACTATAGTGTAGTGTGTTATACTATAGTGTGGTGTGTTAATACTATAGTGTTGTGTGATATACTATAGTGTAGTGTGTTATACTATAGTGTGGTATGTTAATACTATAGTGTTGTGTGTTAATACTATAGTGTTGTGTGTTATACTATAGTGTGGTGTGTTAATACTATAGTGTTGTGTGTTATTACTATAGTGTAGTGTGTTATAATATCATTTAGTGTATAAATACGATAGTGTATTGTGTTATACTGTGGTGAAATGTGTTAATACTATAGTGGTGTGTGTTAATACTATAGTTTATTGTGTTAATACCGTAGTATAGTGTGTTAATACTATAGTGTACAGTGTTAATACTGTAGTGTAGTGTGTTAATACTATAGTGTAGTGTGTTAATACTATAGTGTTGTGTGTTAATACTATAGTGTAGTGTGTTAATACTATAGTGTTGTGTGTTAATACAATAGTGTAGTGTGTTAATACTGTAGTATAGTGTGTTAATACTATATTGTAGTGTGTTAACACTGTAATGTAGTGTGTTAATACTATATTGTAGTGTGTTAATACTATAGTGCTGTATTAATACTATAGTGTAATGTGTTCATACTATAATTTTATGTTAATACTATAGTATAGTGTGTTAATACTATAGTGTAGTGTGTTAATACTATAGTGGAGTGTGTTATACTATAGTGTAGTGTGATAATACTATAGTGTAGTGTGTTATACTATAATGTAGTGTGTTAATACTATAGTGATGTGTGTTAATACAATAGTGTAGTCTGTTAATACTATATTGTATTGTGTTATACTATAGTGTTGTGTTAATACTATAGTTTAGTGTGGTAAAACAATAGGGTAGTGTGCTATACTGTGGTCAAGTGTGTTAACACTATAGTGATGTGTGTTAATACTATAATGTAGTGTTTTAAAACTATAGTGTAGTGTGTCATACTATAATGTAGTGTGTTAATACTATAGTGTTGTGTGTTAATACTATAGTGTAGTCTGTTAATACGGTTGTATAGTGTGTTAATACTATAGTGTAGTGTGTTAATACTGTAGTGTAGTGTGTTCATACTATAATGTAGTGTGTTAATATAATAGTGCAGCGTGTTAATATAATAGTGTAGCGTGTTCATACAACAAGGTAGTGTGTTAATACTATAGTAGTGTGTTATACTATAATGTAGTGTGTTATACTCTAATGTAGTGTGTTAAAACTATAGTGTAGTGTGTTATACTATAATGTAGTGTGTTAATACTATAGTGTTGTGTGTTAATACAATAGTGTAGTGTGTTAATACTGTAGTATAGTGTGTTAATACTATAGTGTAGTGTTTTAGACTAAAGTGTAGTGTGTTAATACTATAGTGTAGTGTGTTAATACTATAGTATAGAGTGTTAATATTATAGTGCTGTGTTAATACTATAGTGTAATGTTTTCATACTATAGTTTTGTGTTAAATCTATAGTGTAGTTTGTTAATACTATAGTGTAGTGTGTTACACTGTAGTGTAGTGTGTTAATACTATAGTGTAGAGTGTAATACGATAATGTAGTGTGTTAATATTATAGTGCTGTGTGTTAATACTTTAGTGTAGTGTGTTAATACTGTAGTATAGAGTGTTAATACAATAATGTTGTGTGTTAATAAAATAGTGAAGTGTGTTAATACTGTAGTATAGTGTGTTAATACTATAGTGTAGTGTGTTAATACTATAGTGTAGTGTGTTATACTACAATGTAGAATGTTAATACTATAGTTTAGTGTGTTAATATTATAGTGTTGTGTGTTAATACTATAGTGTAGTGTGTTAATACTATAGTGCTGTGTTTTAATGCTATAGTGTAGTATGTTAATACCTATAGTGTAGTGTGTTAATACTATAGTTTAGTATGTTAATACTAAAGCGTAGTGTGATAATATTATAGTGTAGTGTGTTATACCACAGTGTAGTGGGTTAATACTATAGTGTAGTGTGTTAATACTATAGTGTAGTGTGTTAATACAATAGTGTAGTGTGATATAATATAGTGTAGTGTGTTAATAGTATAGTGTTGTGTGTTAATACTATAGTGTAGTGTGTTAATACTATAGTGTAGTGTGTTATACTATAATGTAGAATGTTAATACTATAGTGTAGTGTGTTAATAATATAGTGTTGTGTGTTAATACTATAGTGTAGTGTGTTAATACTATAGTGCTGTGTTTTAATACTATAGTGTAGTGTGTTAATACCTATAGTGTAGTGTGTTAATGCTATAGTTTAGTGTGTTAATACTAAAGCGTAGTGTGTTATACTATAGTGTAGTGTGTTATTACTATAGTGTTGTGTGTTAATACTATAGTGTAGTGTGATAATACTATAGTGTAGTGTGTAATACTATAATGTAGTGTGTTAATACTATAATGTAGTGTGTTAATATTATAGTGTAGTGTGTTATACTACAGTGTAGTGTGTTAATACTATAGTGTAGTGTGTTAATTCTATAGTGTAGTGTGTTAATACAATAGTGTAGTGCGATATAATATAGTGTAGTGTGTTAATACTATAGTGTTGTGTGTTAATACTATAGTGCTGTGTTTTAATACTATAGTGTAGTGTGTTAATATTGTAGTATAGTGTGTTAATACTATAGTGTAGTGTGTTAATACTATAGTGTAGTGTGTTATACTATAGGGTAGTGTGTTAATACTATAGTGTAGTGTGTTAATACTATAGTGTAGTGTGTTATACTATAATGTAGAATGTTAATACTATAGTGTAGTGTGTTAATAATATGGTGTAGTGTGTTAATACTATAGTGTAGTGTGTTAATACTATATTATAGTGTGTTGATACTATAGTGAAGTGTGTTATACTATAGTGTAGTGTGTTAATACTATAGTGTAGTGTGTTATACTATAGTGTGGTGTGTTAATACTATAGTGTTGTGTGTTATACTATAGTGTAGTGTGTTATACTATAGTGTGGTATGTTAATACTATAGTGTTGTGTGTTAATACTATAGTGTTGTGTGTTATACTATAGTGTGGTGTGTTAATACTATAGTGTTGTGTGTTATTACTATAGTGTAGTGTGTTATAATATCATTTAGTGTATAAATACGATAGTGTATTGTGTTATACTGTGGTGAAATGTGTTAATACTATAGTGGTGTAATACTATAGTTTATTGTGTTAATACCGTAGTATAGTGTGTTAATACTATAGTGTACAGTGTTAATACTGTAGTGTAGTGTGTTATAATATCATTTAGTGTATAAATACGATAGTGTATTGTGTTATACTGTGGTGAAATGTGTTAATACTATAGTGGTGTAATACTATAGTTTATTGTGTTAATACCGTAGTATAGTGTGTTAATACTATAGTGTACAGTGTTAATACTGTAGTGTAGTGTGTTAATACTATAGTGTAGTGTGTTAATACTATAGTGTTGTGTGTTAATACTATAGTGTAGTGTGTTAATACTATAGTGTTGTGTGTTAATACAATAGTGTAGTGTGTTAATACTGTAGTATAGTGTGTTAATACTATATTGTAGTGTGTTAACACTGTAATGTAGTGTGTTAATACTATAGTGTAGTGTGTTAATACTATAGTGCTGTATTAATACTATAGTGTAATGTGTTCATACTATAATTTTATGTTAATACTATAGTATAGTGTGTTAATACTATAGTGTAGTGTGTTAATACTATAGTGGAGTGTGTTATACTATAGTGTAGTGTGATAATACTATAGTGTAGTGTGTTATACTATAATGTAGTGTGTTAATACTATAGTGATGTGTGTTAATACAATAGTGTAGTCTGTTAATACTATATTGTATTGTGTTATACTATAGTGTTGTGTTAATACTATAGTTTAGTGTGGTAAAACAATAGGGTAGTGTGCTATACTGTGGTCAAGTGTGTTAACACTATAGTGATGTGTGTTAATACTATAATGTAGTGTTTTAAAACTATAGTGTAGTGTGTCATACTATAATGTAGTGTGTTAATACTATAGTGTTGTGTGTTAATACTATAGTGTAGTCTGTTAATACGGTTGTATAGTGTGTTAATACTATAGTGTAGTGTGTTAATACTGTAGTGTAGTGTGTTCATACTATAATGTAGTGTGTTAATATAATAGTGCAGCGTGTTAATATAATAGTGTAGCGTGTTCATACAACAAGGTAGTGTGTTAATACTATAGTAGTGTGTTATACTATAATGTAGTGTGTTATACTCTAATGTAGTGTGTTAAAACTATAGTGTAGTGTGTTATACTATAATGTAGTGTGTTAATACTATAGTGTTGTGTGTTAATACAATAGTGTAGTGTGTTAATACTGTAGTATAGTGTGTTAATACTATAGTGTAGTATTTTAGACTATAGTGTAGTGTGTTAATACTATAGTGTAGTGTGTTAATACTATAGTATAGAGTGTTAATATTATAGTGCTGTGTTAATACTATAGTGTAATGTTTTCATACTATAGTTTTGTGTTAAATCTATAGTGTAGTTTGTTAATACTATAGTGTAGTGTGTTACACTGTAGTGTAGTGTGTTAATACTATAGTGTAGAGTGTAATACGATAATGTAGTGTGTTAATATTATAGTGCTGTGTGTTAATACTTTAGTGTAGTGTGTTAATACTGTAGTATAGAGTGTTAATACAATAATGTTGTGTGTTAATAAAATAGTGAAGTGTGTTAATACTGTAGTATAGTGTGTTAATACTATAGTGTAGTGTGTTAATACTATAGTGTAGTGTGTTATACTACAATGTAGAATGTTAATACTATAGTTTAGTGTGTTAATATTATAGTGTTGTGTGTTAATACTATAGTGTAGTGTGTTAATACTATAGTGCTGTGTTTTAATGCTATAGTGTAGTGTGTTAATACCTATAGTGTAGTGTGTTAATACTATAGTTTAGTATGTTAATACTAAAGCGTAGTGTGATAATATTATAGTGTAGTGTGTTATACCACAGTGTAGTGGGTTAATACTATAGTGTAGTGTGTTAATACTATAGTGTAGTGTGTTAATACAATAGTGTAGTGTGATATAATATAGTGTAGTGTGTTAATAGTATAGTGTTGTGTGTTAATACTATAGTGTAGTGTGTTAATAATATAGTGTAGTGTGTTAATACTATAGTGTAGTGTGTTAATACTATAGTGTAGTGTGTTAATAATATAGTGTAGTGTGTTAATACTATAGTGTAGTGTGTTATACTATAGTGTGGTGTGTTAATACTATAGTGTTGTGTGTTATTACTATAGTGTAGTGTGTTATACTATAGTTTAGTGTATTAATACGATAGTGTATTGTGTTATACTGTGGTGAAATGTGTTAATACTATAGTGATGTGTGTTAATACTATAGTGGTGTGTGTTAATACTATAGTTTAGTGTGTTAATACTGTAGTATAGTGTGTTAATAATATAGTGTAGTGTGTTAATACTATAGTGTTGTGTGTTAATACAATAGTATAGTGTGTTAATACTGTAGTATAGTGTGTTAATACTATATTGTAGTGTGTTAACACTGTAATGTAGTGTGTTAATACTATAGTGTAGTGTGTTAATACTATAGTGCTGTATTAATACTATAGTGTAATGTGTTCATACTATAGTTTTGTGTTAATACTATAGTGTAGTGTGTTCATACTATAGTGTAGTGTGCTAATACTATAGTGTAGTGTGTTAATACTGTAGTATAGTGTGTTAATACTATATTGTAGTGTGTTAACACTGCTGTGTAGTGTGTTAATACTAGAGTGTAGTGTGTTAATACTATAGTGTAGTCTGTTAATACTATATTGTATTGTGTTATACTATAGTGTTGTGTTAATACTATAGTTTAGTGTGTTAACACAATAGTGTAGTGTGCTATACTGTGGTGAAGTGTGTTAATACTATAGTGATGTGTGTTAATACTATAATGTAGTGTGTTAAAACTATAGTGTAGTGTGTTATACTATAATGTAGTGTGTTAATACTATAGTGTTGTGTGTTAATACTATAGTGTAGTCTGTTAATGCTGTAGTATAGTGTGTTAATACTATAGTGTAGTGTGTTAATACTGTAGTGTAGTGTGTTAATACAATAATGTAGTGTGTTAATATAATAGTTTAGCGTGTTCATACAACAAGGTAGTATGTTAATACAATAGTAGTGTGTTATACTATAATGTAGTGTGTTATACTCTAATGTAGTGTGTTAAAACTATAGTGTAGTGTGTTATACTATAATGTAGTGTGTTAATACTATAGTGTTGTGTGTTAATACAATAGTGTAGTGTGTTAATACTGTAGTATAGTGTGTTAATACTATAGTGTAGTGTGTTATACTATAGTGTAGTGTGTTAATACTATAATGTAACGTGTTAATACTATAGCATAGAGTGTTAATATTATAGTGCTGTGTTAATACTATAGTGTAATGTTTTCATACTATAGTTTTGTGTTAAATCTATAGTGTAGTGTGTTAATACTATAGTGTAGTGTGTTACACTGTAGTGTAGTGTGTTAATACTATAGTGTAGAGTGTAATACGATAATGTAGTGTGTTAATATTATAGTGTTGTGTGTTAATACTATAGTGTAGTGTGTTAATACTATAGTATAGTGTGTTAATACAATAATGTTGTGTGTTAATACAATAGTGAAGTGTGTTAATACTGTAGTATAGTGTGTTAATACTATATTGTAGTGTGTTAATACTATAGTGTAGTGTGTTATACTATAGTGTAGTGTGTTAATACTATAGTGTAGTGTGTTAATACTATAGTATAGAGTGTTAATATTATAGTGCTGTGTTAATACTATAGTGTAATGTTTTCATACTATAGTTTTGTGTTAAATCTATAGTGTAGTGTGTTAATACTATAGTGTAGTGTGTTACACTGTAGTGTAGTGTGTTAATACTATAGTGTAGAGTGTAATACGATAATGTAGTGTGTTAATATTATAGTGTTGTGTGTTAATACTATAGTGTAGTGTGTTAATACTATAGTATAGTGTGTTAATACAATAATGTTGTGTGTTAATACAATAGTGAAGTGTGTTAATATTATAGTGTTGTGTGTTAATACTATAGTGTAGTGTGTTAATACTATAGTCTAGTGTGTTATACTATAATGTAGAATGTTAATACTATAGTTTAGTGTGTTAATAATATAGTGTTGTGTGTTAATACTATAGTGTAGTGTGTTAATACTATAGTGCTGTGTTTTAATACTATAGTGTAGTGTGTTAATACCTATAGTGTAGTGTGTTAATTCTATAGTTTAGTATGTTAATACTAAAGCGTAGTTTGATAATATTATAGTGTAGTGTGTTATACCACAGTGTAGTGGGTTAATACTATAGTGCAGTGTGTTAATACTATAGTGTAGTGTGTTAATACAATAGTGTAGTGTGATATAATATAGTGTAGTGTGTTAATAGTATAGTGTTGTGTGTTAATACTATAGTGTAGTGTGTTAATAATATAGTGTAGTGTGTTAATACTATAGTGTAGTGTGTTAATACTATAGTGTAGTGTGTTAATAATATAGTGTAGTGCGTTAATACTATAGTGTAGTGTGTTATACTATAGTGTGGTGTGTTTATACTATAGTGTTGTGTGTTATTACTATAGTGTAGTGTGTTATACTATAGTTTAGTGTATTAATACGATAGTGTATTGTGTTATACTGTGGTGAAATGTGTTAATACTATAGTGATGTGTGTTAATACTATAGTGTAGTGTGTTAATACTATAGTGTAGTGTGTTATACTATAATGTAGAATGTTAATACTATAGTTTAGTGTGTTAATAATATAGTGTTGTGTGTTAATACTATAGTGCTGTGTTTTAATACTATAGTGTAGTGTGTTAATAGTATAGTGTTGTGTGTTAATACTATAGTGTAGTGTGTTAATAATATAGTGTAGTGTGTTAATACTATAGTGTAGTGTGTTAATACTATAGTGTAGTGTGTTAATAATATAGTGTAGTGTGTTAATACTATAGTGTAGTGTGTTAATACTATAGTGTAGTGTGTTATACTATAGTTTAGTGTATTAATACGATAGTGTATTGTGTTATACTGTGGTGAAAGGTGTTAATACTATAGTGATGTGTGTTAATACTATCGTGTAGTGTGTTAATACTATAGTGTAGTGTGTTATACTATAATGTAGTGTGTTAATACTATAGTGGTGTGTGTTAATACTATAGTTTAGTGTGTTAATACTGTAGTATAGTGTGTTAATAATATAGTGTAGTGTGTTAATACTATAGTGTTGTGTGTTAATACAATAGTGCAGTGTGTTAATACTATAGTGTAGTGTGTTAATACTATAGTGCTGTATTAATACTATAGTGTAATGTGTTCATACTATAGTTTTGTGTTAATACTATAGTGTAGTGTGTTAATACTATAGTGTAGTGTGTTAATACTATAGTGTTGTGTGTTAATACTATATTGTATTGTGTTATACTATAGTGTTGTGTTAATACTATAGTTTAGTGTGGTAACACAATAGTGTAGTGTGCTATACTGTGGTGAAGTGTGTTAATAGTATAGTGATGTGTGTTAATACTATAATGTAGTGTGTTAAAACTATAGTGTAGTGTGTTATACTAAAATGTAGTGTGTTAATACTATAGTGTTGTGTCTTAATACTATAGTGTAGTCTGTTAATACTGTAGTATAGTGTGTTAATACTATAGTGAAGTGTGTTAATACTGTAGTGTAGTGTGTTAATACTATAATGTAGTGTGTTAATATAATAGTGTAGCGTGTTCATACAACAAGGTAGTGTGTTCATACAATAGTAGTGTGTTATACTATAATGTAGTGTGTTATACTCTATTGTAGTGTGTTAAAACTATAGTGTAGTGTGTTATACTATAATGTAGTGTGTTAATAGTATAGTGTTGTGTGTTAATACAATAGTGTAGTGTGTTAATACTGTAGTATAGTGTGTTAATACTATATTGTAGTGTGTTATACTATAGTGTAGTGTGTTAATACTATAGTATAGAGTGTTAATATTATAGTGCTGTGTTAATACTATAGTGTAATGTTTTCATACTATAGTTTTGTGTTAAATCTATAGTGTAGTGTGTTAATACTATAGTGTATTGTGTTACACTGTAGTGTAGTGTGTTAATACTATGGTGTAGAGTGTAATACGATAATGTAGTGTGTTAATATTATAGTGTTGTGTGTTAATACTATAGTGTAGTGTGTTAATACTATAGTATAGAGTGTTAATACAATAATGTTGTGTGTTAATACAATAGTGAAGTGTGTTAATACTGTAGTATAGTGTGTTAATACTATAGTGTAGTGTGTTAATACTATAGTGTAATGTGTTATACTAGAGTGTAGTGTGTTAATACTATAGTGTAGTGTGTTAATACTATAGTGTAGTGTGTTATACTATAAGGTAGAATGTTAATACTATAGTGTAGTGTGTTAATAATATAGTGTTGTGTGTTAATACTATAGTGTAGTGTGTTAATACTATAGTGCTGTGTTTTAATACTATAGTGTAGTGTGTTATTACTATAGTGTTGTGTGTTAATACTATAGTGTAGTGTAATAATACTATAGTGTAGTGTGTAATACTATAATGTAGTGTGTTAATACTATAATGTAGTGTGTTAATATTATAGTGTAGTGTGTTCTACTACAGTGTAGTGTGTTAATATTATAGTGTAGTGTGTAAATACTATAGTGTAGTGTGTTAATACAATAGTGTAGTGTGATATAATATAGTGTAGTGTGTTAATACTATAGTGTTGTGTCTTAATACTATAGTGTAGTGTGTTAATAATATAGTGTAGTGTGTTAATACTATAGTGTAGTGTGTTAATACTATATTATAGTGTGTTGATACTATAGTGAAGTGTGTTAATACTATAGTGTTGTGTGTTATACTATAGTGTAGTGTGTTATACTATAGTGTGGTGTGTTAATACTATAGTGTAGTGTGTTATACTACAATGTAGAATGTTAATACTATAGTGTAGTGTGTTAATAATATAGTGTTCTGTGTTAATACTATAGGGTAGTGTGTTAATACTATAGTGCTGTGTTTTAATACTATAGTGTAGTGTGTTAATACCTATAGTGTAGTGTGTTAATACTATAGTTTAGTATGTTAATACTAAAGCGTAGTGTGATAAAATTATAGTGTAGTGTGTTATACCACAGTGTAGTGGCTTAATACTATAGTGTAGTGTGTTAATACTATAGTGTAGTGTGTTAATACAATAGCGTAGTGTGATATAATATAGTGTAGTGTGTTAATAGTATAGTGTTGTGTGTTAATACTATAGTGTAGTGTGTTAATAATATAGTGTAGTGTGTTAATACTATAGTGTAGTGTGTTAATACTATAGTGTAGTGTGTTAATAATATAGTGTAGTGTGTTAATACTATAGTGTAGTGTGTTATACTATAGTGTGGTGTGTTAATACTATAGTGTTGTGTGTTATTACTATAGTGTAGTGTATTATACTATAGTTTAGTGTATTAATACGATAGTGTATTGTGTTATACTGTGGTGAAATGTGTTAATACTATAGTGATGTGGGTTAATACTATAGTGTAGTGTGTTAATACTATAGTGTAGTGTGTTATACTATAATGTAGTGTGTTAATACTATAGTGGTGTGTGTTAATACTATAGTTTAGTGTGTTAATACTGTAGTATAGTGTGTTAATAATATAGTGTAGTGTGTTAATACTATAGTGCTGTGTGTTAATACAATAGTGTAGTGTGTTAATACTGTAGTATAGTGTGTTAATACTATATTGTAGTGTGTTAACACTGTAGTGTAGTGTGTTAATACTATAGTGTAGTGTGTTAATACTATAGTGCTGTATTAATACTATAGTGTAATGTGTTCATACTATAGTTTTGTGTTAATACTATAGTGTAGTGTGTTCATACTATAGTGTAGTGTGTTAATACTATAGTGTAGTGTGTTAATACTGTAGTATAGTTTGTTAATACTAGAGTGTAGTGTGTTAATACTATAGTGTAGTCTGTTAATACTATATTGTATTGTGTTATACTATAGTGTTGTGTTAATACTATAGTTTAGTGTGGTAACACAATAGTGTAGTGTGCTATACTGTGGTGAAGTGTGTTAATACTATAGTGATGTGTGTTAATACTATAATGTAGTGTGTTCAAACTATAGTGTAGTGTGTTATACTATAATGTAGTGTGTTAATACTATAGTGTTGTGTGTTAATACTATAGTGTAGTCTGTTAATGCTGTAGTATAGTGTGTTAATACTATAGTGTAGTGTGTTAATACTGTAGTGTAGTGTGTTAATACTATAATGTAGTGTGTTAATATAATAGTTTAGCGTGTTCATACAACAAGGTAGTATGTTAATACAATAGTAGTGTGTTATACTATAATGTAGTGTGTTATACTCTAATGTAGTGTGTTAAAACTATAGTGTAGTGTGTTATACTATAATGTAGTGTGTTAATACTATAGTGTTGTGTGTTAATACAATAGTGTAGTGTGTTAATACTGTAGTATAGTGTGTTAATACTATAGTGTAGTGTGTTATACTATAGTGTAGTGTGTTAATACTATAGTGTAGTGTGTTAATACTATAGTATAGAGTGTTAATATTATAGTGCTGTGTTAATACTATAGTGTAATGTTTTCATACTATAGTTTTGTGTTAAATCTATAGTGTAGTGTGTTACACTGTAGTGTAGTGTGTTAATACTATAGTGTAGAGTGTAATACGATAATGTAGTGTGTTAATATTATAGTGTTGTGTGTTAATACTATAGTGTAGTGTGTTAATACTATAGTATAGTGTGTTAATACAATAATGTTGTGTGTTAATACAATAGTGAAGTGTGTTAATACTGTAGTATAGTGTGTTAATACTATAGTGTAGTGTGTTAATACTATAGTATAGTGTGTTATACTATAGTGTAGTGTGTTAATACTATAGTGTAGTGTGTTAATACTATAGTCTAGTGTGTTATACTATAATGTAGAATGTTAATACTATAGTTTAGTGTGTTAATAATATAGTGTTGTGTGTTAATACTATAGTGTAGTGTGTTAATACTATAGTGCTGTGTTTTAATACTATAGTGTAGTGTGTTAATACCTATAGTGTAGTGTGTTAATACAATAGTGTATTGTGATATAATATAGTGTAGTGTGTTAATAGTATAGTGTTGTGTGTTAATACTATAGTGTAGTGTGTTAATAATATAGTGTAGTGTGTTAATACTATAGTGTAGTGTGTTAATACTATAGTGTAGTGTGTTAATAATATAGTGTAGTGTGTTAATATTATAGTGTAGTGTGTTATTACTATAGTGTAGTGTGTTATACTATAGTTTAGTGTATTAATACGATAGTGTATTGTGTTATACTGTGGTGAAAGGTGTTAATACTATAGTGATGTGTGTTAATACTATAGTGTAGTGTGTTAATACTATAGTGTAGTGTGTTATACTATAATGTAGTGTGTTAATACTATAGTGGTGTGTGTTAATACTATAATTTAGTGTGTTAATACTGTAGTATAGTGTGTTAATAATATAGTGTAGTGTGTTAATACTATAGTGTTGTGTGTTAATACAATAGTGCAGTGTGTTAATACTATAGTGTAGTGTGTTAATACTATAGTGCTGTATTAATACTATAGTGTAATGTGTTCTTACTATAGTTTTGTGTTAATACTATAGTGTAGTGTGTTAATACTATAGTGTAGTGTGTTAATACTATAGTGTAGTGTGTTAATACTATAGTGTAGTGTGTTAATACTATATTGTATTGTGTTATACTATAGTGGTGTGTTAATACTATAGTTTAGTGTGGTAACACAATAGTGTAGTGTGCTATACTGTGGTGAAGTGTGTTAATACTATAGTGATGTGTGTTAATACTATAATGTAGTGTGTTAAAACTATAGTGTAGTGTGTTATACTAAAATGTAGGGTGTTAATACTATAGTGTTGTGTGTTAATACTATAGTGTAGCCTGTTAATACTGTAGTATAGTGTGTTAATACTACAGTGAAGTGTGTTAATACTGTAGTGTAGTGTGTTAATACTATAATGTAGTGTGTTAATATAATAGTGTAGCGTGTTCATACAACAAGGTAGTGTGTTAATACAATAGTAGTGTGTTATACTATAATGTAGTGTGTTATACTCTATTGTAGTGTGTTAAAACTATAGTGTAGTGTGTTAATACTATAGTGTTGTGTGTTAATACAATAGTGTAGTGTGTTAATACTGTAGTATAGTGTGTTAATACTATAGTGTAGTGTGTTATACTATAGTGTAGTGTGTTAATACTATAGTGTAGTGTGTTAATACTATAGTATAGATTGTTAATATTATAGTGCTGTGTTAATACTATAGTGTAATGTTTTCATACTATAGTTTTGTGTTAAATCTATAGTGTAGTGTGTTACACTGTAGTGTAGTGTGTTAATACTATAGTGTAGAGTGTAATACGATAATGTAGTGTGTTAATATTATAGTGTTGTGTGTTAATACTATAGTGTAGTGTGTTAATATTATAGTATAGAGTGTTAATACAATAATGTTGTGTGTTAATACAATAGTGAAGTGTGTTAATACCGTAGTATAGTGTGTTAATACTATAGTGTAGTGTGTTAATACTATAGTGTAATGTGTTATACTAGAGTGTAGTGTGTTAATACTATAGTGTAGTGTGTTAATACTATAGTGTAGTGTGTTATACTATAATGTAGAATGTTAATACTATAGTGTAGTGTGTTAATAATATAGTGTTGTGTGTTAATACTATAGTGTAGTGTGTTAATACTATAGTGCTGTGTTTTAATACTATAGTGTAGTGTGTTATTACTATAGTGTTGTGTGTTAATACTATAGTGTAGTGTAATAATTCTATAGTGTAGTGTGTAATACTATAATATAGTGTGATAATACTATAATGTAGTGTGTTAATATTATAGTGTAGTGTGTTATACTACAGTGTAGTGTGTTAATATTATAGTGTAGTGTGTTAATACTATAGTGTAGTGTGTTAATACAATAGTGTAGTGTGATATAATATAGTGTAGTGTGTTAATACTATAGTGTTGTGTCTTAATACTATAGTGTAGTGTGTTAATAATATAGTGTAGTGTGTTAATACTATAGTGTAGTGTGTTAATACTATATTATAGTGTGTTGATACTATAGTGAAGTGTGTTAATACTATAGTGTTGTGTGTTATACTATAGTGTAGTGTGTTATACTATAGTGTGGTGTGTTAATACTATAGTGTAGTGTGTTATACTACAATGTAGAATGTTAATACTATAGTGTAGTGTGTTATTAATATAGTGTTGTGTGTTAATACTATAGTGTAGTGTGTTAATACTATAGTGCTGTGTTTTAATACTATAGTGTAGTGTGTTAATACTATAGTGTAGTGTGTTAATAATATAGTTTAGTGTGTTAATACTATAGTGTAGTGTGTTATACTATAGTGTGGTGTGTTAATACTATAGTGTTGTGTGTTATTACTATAGTGTAGTGTGTTATACTATAGGTTAGTGTATTAATACGATAGTGTATTGTGTTATACTGTGGTGAAATGTGTTAATACTATAGTGATGTGTGTTAATACTATAGTGTAGTGTGTTAATACTATAGTGTAGTGTGTTATACTATAATGTAGTGTGTTAATACTATAGTGGTGTGTGTTAATACTATAGTTTAGTGTGTTAATACTGTAGTATAGTGTGTTAATAATATAGTGTAGTGTGTTAATACTATAGTGTTGTGTGTTAATACAATAGTGTAGTGTGTTAATACTGTAGTATAGTGTGTTAATACTATAGTGTAGTGTGTTAATACTATAGTGTAGTGTGTTATACTATAGTGTAGTGTGTTAATACTATAGTGTAGTGTGTTAATACTATAGTCTAGTGTGTTATACTATAATGTAGAATGTTAATACTATAGTTTAGTGTGTTAATAATATAGTGTTGTGTGTTAATACTATAGTGTAGTGTGTTAATACTATAGTGCTGTGTTTTAATACTATAGTGTAGTGTGTTAATACCTATAGTGTAGTGTGTTAATACAATAGTGTAGTGTGATATAATATAGTGTAGTGTGTTAATAGTATAGTGTTGTGTGTTAATACTATAGTGTAGTGTGTTAATAATATAGTGTAGTGTGTTAATACTATAGTGTAGTGTGTTAATACTATAGTGTAGTGTGTTAATAATATAGTGTAGTGTGTTAATACTATAGTGTAGTGTGTTATTACTATAGTGTAGTGTGTTATACTATAGTTTAGTGTATTAATACGATAGTGTATTGTGTTATACTGTGGTGAAAGGTGTTAATACTATAGTGATGTGTGTTAATACTATAGTGTAGTGTGTTAATACTATAGTGTAGTGTGTTATACTATAATGTAGTGTGTTAATACTATAGTGGTGTGTGTTAATACTATAGTTTAGTGTGTTAATACTGTAGTATAGTGTGTTAATAATATAGTGTAGTGTGTTAATACTATAGTGTTGTGTGTTAATACAATAGTGCAGTGTGTTAATACTATAGTGTAGTGTGTTAATACTATAGTGCTGTATTAATACTATAGTGTAATGTGTTCATACTATAGTTTTGTGTTAATACTATAGTGTAGTGTGTTAATACTATAGTGTAGTGTGTTAATACTATAGTGTAGTGTGTTAATACTATAGTGTAGTGTGTTAATACTATATTGTATTGTGTTATACTATAGTGGTGTGTTAATACTATAGTTTAGTGTGGTAACACAATAGTGTAGTGTGCTATACTGTGGTGAAGTGTGTTAATACTATAGTGATGTGTGTTAATACTATAATGTAGTGTGTTAAAACTATAGTGTAGTGTGTTATACTAAAATGTAGGGTGTTAATACTATAGTGTTGTGTGTTAATACTATAGTGTAGCCTGTTAATACTGTAGTATAGTGTGTTAATACTATAGTGAAGTGTGTTAATACTGTAGTGTAGTGTGTTAATACTATAATGTAGTGTGTTAATATAATAGTGTAGCGTGTTCATACAACAAGGTAGTGTGTTAATACAATAGTAGTGTGTTATACTATAATGTAGTGTGTTATACTCTATTGTAGTGTGTTAAAACTATAGCGTAGTGTCTTAATACTATAGTGTTGTGTGTTAATACAATAGTGTAGTGTGTTAATACTGTAGTATAGTGTGTTAATACTATAGTGTAGTGTGTTATATTATAGTGTAGTGTGTTAATACTATTGTGTAGTGTGTTAATACTATAGTATAGATTGTTAATATTATAGTGCTGTGTTAATACTATAGTGTAATGTTTTCATACTATAGTTTTGTGTTAAATCTATAGTGTAGTGTGTTACACTGTAGTGTAGTGTGTTAATACTATAGTGTAGAGTGTAATACGATAATGTAGTGTGTTAATATTATAGTGTTGTGTGTTAATACTATAGTGTAGTGTGTTAATATTATAGTATAGAGTGTTAATACAATAATGTTGTGTGTTAATACAATAGTGAAGTGTGTTAATACCGTAGTATAGTGTGTTAATACTATAGTGTAGTGTGTTAATACTATAGTGTAATGTGTTATACTAGAGTGTAGTGTGTTAATACTATAGTGTAGTGTGTTAATACTATAGTGTAGTGTGTTATACTATAATGTAGAATGTTAATACTATAGTGTAGTGTGTTAATAATATAGTGTTGTGTGTTAATACTATAGTGTAGTGTGTTAATACTATAGTGCTGTGTTTTAATACTATAGTGTAGTGTGTTATTACTATAGTGTTGTGTGTTAATACTATAGTGTAGTGTAATAATACTATAGTGTAGTGTGTAATACTATAATGTAGTGTGATAATACTATAATGTAGTGTGTTAATATTATAGTGTAGTGTGTTATACTACAGTGTAGTGTGTTAATATTATAGTGTAGTGTGTTAATACTATAGTGTAGTGTGTTAATACAATAGTGTAGTGTGATATAATATAGTGTAGTGTGTTAATACTATAGTGTTGTGTCTTAATACTATAGTGTAGTGTGTTAATAATATAGTGTAGTGTGTTAATACTATAGTGTAGTGTGTTAATACTATATTATAGTGTGTTGATACTATAGTGAAGTGTGTTAATACTATAGTGTTGTGTGTTATACTATAGTGTAGTGTGTTATACTATAGTGTGGTGTGTTAATACTATAGTGTAGTGTGTTATACTACAATGTAGAATGTTAATACTATAGTGTAGTGTGTTATTAATATAGTGTTGTGTGTTAATACTATAGTGTAGTGTGTTAATACTATAGTGCTGTGTTTTAATACTATAGTGTAGTGTGTTAATACTATAGTGTAGTGTGTTAATAATATAGTTTAGTGTGTTAATACTATAGTGTAGTGTGTTATACTATAGTGTGGTGTGTTAATACTATAGTGTTGTGTGTTATTACTATAGTGTAGTGTGTTATACTATAGGTTAGTGTATTAATACGATAGTGTATTGTGTTATACTGTGGTGAAATGTGTTAATACTATAGTGATGTGTGTTAATACTATAGTGTAGTGTGTTAATACTATAGTGTAGTGTGTTATACTATAATGTAGTGTGTTAATACTATAGTGGTGTGTGTTAATACTATAGTTTAGTGTGTTAATACTGTAGTATAGTGTGTTAATAATATAGTGTAGTGTGTTAATACTATAGTGTTGTGTGTTAATACAATAGTGTAGTGTGTTAATACTGTAGTATAGTGTGTTAATACTATAGTGTAGTGTGTTAATACTATAGTGTAGTGTGTTATACTATAGTGTAGTGTGTTAATACTATAGTGTAGTGTGTTAATACTATAGTCTAGTGTGTTATACTATAATGTAGAATGTTAATACTATAGTTTAGTGTGTTAATAATATAGTGTTGTGTGTTAATACTATAGTGTAGTGTGTTAATACTATAGTGCTGTGTTTTAATACTATAGTGTAGTGTGTTAATACCTATAGTGTAGTGTGTTAATACAATAGTGTAGTGTGATATAATATAGTGTAGTGTGTTAATAGTATAGTGTTGTGTGTTAATACTATAGTGTAGTGTGTTAATAATATAGTGTAGTGTGTTAATACTATAGTGTAGTGTGTTAATACTATAGTGTAGTGTGTTAATAATATAGTGTAGTGTGTTAATACTATAGTGTAGTGTGTTATTACTATAGTGTAGTGTGTTATACTATAGTTTAGTGTATTAATACGATAGTGTATTGTGTTATACTGTGGTGAAAGGTGTTAATACTATAGTGATGTGTGTTAATACTATAGTGTAGTGTGTTAATACTATAGTGTAGTGTGTTATACTATAATGTAGTGTGTTAATACTATAGTGGTGTGTGTTAATACTATAGTTTAGTGTGTTAATACTGTAGTATAGTGTGTTAATAATATAGTGTAGTGTGTTAATACTATAGTGTTGTGTGTTAATACAATAGTGCAGTGTGTTAATACTATAGTGTAGTGTGTTAATACTATAGTGTAGTGTGTTAATACTATAGTGTAGTGTGTTAATACTATAGTGTAGTGTGTTAATACTATATTGTATTGTGTTATACTATAGTGGTGTGTTAATACTATAGTTTAGTGTGGTAACACAATAGTGTAGTGTGCTATACTGTGGTGAAGTGTGTTAATACTATAGTGATGTGTGTTAATACTATAATGTAGTGTGTTAAAACTATAGTGTAGTGTGTTATACTAAAATGTAGGGTGTTAATACTATAGTGTTGTGTGTTAATACTATAGTGTAGCCTGTTAATACTGTAGTATAGTGTGTTAATACTATAGTGAAGTGTGTTAATACTGTAGTGTAGTGTGTTAATACTATAATGTAGTGTGTTAATATAATAGTGTAGCGTGTTCATACAACAAGGTAGTGTGTTAATACAATAGTAGTGTGTTATACTATAATGTAGTGTGTTATACTCTATTGTAGTGTGTTAAAACTATAGCGTAGTGTCTTAATACTATAGTGTTGTGTGTTAATACAATAGTGTAGTGTGTTAATACTGTAGTATAGTGTGTTAATACTATAGTGTAGTGTGTTATATTATAGTGTAGTGTGTTAATACTATTGTGTAGTGTGTTAATACTATAGTATAGATTGTTAATATTATAGTGCTGTGTTAATACTATAGTGTAATGTTTTCATACTATAGTTTTGTGTTAAATCTATAGTGTAGTGTGTTACACTGTAGTGTAGTGTGTTAATACTATAGTGTAGAGTGTAATACGATAATGTAGTGTGTTAATATTATAGTGTTGTGTGTTAATACTATAGTGTAGTGTGTTAATATTATAGTATAGAGTGTTAATACAATAATGTTGTGTGTTAATACAATAGTGAAGTGTGTTAATACCGTAGTATAGTGTGTTAATACTATAGTGTAGTGTGTTAATACTATAGTGTAATGTGTTATACTAGAGTGTAGTGTGTTAATACTATAGTGTAGTGTGTTAATACTATAGTGTAGTGTGTTATACTATAATGTAGAATGTTAATACTATAGTGTAGTGTGTTAATAATATAGTGTTGTGTGTTAATACTATAGTGTAGTGTGTTAATACTATAGTGCTGTGTTTTAATACTATAGTGTAGTGTGTTATTACTATAGTGTTGTGTGTTAATACTATAGTGTAGTGTAATAATACTATAGTGTAGTGTGTAATACTATAATGTAGTGTGATAATACTATAATGTAGTGTGTTAATATTATAGTGTAGTGTGTTATACTACAGTGTAGTGTGTTAATATTATAGTGTAGTGTGTTAATACTATAGTGTAGTGTGTTAATACAATAGTGTAGTGTGATATAATATAGTGTAGTGTGTTAATACTATAGTGTTGTGTCTTAATACTATAGTGTAGTGTGTTAATAATATAGTGTAGTGTGTTAATACTATAGTGTAGTGTGTTAATACTATATTATAGTGTGTTGATACTATAGTGAAGTGTGTTAATACTATAGTGTTGTGTGTTATACTATAGTGTAGTGTGTTATACTATAGTGTGGTGTGTTAATACTATAGTGTAGTGTGTTATACTACAATGTAGAATGTTAATACTATAGTGTAGTGTGTTATTAATATAGTGTTGTGTGTTAATACTATAGTGTAGTGTGTTAATACTATAGTGCTGTGTTTTAATACTATAGTGTAGTGTGTTAATACTATAGTGTAGTGTGTTAATAATATAGTTTAGTGTGTTAATACTATAGTGTAGTGTGTTATACTATAGTGTGGTGTGTTAATACTATAGTGTTGTGTGTTATTACTATAGTGTAGTGTGTTATACTATAGGTTAGTGTATTAATACTATAGTGTATTGTGTTATACTGTGGTGAAATGTGTTAATACTATAGTGATGTGTGTTAATACTATAGTGTAGTGTGTTAATACTATAGTGTAGTGTGTTATACTATAATGTAGTGTGTTAATACTATAGTGGTGTGTGTTAATACTATAGTTTAGTGTGTTAATACTGTAGTATAGTGTGTTAATAATATAGTGTAGTGTGTTAATACTATAGTGTTGTGTGTTAATACAATAGTGTAGTGTGTTAATACTGTAGTATAGTGTGTTAATAATATATTGTAGTTTGTTAACACTGTAGTGTAGTGTGTTAATACTATAGTGTAGTCTGTTAATACTATATTGTATTGTGTAATACTATAGTGTTGTGTTAATACTATAGTTTAGTGTGGTAACACAATAGTGTAGTGTGCTATATTGTGGTGAAGTGTGTTAATACTATAGTGATGTGTGTTAATACTATAATGTAGTGTGTTAAAACTATAGTGTAGTGTGTTATACTATAATGTAGTGTGTTAATACTATAGTGTTGTGTGTTAATACTATAGTGTAGTCTGTTAATGCTGTAGTATAGTGTGTTAATACTATAGTGTAGTGTGTTAATACTGTAGTGTAGTGTGTTAATACTATAATGTAGTGTGTTAATATAATAGTTTAGCGTGTTCATACAACAAGGTAGTATGTTAATACAATAGTAGTGTGTTATACTATAATGTAGTGTGTTATACTCTAATGTAGTGTGTTAAAACTATAGTGTAGTGTGTTATACTATAATGTAGTGTGTTAATACTATAGTGTTGTGTGTTAATACAATAGTGTAGTGTGTTAATACTGTAGTATAATGTGTTAATACTATAGTGTAGTGTGTTATACTATAGTGTAGTGTGTTAATACTATAGTGTAGTGTGTTAATACTATAGTATAGAGTGTTAATATTATAGTGCTGTGTTAATACTATAGTGTAATGTTTTCATACTATAGTTTTGTGTTAAATCTATAGTCTAGTGTGTTAATACTATAGTGTAGTGTGTTACACTGTAGTGTAGTGTGTTAATACTACAGTGTAGAGTGTAATACGATAATGTAGTGTGTTAATATTATAGTGTTGTGTGTTAATACTATAGTGTAGTGTGTTAATACTATAGTATAGTGTGTTAATACAATAATGTTGTGTGTTAATACAATAGTGAAGTGTGTTAATACTGTAGTATAGTGTGTTAATACTATAGTGTAGTGTGTTAATACTATAGTCTAGTGTGTTAAACTATAATGTAGAATGTTAATACTATAGTTTAGTGTGTTAATAACATAGTGTTGTGTGTTAATACTATAGTGTAGTGTGTTAATACTATAGTGCTGTGTTTCAATACTATAGTGTAGTGTGTTAATACCTATAGTGTAGTGTGTTAATACTATAGTTTAGTGTGTTAATACTAAAGCGTAGTGTGTTAATATTCTAGTGTATTGTGTTATACTACAGTGTAGTGTGTTAACACTATAGTGTAGTGTGTTAATACTATAGTGTAGTGTGTTAATACAATAGTGTAGTGTGATATAATATAGTGTAGTGTGTTAATACTATAGTGTAGTGTGTTAATACTAGAGTGTCGTGTGTTAATAATATAGTGTAGTGTGTTAATAATATAGTGATGTGTGTTAATACTATAGTGTAGTGTGTTAATACTATAGTGTAGTGTGTTATACTATAATGTAGTGTGTTAATACTATAGTGGTGTGTGTTAATACTATAGTTTAGTGTGTTAATACTGTAGTATAGTGTGTTTATAATATAGTGTAGTGTGTTAATACTATAGTGTTGTGTGTTAATACAATAGTGTAGTGTGTTAATACTATAGTGTAGTGTGTTAATACTATAGTGCTGTATTAATACTATAGTGCAATGTGTTCATACTATAGTTTTGTGTTAATACTATAGTGTAGTGTGTTAATACTGTAGTATAGTGTGTTAATACTATAGTGTAGTGTGTTAATACTATAGTGTAGTGTGTTATACTATAGTGTAGTGTGTTAATACTATAGTGTAGTGTGTTAATACTATAGTGTAGTGTGTTAATACCATAGTATAGAGTGTTAATATTATAGTGCTGTGTTAATACTATAGTGTCATGTTTTCATACTATAGTTTTGTGTTAAATCTATAGTGTAGTGTGTTAATACTATAGTATAGTGTGTTACACTGTAGTGTAGTGTGTTAATACTATAGTGTAGAGTGTAATACGATAATGTGTGTTAATACTATAGTGTTGTGTGTTAATACTATAGTGTAGTATGTTAATACTGTAGTATAGTGTGTTAATACAATAATGTTGTGTGTTAATACAATAGTGCAGTGTGTTAATACTGTAGTATAGTGTGTTAATACTATATTTTAGTGTGTTAATACTATAGTGTAGTGTGTTACACTGTAGTGTAGTGTGTTAATACTATAGTGTAGAGTGTAATACGATAATGTAGTGTGTTAATATTATAGTGTTGTGTGTTAATACTATAGTGTAGTGTGTTAATACTATAGTGTAGTGTGTTATACTATAATGTAGAATGTTAATACTATAGTGTAGTGTGTTAATAATATAGTGTTGTGTGTTAATACTATAGTGTAGTGTGTTAATACTATAGTTCTGTGTTTTAATACTATAGTGTAGTGTGTTAATACCTATAGTGTAGTGTGTTAATGCTATAGTTTAGTGTGATAATACTAATGCGTAGTGTGTTATACTATAGTGTAGTGTGTTATTACTATAGTGTTGTGTGTTAACACTATAGTGTAGTGTGATAATACTATAGTGTAGTGTGTAATACTATAATGTAGTGTGTTAATACTATCATGTAGTGTGTTAATATTATAGTGTAGTGTGTTATACTACAGTGTAGTGTGTTAATACTATAGTGTAGTGTGTTAATACTATAGTGTAGTGTGTTAATACAATAGTGTAGTGTGATATAATATAGTGTAGTGTGTTAATACTATAGTGTTGTGTGTTAATACTATAGTGTAGTGTGTTAATAATATAGTGTAGTGTGTTAATACTATAGTGTAGTGTGTTAATACTATATTATAGTGTGTTGATACTATAGTGAAGTGTGTTATACTATAGTGTAGTGTGTTAATACTATAGTGTAGTGTGGTAATACTATAGTGTGCTGTGTTAATACTATAGTGTTGTGTGTTATACTATAGTGTAGTGTGTTATACTATAGTGTGGTGTGTTATTACTATAGTGTAGTGTGTTATACTATCATTTAGTGTATAAATACGATAGTGTATTGTGTTATACTGTGGTGAAATGTGTTAATACTATAGTGGTGTGTGTTAATACTATAGTTTAGTGTGTTATTACTGTAGTATAGTGTGTTAATACTATAGTGTACAGTGTTAATGCTGTAGTGTAGTGTGTTAATACTATAGTGTAGTGTGTTAATACTATAGTGTTGTGTGTTAATACTATAGTGTAGTGTGTTAATACTATTGTGTTGTGCGTTAATACAATAGTGTAGTGTGTTAATACTGTAGTATAGTGTGTTAATACTATATTGTAGTGTGTTAACACTGTAATGTAGTGTGTTAATACTATAGTGTAGTGTGTTAATACTATAGTGTAGTGTGTTAATACTATAGTGGTGTATTAATACTATAGTGTAACGTGTTCATACTATAATTTTATGTTAATACTATAGTATAGTGTGTTAATACTATAGTGTAGTGTGTTAATAATATAGTGGAGTGTGTTATACTATAGTGTAGTGTGATAATACTATAGTGTAGTGTGTTATAATATAATGTAGTGTGTTAATACTATAGTGATGTGTGTTAATACAATAGTGTAGTGTGTTAATACTGTAGTATAGTGTGTTAATACTATATTGTAGTGTGTTAACACTGCAGTGTAGTGTGTTAATACTAGAGTGTAGTGTGTTAATACTATAGTGTAGTGTGTTAATACTGTAGTGTAGTGTGTTAATACTATAGTGTAGTGTGTTAATACTATAGTGTAGTGTGTTAATACTATAGTATAGTGTGTTATTACTATTGTGTAGTGTGTTATACTATAGTTTAGTGTATTAATACGATAGTGTATTGTGTTATACTGTGGTGAAATGTGTTAATACTATAGTGATGTGTGTTAATACTATATTGCTGTATTAATACTATAGTGTAATGTGTTCATACTATAGTTTTGTGTTAATACTATAGTGTAGTGTGTTCATACTATAGTGTAGTGTGTTAATACTATAGTGTAGTGTGTTAATACTATATTGTATTGTGTTATACTATAGTGTTGTGTTAATACTATAGTTTAGTGTGGTAACACAACAGTGTAGTGTGCTATAAGGTGGTATAGTGTAGTGTGTTAATACTATAATGTAGTGTGTTAAAACTATAGTGTAGTGTGTTATACTATAATATAGTGTGTTAATACTATAGTGTTGTATGTTAATACTATAGTGTAGTCTGTTAATACTGTAGTATAGTGTGTTAATACTATAGTGTAGTGTGTTAATACTGTAGTGTAGTGTGTTAATACTATAATGTAGTGTGTTAATATAATAGTGTAGCGTGTTCATACAACAAGGTAATATGTTAATACAATAGTAGTGTGTTATACTATAATGTAGTGTGTTATACTCTAATGTAGTGTGTTAAAACTATAGTGTTGTGTGTTAATACAATAGTGTAGTGTGTTAATACTGTAGTATAGTGTGTTAATACTATAGTGTAGTGTGTTATACTATAGTGTAGTGTGTTAATACTATAGTGTAGTGTGTTAATACTATAGTATAGTGTGTTAATATTATAGTGCTGTGTTAATACTATAGTGTAATGTTTTCATACTATAGTTTTGTGTTAAATCTATAGTGTAGTGTGTTAATACTATAGTGTAGTGTGTTACACTGTAGTGTAGTGTGTTAATACTATAGTGTAGAGTGTAATACGATAATCTAGTGTGTTAATATTATAGTGTTGTGTGTTAATACTATAGTGTAGTGTATTAATAGTATAGTATAGTGTGTTAATACAATAATGTTGTGTGTTAATACAATAGTGAAGTGTGTTAATACTGTAGTATAGTGTGTTAATACTATAGTGTAGTGTGTTAATACTATAGTGTAGTGTGTTATACTATAGTGTAGTGTGTTAATACTATAGTGTAGTGTGTTAATACTATAGTGTAGTGTGTTATACTATAATGTAGAATGTTAATACTATAGTTTAGTGTGTTAATAATATAGTGTTGTGTGTTAATACTATAGTGTAGTGTGTTAATACTATAGTGCTGTGTTTTAATACTATAGTGTAGTGTGTTAATACCTATAGTGTAGTGTGTTAATACTATAGTTTAGTGTGTTAATACTAAAGCGTAGTGTGTTCATATTCTAGTGTATTGTGTTATACTACAGTGTAGTGTGTTAACACTATAGTGTAGTGTGTTAATACTATAGTGTAGTGTGTTAATACAACAGTGTAATGTGATATAATATAGTGTAGTGTGTTAATAGTATAGTGTTGTGTGTTAATACTATAGTGTAGTGTGTTAATACTATAGTGCTGCGTTTTAATACTATAGTGTAGTGTGTTAATACCTATAGTGTAGTGTGTTAATGCTATAGTTTAGTGTGATAATACTAAAGCGTAGTGTGTTATACTATAGTGTAGTGTGTTATTACTATAGTGTTGTGTGTTAATACTATAGTGTAGTGTGATAATACTATAGTGTAGTGTGTAATACTATAATGTAGTGTGTTAATACTATAATGTAGTGTGTTAATATTATAGTGTCGTGTGTTATACTACAGTGTAGTGTGTTAATTCTATAGTGTAGTGTGTTAATACTATAGTGTAGTGTGTTAATACAATAGTGTAGTGTGATATAATATACTGTAGTGTGTTAATACTATAGTGTTGTGTGTTAATACTATAGTGTAGTGTGTTAATAATATAGTGTAGTGTGTTAATACTATAGTGTAGTGTGTTAATACTATATTATAGTGTGTTGATACTATAGTGAAGTGTGTTATACTATAGTGTGGTGTGTTAATACTATAGTGTTGTGTGTTATACTATAGTGTAGTGTGTTATACTATAGTGTGGTGTGTTATTACTATAGTGTAGTGTGTTATACTATCATTTAGTGTATAAATACGATAGTGTATTGTGTTATACTGTGGTGAAATGTGTTAATACTATAGTGGTGTGTGTTAATACTATAGTTTAGTGTATTATTACTGTAGTATAGTGTGTTAATACTATAGTGTACAGTGTTAATGCTGTAGTGTAGTGTGTTAATACTATAGTGTAGTGTGTTAATACTATAGTGTTGTGTGTTAATACTATAGTGTAGTGTGTTAATACTATTGTGTTGTGCGTTAATACAATAGTGTAGTGTGTTAATACTGTAGTATAGTGTGTTAATACTATATTGTAGTGTGTTAACACTGTAATGTAGTGTGTTAATACTATAGTGTAGTGTGTTAATACTATAGTGTAGTGTGTTAATACTATAGTGCTGTATTAATACTATAGTGTAACGTGTTCATACTATAATTTTATGTTAATACTATAGTATAGTGTGTTAATACTATAGTGTAGTGTGTTAATAATATAGTGGAGTGTGTTATACTATAGTGTAGTGTGATAATACTATAGTGTAGTGTGTTATAATATAATGTAGTGTGTTAATACTATAGTGATGTGTGTTAATACAATAGTGTAGTGTGTTAATACTGTAGTATAGTGTGTTAATACTATATTGTAGTGTGTTAACACTGCAGTGTAGTGTGTTAATACTAGAGTGTAGTGTGTTAATACTATAGTGTAGTCTGTTAATACTATATTGTATTGTGTTATACTATAGTGTTGTGTTAATACTATAGTTTAGTGTGGTAACACAATAGTGTAGTGTGCTATACTGTGGTGAAGTGTGTTAATACTATAGTGTAGTGTGTTAATAATATAGTGTAGTGTGTTATTACTATTGTGTAGTGTGTTATACTATAGTTTAGTGTATTAATACGATAGTGTATTGTGTTATACTGTGGTGAAATGTGTTAATACTATAGTGATGTGTGTTAATACTATATTGCTGTATTAATACTATAGTGTAATGTGTTCATACTATAGTTTTGTGTTAATACTATAGTGTAGTGTGTTCATACTATAGTGTAGTGTGTTAATACTATAGTGTAGTGTGTTAATACTATATTGTATTGTGTTATACTATAGTGTTGTGTTAATACTATAGTTTAGTGTGGTAACACAACAGTGTAGTGTGCTATAAGGTGGTATAGTGTAGTGTGTTAATACTATAATGTAGTGTGTTAAAACTATAGTGTAGTGTGTTATACTATAATGTAGTGTGTTAATATAATAGTGTTGTATGTTAATACTATAGTGTAGTCTGTTAATACTGTAGTATAGTGTGTTAATACTATAGTGTAGTGTGTTAATACTGTAGTGTAGTGTGTTAATACTATAATGTAGTGTGTTAATATAATAGTGTAGCGTGTTCATACAACAAGGTAATATGTTAATACAATAGTAGTGTGTTATACTATAATGTAGTGTGTTATACTCTAATGTAGTGTGTTAAAACTATAGTGTTGTGTGTTAATACAATAGTGTAGTGTGTTAATACTGTAGTATAGTGTGTTAATACTATAGTGTAGTGTGTTATACTATAGTGTAGTGTGTTAATACTATAGTGTAGTGTGTTAATACTATAGTATAGAGTGTTAATATTATAGTGCTGTGTTAATACTATAGTGTAATGTTTTCATACTATAGTTTTGTGTTAAATCTATAGTGTAGTGTGTTAATACTATAGCGTAGAGTGTAATACGATAATGTAGTGTGTTAATATTATAGTGTTGTGTGTTAATACTATAGTGTAGTGTGTTAATACTATAGTATAGTGTGTTAATACAATAATGTTGTGTGTTAATACAATAGTGAAGTGTGTTAATACTGTAGTATAGTGTGTTAATACTATAGTGTAGTGTGTTAATACTATAGTGTAGTGTGTTATACTATAGTGTAGTGTGTTAATACTATAGTGTAGTGTGTTAATACTATAGTGTAGTGTGTTATACTATAATGTAGAATGTTAATACTATAGTTTAGTGTGTTAATAATATAGTGTTGTGTGTTAATACTATAGTGTAGTGTGTTAATACTATAGTGCTGTGTTTTAATACTATAGTGTAGTGTGTTAATACCTATAGTGTAGTGTGTTAATACTATAGTTTAGTGTGTTAATACTAAAGCGTAGTGTGTTCATATTCTAGTGTATTGTGTTATACTACAGTGTAGTGTGTTAACACTATAGTGTAGTGTGTTAATACTATAGTGTAGTGTGTTAATACAACAGTGTAATGTGATATAATATAGTGTAGTGTGTTAATAGTATAGTGTTGTGTGTTAATACTATAGTGTAGTGTGTTAATAATATAGTGTAGTGTGTTAATACTATAGTGTATTGTGTTAATACTATAGTGTAGTGTGTTAATAATATAGTGTAGTGTGTTAATACTATAGTGTAGTGTGTTATTACTATAGTGTAGTGTGTTATACTATAGTTTAGTGTATTAATACGATAGTGTATTGTGTTATACTGTGGTGAAATGTGTTAATACTATAGTGATCAGTGTTAATACTATAGTGTAGTGTGTTAATACTATAGTGTAGTGTGTTATACTATAATGTAGTGTGTTAATACTATAGTGGTGTGTCTTAATACTATAGTTTATTGTGTTAATACTGTAGTATAGTGTGTTAATACTATAGTGTAGTGTGTTAATACTATAGTGTTGTGTGGTAATACAATAGTGTAGTGTGTTAATACTGTAGTATAGTGTGTTAATACTATATTGTAGTGTGTTAACACTGTAGTGTAGTGTGTTAATACTATAATGTAGTGTGTTAATACCTATAGTGTAGTGTGTTAATACTATAGTTTAGTGTGTTAATACTAAAGCGTAGTGTGTTAATATTATAGTGTGGTGTGTTATACTACAGTGTAGTGTGTTAACACTATAGTGTAGTGTTTTAATACTATAGTGTAGTGTGTTAATACTATAGTGTAGTGTGTTAACACTATATTGTAGTGTGTTAATAATATAGTGTAGTGTGTTAATACTATAGTGTAGTGTGTCAATACTATATTGTAGTGTGTTAATAATATAGTGTAGTGTGCTAATACTATAATGTAGTGTGTTAATATAATAGTGTAGTGTATTAGACTGTAGTGTAGTGTGCTATACTATAGTGTTGTGTGTTAATACAATAGTGTTGTTTGTTAATACTATAGTGTAGTTTGTTAATACTGTAGTATAGAGACTGTTAATACTATAGTGTTGTATGTTAATACTAAAGTGTAGTGTGTTATACTATAGTATAGTGTGTTATTACTATAGTGTTGTGTGTTAATGCTATAGTGTAGTGTGTTAATACTATAGTATATTGTTTTAATACTATAGTGTAGTGTGTTAATACTATATTGCATTGTGTTAATACTATAGTGTTGTGTTAATACTAAAGTGTAGTGTGTTATACTATAATTTAGTGTGTTAATACAATAGTGTAGTGTGTTATACAGTGCTGAATTGTGTTAATACTATAGTGATGTTTGTTAATACTATAGTGTAATGTGTTAAATACTATAGTGTAGTGTGTTATACTATAATGTAGTGTGTTAATACTATAGTGTTGTGTGTTAATACTATAGTGTAGTGTGTTAATACTGTACTATAGTGTGTTAATACTATAGTGTAGTGTGTTATACCATAGTGTAGTGTGTGAATACTATAGGTGTAGTGTGTGAATACTATAGGTGTTGTGTATTGATACTACAATGTAGTGTGTTATTCTATAGCGTAGTGTGTTAATACTATAGTGTAGTGTGTTATACTAAAATGTAGTGTTTTAATACTATAGCGTTGTGTGTTAATACTATAGTGTAGTGTATTAATACTATAGTGTAGTGTGTTAATACTATAGTATAGTGTTTTAATACTATAGTGAAGTGTGTTATACTATAATGTAGTGTGTTATACTGTAGGTTAGTGTGTTAATACTATAGTGTAGTGTGTTAATACTGTAGTATATTGTGTTAATACTATAGTTTAGTGTGTTAATACTGTAGTGAAGTGTGTTAATACTATAGTGTAGTGTGTTAATACAGTATTGTAGTGTGTTATTACTATAGTGTAGTGTGTTATACTATAGTGTAGTGTGTTAATATTATAGTGTAGTGTGTTAATACTACAATGTAGTGTGTTAATACTATAGTGTATTGTGTTATACTATAATGTAGTGTGTTATACTATAGTGTAGTGTCTTAATACTATAGTGTAGTGTGTTATACTGTAATGTAGTGTCTTAATACTGTAGTATAGTGTGTTAATACTATAGTGTAGTGTTTTAATACTATAGTATAGTGCGTTAATACTATAGTGAAGTGTGTTATACTAAAATGTAGTGTGTTAATACTATAGTGCAGTGTGTTATACTATAGTGTAATTGTTAATACTATAGTGTTGTGTGTTAATACTATAGTGTAGTGTCTTATACTATAATGTAGTGTGTTAATACAATAGTGTTGTTTGTTAATACTATAGTGTAGTTTGTTAATACTGTAGTATAGAGACTGTTAATACTATAGTGTTGTGTGTTAATACTAAAGTGTAGTGTGTTATACTATAGTATAGTGTGTTATTACTATAGTGGTGTGTGTTAATGCTATAGTGTAGTGTGTTAATACTATAGTGTAGTGTGTTAATACTATAGTATAGTGTTTTAATACTATAGTGTAGTGTGTTAATACTATATTGCATTGTGTTAATACTATAGTGTTGTGTTAATACTAAAGTGTAGTGTGTTATACTATAATTTAGTGCGTTAATACGATAGTGTAGTGTGTTATACAGTGCTGAATTGTGTTAATACTATAGTAATGTGTGTTAATACTATAGTGTAATGTGTTATTACCATAGTGTAGTGTGTTATACTATAATGTAGTGTGTTAATACTATAGTGTTGTGTGTTAATACTATAGTGTAGTGTGTTAATACTGTACTATAGTGTGTTAATACTATAGTGTAGTGTGTTATACCATAGTGTAGTGTGTGAATACTATAGTGTAGTGTGTTAATACTACAATGTAGTGTGTTATTCTATAGTGTAGTGTGTTAATACTATAGTGTAGAGTGTTAATACTATAGTATAGTGTGTTAATACTATAGTGAAGTGTGTTATACTATAATGTAGTGTGTTATACTGTAGGTTAGTGTGTTAATACTATAGTGTAGTGTGTTAATACTGTAGTATATTGTGTTAATGCTATAGTGTAGTGTGTTAATACTGTAGTGAAGTGTGTTAATACTATAGTGTAGTGTGTTATACTATAGTGTAATTTGTTAATACTATAGTGTAGTGTGTTAATACAGTATTGTAGTGTGTTATTACTATAGTGTAGTGTGTTATACTATAGTGTAGTGTGTTAATATTATAGTGTAGTGTGTTAATACTACAATGTAGTGTGTTAATACTATAGTGCAGTGTGTCATACTATAATGTAGTGTGTTATACTATAGTGTAGTGTGTTAATACTATAGTGTAGCGTGTTATAGTATAATGCAGTGTGTTAATACTAAAGTGTTGTGTGTTATACTATAGTGTAGTGTGTTAATATTATAGTGTAGTGTGTTAATACTACAATGTAGTGTGTTAATACTATAGTGTAGTGTGTCATACTATAATGTAGTGTGTTATACTATAGTGTAGTGTGTTAATACTATAGTGTAGCGTGTTATAGTATAATGCAGTGTGTTAATACTAAAGTGTTGTGTGTTATACTATAGTGTACTGTGTTAATATTATAGTGAAGTGTGTTATACTATAATGTAGTGTGTTATACTGTAGGTTAGTGTGTTAGTACTATAGTGTAGTGTGTTAATACTGTAGTATATTGTGTTAATACTATAGTGTAGTGTGTTAATACTGTAGTATAGTGTGTTAATACTATAGTGTAGTGTGTTAATACTATAGTGTAGTGTGTTAATACTGTAGTATAGTGTGTTAACACTATAGTGTAGTGTGTTAATACTATAGTGTAGTGTGTTATACTATAGTGTTGTGTGTTAATACTATCGTGTAGTGTGTTAATACTACAGTGTAGTGTGTTAATACTATAGTGTAGTGTGTTAATACTATAGTGTAGTATGTTAATACTATAGTGTAGTGTGTTAATATTATAGTGTAGTGTGTTATACTACAGTGTAGTGTGGTAATAGTATAGTGTAGTGTGTTAATACTATAGTGTAGTGTGTTAATAATATATTGTAGTGTGTTAATACTATAGTGAAGTGTGTTATACTATAGTGTAGTGTGTTAATACAATAGTGTAGTATTTTATACTATAGTGTAGTGGGTTAATACTATAGTGTTGTGTGTTAATACTATTGTGTAGTGTGTTAATACTATAGTGTAGTCTGTTAATACTATAGTGTAGTGTGTTAATACTATAGTGTAGCGTGTTAATACTATATTATATTGTGTTAATACTATAGTCTTGTGTTAATACTATAGTGTAGTGTGTTATAGTGTGGTGACGTGTGTTAATACTATAGCGATGTGTGTTAATACTATAGTGTAGTTGTGTTAATACTATAGTGTAGTGCGTTATACTATAATGTAGTGTGTTAGTACTATAGTGTTGTGTGTTATTACTACAGTGTAGTGTGTTAATACTGTAGTATATTGTGTTAATATTATAGTGTAGTGTGTTAATACAGTAGTGTAGTGTGTTAATACTATAGTGTAGTGTGTTAATAATATAGTGTAGTGTGTTAATAATATAGTGTAGTGGGTTAATACTATAGTGTAGTGTGTTAATACTATATTGTAATGTGTTAATACTATAGTGTAGTGTGTTATACGCTAGTGTAGTGTGTTAATAATATATACTCTAGTGTGTTATACTATAGTGTAGTGTGTTAATACTATAATGTTGTGTGTAAATACTATAGTGTATTGTGTTAATACTAAAGTGTAACGTGTTAATATTATAGTGTAGTGTGTTACACTGTAGTGTAGTGTGTTAATACTATATTGTATTGTGTTAATACTATAGTGTAGTGTGTTAATACTATAGTGTAGTGTGTTGTACTGTAGTGAAATTTGTTAATACTATAGTGGTGTGTGTTAATCCTATAGTGTAGTGTGTTAATACTATAGTGTAGTGTGTTAATATTATAGCGTTGTGTGTTATACTACAGTGTAGTGTGTTTATACTATAATGTAGTGTGTTAATACTATATTGTAGTGTGTTAATACTATAGTGAAGTGTGTTATACTATAGTGTAGTGTGTTAATACTATAGTGAAGTGTGTTATACTATAGTGTAGTGTGTTAATACTATAGTGTAGTGTGCTAATACTATAGAGTAGTGTGTTAATACTATATTGAATTGTGTTACTACTATAGTGTCGTGTGTTAATACTATAGTTTAGTGTGTTAATACTATAGTGTAGTGTGTTACTACTATAGTGTAGTTTGTTAATACAATAGTGTAGTGTGTTATAATCTAGTGTAGTGTGTTAATACTATAGTGTTGTGAGTTAATACTATAGTGTAGTTTCTTAATAATATAGTTTAGTGTGTTAATACTATAGTGTAGTGTGTTAATACTATATTGTAATGTGTTAATACTATAGTGTAGTGTGTTATACGCTAGTGTAGTGTGTTAATAATATATACTGTAGTATGTTATACTATAGTGTAGTGTGTTAATACTATAATGTTGTGTGTAAATACTATAGTGTATTGTGTTAATACTAAAGTATAATGTGTTAATATTATAGTGTAGTGAGTTATACTGTAGTGTAGTGTGTTAATAATATATTGTATTGTGTTAATACTATAGTGTAGTGTGTTAATACTATAGTGGAGTGTGTTATACTATAGTTTAGTGTGTAAATACGATAGTGTAGTGTGTTGTACTGTAGTGAAGTGTGTTAATACTATAGTGCTGTGTGTTAATCCTATAGTGTATTGTGTTAATACTATAGTGTAGTGTGTTAATACTATAGTGTAGTGTGTTAATATCATAGTGTTGTGTGTTATACTACAGTGTAGCGTGTTTATACTATAGTGTAGTGTGTTAATACTATAGTGTTGTGTGTTAATACTATAGTGTAGTGTGTTAATACTATAGGGTAGTGTGTTATACTATAATGTAGTGTGTTAATACTATAGTGCTGTGTGTTAATACTATAGTGTAGTGTGTAAGTACTGTAGTTTAGTGTGTTAATACTATAGTGTAGTGTGTTATACTATAGTGTAGTGTGTTAATACTATAGTGTAGTGTGTTAATACTACAATGTAGTGTGTTAATACTATAGTGTAGTGTGTTATACTATAATGTAGTGTGTTATACTATAGTGTAGTGTGTTAATACTATAGTGTAGTGTGTTAATACTATAGTGTTGTGTGTTAATATAATAGTGTAGTGTGTTAATACTGTAGTATAGTGTGTTAATACTATAGTGTAGTGTGTTATACTATAATGTAGAGTGTTAATACTATAGTGTAGTGTGTTAATACTATAGTGTAGTGTGTTAATATTGTAGTGTAGTGTGTTAATACTATAGTGTAGTGTGTTATACTATAGTGTAGTGTGTTAATACTATAGTGTAGTGTGTTAATACTACAATGTAGTGTGTTAATACTATAGTGTAGTGTGTTATACTATAATGTAGTGTGTTATACTATAGTGTAGTGTGTTAATACTATAGTGTAGTGTGTTAATACTATAGTGTTGTGTGTTAATATAATAGTGTAGTGTGTTAATACTGTAGTATAGTGTGTTAATACTATAGTGTAGTGTGTTATACTATAATGTAGAGTGTTAATACTATAGTGTAGTGTGTTAATACTATAGTGTAGTGTGTTATACTATAGTGTAGTGTGGTAATACTATAGTGTAGTGTGTTATACTATAATGTAGTGTGTTAATACTATAGTGTTGTGTGTTAATACTATAGAGTAGTGTGTTAATACTGTAGTATAGTGTATTAATACTCTGGTGTAGTGTGTTAATACGATAGTGTAATTTGTTATACTATAATGTAGTGTGTTAATACTATAGTGTAGTTTGTTAATACTATAGTGTAGTGTATTATACTATAGTGTATTGTTTTAATACTATAGTGTAGTATGTTATACTATAATGTAGTGTGTTAATACTATAGTGTTGTGTGTTAATACTATAGTTTACCATGTTAATACTATAGTGTAGTGTGTTAATACTATAGTGTAGTGCGTTAATACTATAGTGTAGTGTGTTATACTATAGTGTAGTGTGTTAATACTATAGTGTAGTGAGTAATAATATAATGTAGTGTGTTAATCCTATAGTGAAGTGTGTTAATACTAGAGTGTAATGTGTTATACTATAGTGTAGTTTGTTAATACTATAGTGTAGTGTGTTAATACTATAGTGTATTGTGTTAATACTATAGTGTAGTGTGTTAATACAATAGTGTAGTGTGTTATACTCTAGTGTTGTGTGTTAATACTATAGTTCAGTGTCTTAATAATATAGTGTAGTGTGTTATTCTATAGTGTAGTGTGTTAATACTATAGTGTAGAGTGTTAATACTATAGTATAGTGTGTTAATACTATAGTGAAGTGTGTTATACTATAATGTAGTGTGTTATACTGTAGGTTAGTGTGTTAATACTATAGTGTAGTGTGTTAATACTGTAGTATATTGTGTTAATGCTATAGTGTAGTGTGTTAATACTGTAGTGAAGTGTGTTAATACTATAGTGTAGTGTGTTATACTATAGTGTAATTTGTTAATACTATAGTGTAGTGTGTTAATACAGTATTGTAGTGTGTTATTACTATAGTGTAGTGTGTTATACTATAGTGTAGTGTGTTAATATTATAGTGTAGTGTGTTAATACTACAATGTAGTGTGTTAATACTATAGTGCAGTGTGTCATACTATAATGTAGTGTGTTATACTATAGTGTAGTGTGTTAATACTATAGTGTAGCGTGTTATAGTATAATGCAGTGTGTTAATACTAAAGTGTTGTGTGTTATACTATAGTGTAGTGTGTTAATATTATAGTGTAGTGTGTTAATACTACAATGTAGTGTGTTAATACTATAGTGTAGTGTGTCATACTATAATGTAGTGTGTTATACTATAGTGTAGTGTGTTAATACTATAGTGTAGCGTGTTATAGTATAATGCAGTGTGTTAATACTAAAGTGTTGTGTGTTATACTATAGTGTACTGTGTTAATATTATAGTGAAGTGTGTTATACTATAATGTAGTGTGTTATACTGTAGGTTAGTGTGTTAGTACTATAGTGTAGTGTGTTAATACTGTAGTATATTGTGTTAATACTATAGTGTAGTGTGTTAATACTGTAGTATAGTGTGTTAATACTATAGTGTAGTGTGTTAATACTATAGTGTAGTGTGTTAATACTGTAGTATAGTGTGTTAACACTATAGTGTAGTGTGTTAATACTATAGTGTAGTGTGTTATACTATAGTGTTGTGTGTTAATACTATCGTGTAGTGTGTTAATACTACAGTGTAGTGTGTTAATACTATAGTGTAGTGTGTTAATACTATAGTGTAGTATGTTAATACTATAGTGTAGTGTGTTAATATTATAGTGTAGTGTGTTATACTACAGTGTAGTGTGGTAATAGTATAGTGTAGTGTGTTAATACTATAGTGTAGTGTGTTAATAATATATTGTAGTGTGTTAATACTATAGTGAAGTGTGTTATACTATAGTGTAGTGTGTTAATACAATAGTGTAGTATTTTATACTATAGTGTAGTGGGTTAATACTATAGTGTTGTGTGTTAATACTATTGTGTAGTGTGTTAATACTATAGTGTAGTCTGTTAATACTATAGTGTAGTGTGTTAATACTATAGTGTAGCGTGTTAATACTATATTATATTGTGTTAATACTATAGTCTTGTGTTAATACTATAGTGTAGTGTGTTATAGTGTGGTGACGTGTGTTAATACTATAGCGATGTGTGTTAATACTATAGTGTAGTTGTGTTAATACTATAGTGTAGTGCGTTATACTATAATGTAGTGTGTTAGTACTATAGTGTTGTGTGTTATTACTACAGTGTAGTGTGTTAATACTGTAGTATATTGTGTTAATATTATAGTGTAGTGTGTTAATACAGTAGTGTAGTGTGTTAATACTATAGTGTAGTGTGTTAATAATATAGTGTAGTGTGTTAATAATATAGTGTAGTGGGTTAATACTATAGTGTAGTGTGTTAATACTATATTGTAATGTGTTAATACTATAGTGTAGTAGGTTATACGCTAGTGTAGTGTGTTAATAATATATACTCTAGTGTGTTATACTATAGTGTAGTGTGTTAATACTATAATGTTGTGTGTAAATACTATAGTGTATTGTGTTAATACTAAAGTGTAACGTGTTAATATTATAGTGTAGTGTGTTACACTGTAGTGTAGTGTGTTAATACTATATTGTATTGTGTTAATACTATAGTGTAGTGTGTTAATACTATAGTGTAGTGTGTTGTACTGTAGTGAAATTTGTTAATACTATAGTGGTGTGTGTTAATCCTATAGTGTAGTGTGTTAATACTATAGTGTAGTGTGTTAATATTATAGCGTTGTGTGTTATACTACAGTGTAGTGTGTTTATACTATAATGTAGTGTGTTAATACTATATTGTAGTGTGTTAATACTATAGTGAAGTGTGTTATACTATAGTGTAGTGTGTTAATACTATAGTGAAGTGTGTTATACTATAGTGTAGTGTGTTAATACTATAGTGTAGTGTGCTAATACTATAGAGTAGTGTGTTAATACTATATTGAATTGTGTTACTACTATAGTGTCGTGTGTTAATACTATAGTTTAGTGTGTTAATACTATAGTGTAGTGTGTTACTACTATAGTGTAGTTTGTTAATACAATAGTGTAGTGTGTTATAATCTAGTGTAGTGTGTTAATACTATAGTGTTGTGAGTTAATACTATAGTGTAGTTTCTTAATAATATAGTTTAGTGTGTTAATACTATAGTGTAGTGTGTTAATACTATATTGTAATGTGTTAATACTATAGTGTAGTGTGTTATACGCTAGTGTAGTGTGTTAATAATATATACTGTAGTATGTTATACTATAGTGTAGTGTGTTAATACTATAATGTTGTGTGTAAATACTATAGTGTATTGTGTTAATACTAAAGTATAATGTGTTAATATTATAGTGTAGTGAGTTATACTGTAGTGTAGTGTGTTAATAATATATTGTATTGTGTTAATACTATAGTGTAGTGTGTTAATACTATAGTGGAGTGTGTTATACTATAGTTTAGTGTGTAAATACGATAGTGTAGTGTGTTGTACTGTAGTGAAGTGTGTTAATACTATAGTGCTGTGTGTTAATCCTATAGTGTATTGTGTTAATACTATAGTGTAGTGTGTTAATACTATAGTGTAGTGTGTTAATATCATAGTGTTGTGTGTTATACTACAGTGTAGCGTGTTTATACTATAGTGTAGTGTGTTAATACTATAGTGTTGTGTGTTAATACTATAGTGTAGTGTGTTAATACTATAGGGTAGTGTGTTATACTATAATGTAGTGTGTTAATACTATAGTGCTGTGTGTTAATACTATAGTGTAGTGTGTAAGTACTGTAGTTTAGTGTGTTAATACTATAGTGTAGTGTGTTATACTATAGTGTAGTGTGTTAATACTATAGTGTAGTGTGTTAATACTACAATGTAGTGTGTTAATACTATAGTGTAGTGTGTTATACTATAATGTAGTGTGTTATACTATAGTGTAGTGTGTTAATACTATAGTGTAGTGTGTTAATACTATAGTGTTGTGTGTTAATATAATAGTGTAGTGTGTTAATACTGTAGTATAGTGTGTTAATACTATAGTGTAGTGTGTTATACTATAATGTAGAGTGTTAATACTATAGTGTAGTGTGTTAATACTATAGTGTAGTGTGTTAATATTGTAGTGTAGTGTGTTAATACTATAGTGTAGTGTGTTATACTATAGTGTAGTGTGTTAATACTATAGTGTAGTGTGTTAATACTACAATGTAGTGTGTTAATACTATAGTGTAGTGTGTTATACTATAATGTAGTGTGTTATACTATAGTGTAGTGTGTTAATACTATAGTGTAGTGTGTTAATACTATAGTGTTGTGTGTTAATATAATAGTGTAGTGTGTTAATACTGTAGTATAGTGTGTTAATACTATAGTGTAGTGTGTTATACTATAATGTAGAGTGTTAATACTATAGTGTAGTGTGTTAATACTATAGTGTAGTGTGTTATACTATAGTGTAGTGTGGTAATACTATAGTGTAGTGTGTTATACTATAATGTAGTGTGTTAATACTATAGTGTTGTGTGTTAATACTATAGAGTAGTGTGTTAATACTGTAGTATAGTGTATTAATACTCTGGTGTAGTGTGTTAATACGATAGTGTAATTTGTTATACTATAATGTAGTGTGTTAATACTATAGTGTAGTTTGTTAATACTATAGTGTAGTGTATTATACTATAGTGTATTGTTTTAATACTATAGTGTAGTATGTTATACTATAATGTAGTGTGTTAATACTATAGTGTTGTGTGTTAATACTATAGTTTACCATGTTAATACTATAGTGTAGTGTGTTAATACTATAGTGTAGTGCGTTAATACTATAGTGTAGTGTGTTATACTATAGTGTAGTGTGTTAATACTATAGTGTAGTGAGTAATAATATAATGTAGTGTGTTAATCCTATAGTGAAGTGTGTTAATACTAGAGTGTAATGTGTTATACTATAGTGTAGTTTGTTAATACTATAGTGTAGTGTGTTAATACTATAGTGTATTGTGTTAATACTATAGTGTAGTGTGTTAATACAATAGTGTAGTGTGTTATACTCTAGTGTTGTGTGTTAATACTATAGTTCAGTGTCTTAATAATATAGTGTAGTGTGTTAATACTATAGTGTAGTGTGTTAATACTATATTGTAGTGTGTTAATACTATAGTGTAGTGTGTTAATACTATAGTGTAGTGAGTAATAATATAATGTAGTGTGTTAATCCTATAGTGTAGTGTGTTAATACTAGAGTGTAATGTGTTATACTATAGTGTAGTTTGTTAATACTATAGTGTAGTGTGTTAATACAATAGTGTATTGTGTTAATACTATAGTGTTTTGTGTTAATACTATAGTGTAGTGTGTTAATACTATAGTGTTGTGTGTTAATACTATAGTGTAGTGTGTTATACTATAGTCTAATGTGTTAATACGATAGTGTAGTGTGTTGTACTGTAGTGAAGTGTGTTAATACTACAATGTAGTGTGTTAATACTATAGTGTAGTGTGTTAATACAATAGTGTAGTGTATTATACTCTAGTGTTGTGAGTTAATACTATAGTTCAGTGTCTTAATAATATAGTGTAGTGTGTTAATACTATAGTGTAGTGTGTTAATACAATAGTGTAGTGTGATATACTATAGTGTATTGTGTTAATACTATAGTGTTGTGTGTTAATACTATACTGTAGTGTGTTAATAATATAGTGTAGTGTGTTAATACTATAGTGTAGTGTGTAATACTATAATGTAGTGTGTTAATACTATAGTGTAGTGTGTTATACTATAATGTAGTGTGTTATACTATAGTGTAGTGTGTTATACGCTAGTGTAGTGTGTTAATAATATATACTCTAGTGTGTTATACTATAGTGTAGTGTGTTAATACTATAATGTAGTGTGTTAATACTATAGTGTAGTGTGTTAGTACTGTAGTTTAGTGTGTTAATACTATTGTGTAGTGTGTTAATATTGTAGTGTAGTGTGTTATTACTATAGTGTAGTGTGTTATACTATAGTGTAGTGTGTTAATACTATAGTGTAGTGTGTTAATACTACAATGTAGTGTGTTAATACTATAGTGTCGCGTGTTAATACTATAGTATAGTGTGTTAATACTATAGTGTAGTGTGTTATACTATAGTGTATTTTGTTAATACTATAGTGTTGTGTGTTAATACAATAGTGTAGTGTGTTAATACTGTAGTATAGTGTGTTAATACTATAGTGTAGTGTGTTAACACTGTAATGTAGTGTGTTAATACTATAGTGTAGTGAGTCATACTATAGTGTAGTGTGTTAATACTATAGTGTAGTGTGTTAATACTATAGTGTAGTGTGTTAATACTATAGTGCTGTATTAATACTATAGTGTAATGTGTTCATACTATAGTTTTGATTTAATACTATAGTGTAGTTTCTTAATAATATAGTGTAGTGTGTTAATACTATAGTGTAGTGTGTTAATACTATATTGTAATGTGTTAATACTATAGTGTAGTGTGTTATACGCTAGTGTAGTGTGTTAAAAATATATACTGTAGTGTGTTATACTATAGTGTAATGTGTTAATACTATAATGTTGTGTGTAAATACTATAGTGTATTGTGTTAATACTAAAGTATAATGTGTTAATATTATAGTGTAGTGTGTTATACTGTAGTGTAGTGTGTTAATACTATATTGTATTGTGTTAATACTATAGTGTAGTGTGTTAATACTATAGTGGAGTGTGTTATACTATAGTTTAGTGTGTTAATACGATAGTGTAGTGTGTTGTACTGTAGTGAAGTGTGTTAATACTATAGTGCTGTGTGTTAATCCTATAGTGTAGTGTGTTAATACTATAGTGTAGTGTGTTAATACTATAGTGTAGTGTGTTAATATTATAGTGTTGTGTGTTATACTACAGTGTAGTGTGTTTATACTATAGTGTAGTGTGTTAATACTATAGTGTTGTGTGTTAATACTATAGTGTAGTGTGTTAATATTATAGTGAGGTGTGTTAATACTATAGTGTAGTGTGTTAATACTATGTTGTAGTGTGTTAATACTATAGTGAACTGTGTTATACTATATTGTAGTGTGTTAATACTATAGTGATGTGTGTTAATAGTATAGTGTAGTGTGTTAATACTATAGTGTAGTGTGTTATACTATAATGTAGTGTGTTAATACTATAGTGCTGTGTGTTAATACTATAGTGTAGTGTGTAAGTACTGTAGTTTAGTGTGTTAATACTATAGTGTAGTGTGTAATTATTGTAGTGTAGTGTGTTAATACTATAGTGTAGTGTGTTATACTATAGTGTAGTGTGTTAATACTATAGTGTAGTGTGTTAATACTACAATGTAGTGTGTTAATACTATAGTGTAGTGTGTTATACTATAATGTAGTGTGTTATACTATAGTGTAGTGTGTAAATACTATAGTGTACTGTGTTAATACTATAGTGTTGTGTGTTAATATAATAGTGTAGTGTGTTAATACTGTAGTATAGTGTGTTAATACTATAGTGTAGTGTGTTATACTATAATGTAGAGTGTTAATACTATAGTGTAGTGTGTTAATACTATAGTGTAGTGTATTAATACTATAGTGTTGTGTGTTAATACTATAGGGTAGTGTGTTAATACTGTAGTATAGTGTATTAATACTCTGGTGTAGTGTGTTAATACGATAGTGTAATTTGTTATACTATAATGTAGTGTGTTAATACTATAGTGTAGTTTGTTAATACTATAGTGTAGTGTGTTATACTATAGTGTATTATTTTAATACTATAGTGTAGTATGTTATACTATAATGTAGTGTGTTAATACTATAGTGTTGTGTGTTAATACTATAGTTTACCATGTTAATACTATAGTGTAGTGTGTTAACACTATAGTGTAGTGCGTTACTACTATAGTGTAGTGTGTTATACTATAGTGTAGTGTGTTAATACTATAGTGTAGTGAGTAATAATATAATGTAGTGTGTTAAACCTATAGTGAAGTGTGTTAATACTAGAGTGTAATGTGTTATACTTTAGTGTAGTTTGTTAATACTATAGTGTAGTGTGTTAATACTATAGTGTATTGTGTTAATACTATAGTGTAGTGTGTTAATACAATAGTGTAGTGTGTTATACTCTAGTGTTGTGAGTTCATACTATAGATCAGTGTCTTAATAATATAGTGTAGTGTGTTAATACTATAGTGTAGTGTGTTAATACTATATTGTAGTGTGTTAATACTATAGTGTAGTGTGTTAATACTATAGTGTAGTGAGTAATAATATAATGTAGTGTGTTAATCCTATAGTGTAGTGTGTTTATACTAGAGTGTAATGTGTTATACTATAGTGTAGTTTGTTAATACTATAGTGTAGTGTGTTAATACTATAGTGTATTGTATTAATACTATAGTGTTGTGTGTTAATACTATAATGTAGGGTGTTAATACTATAGTGTTGTATGTTATTACTATAGTGTAGTGTGTTAATACAATAGTGTAGTGTGTTATACTCTAGTGTTGTCAGTTAATACTATAGTTCAGTGTCTTAATAATATAGTGTAGTGTGTTAATACTAGAGTGTAATGTGTTATACTATAGTGTAGTGTGTTAATACTATATTGTAGTGTGTTAATACTATAGTGTAGTGTGTTATACTCTAGTGTAGTGTGTTAATACTATAATGTTGTGTGTAAATACTATAGTGTAGTGTATTAATACTATAGTGTAGTGTGTTAATTCTACAATGTAGTGTGTTAATACTATAGTGTAGTGTGTTATACTATAGTCTAATGTGTTAATACGATAGTGTAGTGTGTTGTACTGTAGTGAAGTGTGTTAATACTATAGTGCTGTGTGTTAATACTATAGTGTAGTGTGTTTATACTATAGTGTAGTGTGTTAATACTATAGTTTAGTGTGTTAATGCTATAGTGTAGTGTGTTAATACAATAGTGTAGTGTGATATACTATAGTGTAGTGTGTTAATACTATAGTGTTGTGTGTTAATACTATACTGTAGTGTGTTAATAATATAGTGTAGTGTGTTAATACTATAGTGTAGTGTGTTAAAACTATATTGTAGTGTGTTAATACTATAGTGAAGTGTGTTATACTATAGTGTAGTGTGTTAATACTATAGTGTAGTGTGTTATACTATAGTGTAGTTTGTTAATACTATAGTGTTGTGTGTTAATACTACAGTGTAGTGTGTTAATACTATAGTTTAGTGTGTTAATACTATAGTGTTGTGTGTTGATACTATAGTGTTGTGTTAATACTATAGTGTAGTGTGTTATACTCTAGTTTAGTGTGTTAATACGATAGTGTATTGTGTTATACTGTGGTGAAGTGTGTTAATACTATAGTGATGTGTGTTAATACTACAGTGTAGTGTGTTAATACTTTAGTGTAGTGTGTCATACTATAATGTAGTGTGTTATACTATAGTGTAGTGTGTTAATACTATAGTGTAGTGTGTTATACTATAATGTAGTGTGTTAATACTATAGTGTAGTGTGTTATACTCTAGTTTAGTGTGTTAATACTATAGTGTAGTGTGTTAGTACTGTAGTTTAGTGTGTTAATACTATTGTGTAGTGTGTTAATATTGTAGTGTAGTGTGTTATTACTATAGTGTTGTGTGTTATACTATAGTGTAGTGTGTTAATACTATAGTGTAGTGTGTTAATACTACAATGTAGTGTGTTAATACTATAGTGTAGCGTGTTAATACTATAGTATAGTGTGTTAATACTATAGTGTAGTGTGTTATACTATAGTGTATTTTGTTAATAATATAGTGTAGTGTGTTAATACTATAGTGTAGTGTGTTATACTATAGTTTAATGTGTTAATACGATAGTGCAGTGTATTGTACTGTAGTGAAGTGTGTTAATACTATAGTGCTGTGTGTTAATAATATAGTGTAGTGTGTATATACTATAGTGTAGTGTGTTAATACTATAGTTTAGTGTGTTAATAATATAGTGTAGTGTGTTAATACTATATTGTAGTGTGTTAATACTATATTGTAGTGTGTTAATACTATAGTGAAGTGTGTTATACTATAGTGTAGTGTGTTAATACTATAGTGTAGTGTGTTATACTAAAGTGTAGTTTGTTAATACTATAGTGTTGTGTGTTAATACTACAGTGTAGTGTGATAATACTATAGTTTAGTGTGTTAATACTATAGTGTAGTGTGTTAATACTATAGTGTAGTGTGTTAATACTATATTGTATTGTGTTGATACTATAGTGTTGTGTTAATACTATAGTGTATTGTGTTATACTATAATTTAGTGTGTTAATACGATAGTGTATTGTGTTATACTGTGGTGATGTGTGTTAATACTATAGTGATGTGTGTTAATAGTATAGTGTAGTGTGTTAATACTATAGTGTAGTGTGTTATACTATAATGTAGTGTGTTAATACTATAGTGTAGTGTGTTAATACTACAATGTAGTGTGTTAATACTATAGAGTAGTGTGTTAGTACTGTAGTTTAGTGTGTTAATACTATTGTGTAGTGTGTTAATATTGTAGTGTAGTGTGTTAATACTATAGTGTAGTGTGTTATACTATAGTGTAGTGTGTTAATACTATAGTGTAGTGTGTTAATACTACAATGTAGTGTGTTAATAATATAGTGTAGTGTGTTAATACTACAATGTAGTGTGTTAATACTATAGTGTAGCGTGTTAATACTATAGTATAGTGTGTTAATACTATAGTGTAGTGTGTTATACTATAGTGTATGTTGTTAATACTATAGTGTAGTGTGTTAATACTATAGTGTTGTGTGTTAATACAATAGTGTAGTGTGTTAATACTGTAGTATAGTGTGTTAAACCTATAGTGTAGTGTGTTAACACTGTAATGTAGTGTGTTAATACTATAGTGTAGTGTGTTATACTATAATGTAGTGTGTTAATACTATAGTGTAGTGTGTTAATACTATAGTGTAGTGTGTTAATACTATAGTGCTGTATTAATACTATAGTGTAATGTGTTCATACTATAATTTTGAGTTAATACTATAGTGTAGTGTGTTAATACTATAGTGTATTATACTATAGTGTAGTGTGTTAATACTATAGTGTATTATACTATAGTGTAGTGTGTTAATACTATAGTGTAGAGTTTTATACTATAATGTAGTGTGTTAATACTATAGTGTTGTGTGTTAATACTATAGTGTAGTGTGTTAATACTGTAATATCGAGTGTTAATACTATAGTGTTGTGTGTTAATACAATAGTGTAGTGTGTTAATACTGTAGTATAGTGTGTTAATACTTGAGTGTAGTGTGTTAATACTATAGTGTAGTGTGTTATACTATAGTGTAGTGTGTTAATACTATAGTGTAGTGTGTTAATACTATAGTGCAGAGTGTTATACTATAATTGTTTCTACTTTAGGCACAAGGCCAGCCCTTACCCAGTGCATTACTGGTACTTTATTTTATCGACCTCGTAAGGATGAAAGGCAAAGTCAACGTCGGCGGGATTTGA
>OZ024742.1:3126274-3131274 GCA_964016885.1 Eledone cirrhosa | reverse complement strand
AGTATAATAAACCTTTCAAGGATTTACACAAGTCCATCCCCCTGTTATTTTATTATAATATTTAACACCGTACTCGCACCACCAACTACACAAAAGAAGACGGTTGAGTTGCTTTACGTTGAGTACTCTCCATATTATTACATCAAGATTGACCTTACGGAATTGACCAGCTCTATCCAATGGTGAACCTTCAAACCTAAATAAATATATATGTATGTATATATATATATATATATATATATATATATATATATATATATGTCTAATGGTAGCTAAGATGCTTCCATAGGCGGTATGCCGGTTGAGCACTCTATGCTTCTACGGAGCAGAGTATGATATAATGGAAATCGGAGAATCAGTGATGCATCGGAACTCAATTTATTTTGTGTTACAATTGTTTCCCCGTCGAACAGTTCGTTCTGAAAAAAGATATGGTCCGAAATCAATAGACGTGTCCGAGAAACTTGTGAGTCTTGAGTCAGGTCGATCCACACACGAATCACACCTCGAGCTGTTCGTCGGGGAAACAATTGTAACACACAATAAATTGAGTTTCGATGCATCACTGATTTTTCATTCTATATATGTATATATATATATATATATATATATATATATATATATATATAGTAATACCAATAAATTTGAAGACTAAAATCCAAAGAGGGCTCGATAAGGATAAATATATATCAAATATATAAGAATCGTAGAGCAAATATTTATTAAAATAACAGATTAAAGTTTAAGCAAAGAATCGCTGCTTTCACCCTTAACGGGATCTTATGAAACTAACAAAGTCAATCTGTAAACGCAGAAGTGGATATTTCAAAAAACGTTGCAACCGGAGGAAGACAGGAAGACGATACTTTGGTTCGTGGAAACTTTCCCTGGCAAAGAATGGGAAAAACGAATATAATACGTCATTAATAGGAGCGGTGAAAAACAATTACGCGCAAAGACAGAACAACGTTTATGGTATAAAAGAAGTCGTACACTAATGTTCTCTTCGGTGGTGCATAGAGACGTTCTCTGGCAATGAACGGAAAAAACGAAGACAATACGTCATATGTGGAGCGTGGAGAACAATTGCACGCAAAGACAAAACCACGTAAATTGTATAGCTGAAGTCGTAGACTAAAATGGATATTTTACGTCTTGATGTGGTAGCTAAGTATATGTTTTGTTTATACCATTACTTATTTGCATAATTAAGTATTTATTACCTGTATGTTTTGTGAATGTACGTATACTTTCTCGTACGTATATTTGATTGTATATGTTATGGCGTATTATTTTGTATATATTCTGGTACATATGGTTTGGTTATGTGTATATGGGAGTTCTGCGTCTGTGTGAGTATGCAGGTTCGTACGTATGTAGGGTGTGCGTATATGTGTACTTCATGTTTTGGTTGACGTGCGTCTCCGAACATTTGTGTATTTACATGTAGATATGTGTTATATACGTATTCATTTATTTATATACGTTTATTTAATTATTTATTTATTTGTATACACGCACACACACACAGACATATTTATATGTGCGTGGTTTTGTATACCTATGGCAAGTGTTTTCGCGTATGCTTGGGTATGTACGTTTTTGCATGCGTGTATGTATTTATTTAATTTCTATTACCTCTGTATTGTATTTTATTTACTTTATTCTTAACTCTGAAGCGGAGATTCATTCGGTTTCCTAGTTAGAATTTTAGTCTACGACTTCAGCTATACAATTTACGTGGTTTTGTCTTTGCGTGCAATTGTTCTCCATGCTCCACATATGACGTATTATCTTCGTTTTTTCCGTTCATTGCCAGAGAACGTCTCTATGAACCACCTAAGAGAACATTAGTCTACGACTTCTTTTATACCATAAACGTGGTTCTGTCTATATATATATAGTTATGTAATAAACAACATAAGGCAATTATTTCATTTACCAGTGGTTTCTTGAAAGCAAACAAATTTTTCTTTCAATCATTAGAATGAAAAAATCCTGGTGTATTTATTGACATTGGGTTTTAAAAACCTTTTTCCCTGGACCTTTCCGACGGAATTACTTCACATATATATATAAGAAAGTGAGGTTTTTTTTACAAAATGAAAAATAACCGAGGTGTCCTACACGAGTGAAAGTATAAAGAAAAAAGATGAAATAAAAAATGCAACTGGAGTCTTATTTTAAAAAAAATATATATATTTATTTGGTTCCTTTCCCGGTTTCGCAGTTCTTCTGTTTTTCAAAAGTAGAGTTGAGATGGAGGGTCTGTGGTTTTTCTCACACACACATATATATATATATATATATATATATATATATATATATATATATATATATATATATATATATATATATATATATATATTTATATATATATATATATATATACAGATTAGAGCAAACATCACGGACGCTCTATCTCAAAATTATTTTTGAAAAGCATTAGAAATGCGCAACCGGTAAAACTTAAAACCAAAACTGAATACTAACCAATAATATTACTAATTCTCACTTCTTCCTAATTAAACTATTTTTCACTGTGAACAATTTGTCAGCATTTTCTTTTCCGTTTACCAATATATCATAAATTGTGTGTTACACCTCTATTCTTTTATATATATATATATATATATATATATATATATATATATATATATATATATATATATATATATATAAAATAAAGTTAAATAAAAGTCAAATGATTAAAATTTAGCTTCGTTTATTACTGCTATATATATTTTAGTGACAGCCATCTTTGGCTGTGACCTCTTCAGGCAGTTTGAATTAGTATGGTATAGACAAGTACATATGTTGTTTAGATACACCTAAACAACATATGTACTTGTCTATACCATACTAATTCAAACTGCCTGAAGAGGTCACAGCCAAAGATGGCTGTCACTGAAATATATATAGCAGTAATAAACGAAGCTAAATTTTAATCATTTGACTTTTATTTAACTTTATTTTACACTACTCCGGAGTAACCAAACCAACCTGCACACTTCGTCGAGTGCTCAAGCCTGCATACTGAGGTGTTGGTATACAACCAACATAAACTCAAAATCTCTCTCTCTCTCTCTCTCTCTCTCTCTCTCTATATATATATATATATATATATATATATATATATATATATATATATATATATATATATATATATATATATATATATATATATATATATATATACATGGGTGATATGTATGTTGGTGTAAATGATAGCACAGTGGTCCGAATAACCAAAGATGTGGGTTCGACTCCCATGTACGTCAATACTCATCTTTTCCATTATTCCGAGGGTTCTTAACCCCACTATCAGGCTAAATAATTTCTTTAATTTCTTTAGTAAAAAATACGGCGATAGCTTACATTTCTAATAATATATATTTTGGCGGTAATTTACTTCCTCATTTTTTGAATCAGTTTGAGTATTTCTTTAGAACTGCTAGACTAGCAGCCTGACAGATACCTCAGGCACAAATGATGATTATCGCTAAATACTGATGTTGGTCAGATTATCAATATTAGTATTATTGAGGCACCCACTGATGAATTATAGGAGCCCACTTGAATATATATCTATTGATGGTATACAAGCTCCTACATAAATTGGTATAATTTCACCCAAATTGTAGGAATCCTATAATGAAACGAGACGTCCGTCTGGGAAGAGAAATATTAGATATGTCTCATATGAAATAATACAGCCAATCTTCCACGTAATACTTTTAGTTAGCTCCCCGAACGCATAATTGGGAATATAATCACTTATTTCCTAATGTTTGTTGAGTGAGTTGGAATTTGGCCGGAGTATCGCTAAAAAGCTTTCTCCGATATTGTATTTATATATATATATATATATATATATATATATATATATATATATATATATATATATATATGTATATGGAGAATAATAAACAACAAAGAGTCGATATGTTGTCAAGGTGATTTTATAATCTCACATCCTCGGGATGAAATTCTACCAGTTGAGACACGTGTTAGTTTGACAACATATCGACTCTGGTGTTTATTATTCCTTACATATCAGCTCTACATGAACCCTACTGCATTGAACTTAAAACCTTCTGCTCAAGTATACACCTAATAATAGCAACACTGTTATCTATCTATATACTACTAAAACTCTGTGATTGCTTGCTTGCTTGTCTGCAATGTAATACAGCCAAAAGGGCGCGTAATGGGAAAATATTTTGAAAGGAAGTTGACACTGAAATGTGGATACAAATGGAATAAAATAAGTTTCGTGTAAAACGCAGCACGGGTTCCCGAGATATGGGTTTTTTCCGGGTACCTTCATGAACAGAGAAAGAGAGAGAGAGAGAGAGGGAGAGAGAGAGAGAGAGAGAGAGAGAGAGAGAGAGAGAGAGAGAGAGATAGTGGTTGGGAGAGAGTAGATTAAAATGGAGACATAGAGAGAGGGAAAGGAGACACATAGGAGAATGGAAGAGAGAGAAAGAGAGCTGGTAGTGTTGTTGTGTTTATATATATATATGTGAGTGTGTGTGTGTATATATATATATGTGTGTATATATATATATGTGTGTATATGGTGTGTGTGTCTATGACCAGTGTATATAGATCACAGACACCCACATTTATATAAACATACACACACGTACATATATGGGCCTTCCAGTTTCATTTCACATCATGTACATGTCTGTGTATATTTTGATTATTTAAAAATTATTTGGAAGTCAACCTGATTTTTAAAAAATATTTTGACGGGTCACAGGTGGTCTAGTTATTATTATTATTATATATATATATATATATATATATATATATATATATATATGTGTGTGTATGTATATATATATGTGTGTGTGTGTGTGTGTGTGTGTGTGTATACATATGATTGGTTTCTACAGTTTGTGTCTTCCAAATACTAAATTCTACTCACAAATCCTTATTGAATCTGAGGCTATTATAGAAAAGTAATCTTGACTAAGGTGCCACGCAGTGGG
>OZ024742.1:3079978-3126074 GCA_964016885.1 Eledone cirrhosa | reverse complement strand
GAATCTTACTAAAACTGCAAATATAATATTACAGGGCCGAATATCTCATTACTACAATAGTCAGTATCTTATTCAGTGAGATGGAGTCACTATTAATACACACACACACACACATATATATATATATATATATATATGCATAAACATATATAGATAGATAGATATATGTGTATAAACATATATATATATATTATTATTATTATTATTATTTGCATTTATCTTGCTTTATGTTCATACGAGTTATCACCAAGTCACAACCAGTGACCTCAAGAGACAACAATTATTATTATTATTATTATTATTATTATTATTATTATTATTAAGACGGTTCTGTATATTTACTGAGTCAGTAAATTTGCTTGTCGAATTAGATTGTTGGTCGTATGCATAGATCAAGAAACTAATATAAATCATATACTATATATAATATATGTATATAATAAATAATGTGATACATACATACACACACATATGAACATCTTCCATTTAACAGCAGTGTTAATGTTTAGTATATAATGTTCATGTGGTGTCATATTTTTTAAACATAGTAGACTGGGGTATAATATTTCAATCTATGTTCGATATCTTCTACTTTTTCGTCGACTTCTTCCTGGGAGGGTCGTGAAGTAAAGCCCACAAACTCACCTTCCAGCGGGTACTTTCAGAAGCAACAGTCTCAAATTAATCCGGCTGGATCCTCATGCGAAACCATCCGAGGTCATGGATGTTTTCCAACAATCTTGCTCGGATCTACTCCTGAGTTTCCTGTCAGTTTGTTTATCCCAAAGCAATCTGTCCGGTGATCCATTCCTGAGACATTATAACCACATTTCGATAGTATCGGAGCTGTGATCTCTTAAATCAGGGATGTAGCGACTCTACCTGGAACAATCTCTGATGGACTCTATCGAGTAATGTTACTCCAAAGACCATTCAGAGGGACCTCATTTCGGCCCCTCGTATTCACGATCGTATTCCTTCGGTCATTATCCAATTATATTTGCTATAATTATCAGAATGCTTTCAGTATTAAATAGCCGCTTTTATTTCTTCTATTTTCAGATATAGTGCAACACCAGTGGTGAAAGCATCAGGGCGAGAGCTCAGTTTCGTCTTATTAATCGGTATTTTTATGTGTTACAGCATGACATTTCTTGTAGTGGCCAAACCAAACGCCTTTACATGTGGCTCACAACAGTTTGGAATCGGTTTATGTTTTGCAATTACATATGCAGCCATTTTAACCAAGACAAATCGAATAGCACGGATCTTCCGTGCTGGTAAACGTACTGCAAAGCGGCCCAAATTCATTAGCCCAAGATCTCAGCTATTTATTTGTGGTTCACTAGTATCATTGCAACTTGTAATTGGTGTTATCTGGTTACTTATGAGTCCACCTCAAGCGATACCCTTTTATGCTAACCGCAATGATCATCAGTTAATTTGTAAAGCAGCGCAAGGTTTTTCTTATATGATAGGATTTTCTTATCCCATACTTCTCGTCAACATCTGCACAATTTACGCCGTGCTAACGAGGAAAATTCCGGAAGCGTTTAACGAATCAAAATATATAGGATTTACAATGTACACAACTTTTATTATATGGCTGGCTTTCGTGCCAATATATTTTACAACAGCACACAATATCGAAGTACGAATGGCTACCATGTGTTTCTCAATCAGTCTCAGCGCTACAGTGGCACTGGTTTGTATGTTCACACCTAAACTGTACATCATCTTACTTCATCCTGAAAAAAATGTACGTCAATCAATGATGACATCAAAAGTATTGATCGCCAAAACAAATTCCTCAGCAATTAGAGTAGACTCTGGTACACAGTCAGATGGTAGGTATATTTTATATTATATTATTGTTAATATGTATTGGTACATATCACTTTCTTTTGCGGGATATTATAAACCTTTATAAACCTTTAAAATTTGAATCATGTGTGTTATGTAAGTGATCTGTGTAATGTATGTATGAATGTATGTATGTATGTAATATATATATATATCTGTGTGTGTGTGTGAGTAGCGTGTGTGTGTTTGTTTGTATGTATGAGTGTTGGTGTGTGCGCGCGTATGCATGTGTGTGTGTGCGCGCGTGTGTGTATGTCGTACGTATAAGTGTCAATAAGTGAGTTTTTTTTTTATACGCGGGGACATAGAAATAGTCGGGCTGGATACCCGATCGCGCAGTTAAACCACTGGGAGCGAAGAACCCCTAGCCCTTGTCAGGGCATTCTTCTAGGAGAAGGCATCTCAGGAAACTGGGTTAACTCCGACATAAAATCTGCGGCTCAGTAGTTACCGATGATGTTGATCTTTTCTTCTTTTCGGGTTATAGCTACTGTCGCCCAGAGAGTGGGATTGGCTCAGTGCACAGTCTTTCCTCACTTTAAAAATATTCGTCACGCACAGGCATTGCACGATTGCATTAATTAATAATTATTAATAGTGTATTATTATTATTATTATTATTATTGTTTTTTGAGTCTCAATCATTGATGTTAGTTAACTGGAAAGTTTGTTGAAATGAATATCAAGCCACTACCTGCAGCCTCAGATATTCAGGACGTATCGGAGGGTTCTTGCTGTTCCCAGCAAGCATGCCTTTTGAAGCGTTCCAAAAAGCGTGGTGGGGCCAATTTTCTTTAACCATCCCTGGAAACATTTTGAGATAGTACCTAGTGCGCCTATGACAATCGGGATCACTTTGACTTCATGGCAGTTCCAAATCATTTTTACCTTCCATTTAAGTCCTGGTATCGGTTAATTTTCTCCCTCTCCTTCTCTTGCACTCTCGTGTCAAATGGGCAGGCCACATCCACAATCAGGCACGATCTTTTTTCATTGTCCAAAACCACCAGGTCAGGTGTTCCAGTTTTTGTCCGTCTGTATCCTAAAATCCCACAGCACCTTCACATGATCGTTTTCTATCACCGACTCTGGCTTATGCTCATACCACTTCTCAGAATGTGATAAATTGTTTACTTTGCATAGGTGCCAGTGGATCACCCTGCCCACCATATCATGTCTCCAGCCCTTATAGTGAGTCTGGGCTAGGTGTTTACACTCGGATACAATGTGAGCCAGAGTCTCCTCTCTCTCTCCACAGATCCTGCACAGTGGGCTAGCCTCCTCCTTGTAAATATGGTGTTTCAACCACTTCGTTTTGAGGGCCTGCTCTTGCGCAGCCATTAGCATTGCTTCTGTAGCCGTTTTAAGGACTCCTCTTTTCAACCAGTTCCATGTCTGTGGATCTCTGAATTCAGTTTTCTCAAAGAAAGTAATATGAAGGGATTTTTCCTGAAGGCTGCTCTTTCTCCTTGATGTTATTTCCTCCTTGGTCATCCCCTGGTCTATTGTCCTCTCCTTAAGTACAATTCTGAACGTTGGCTCCTTACTATCAGTCACGTATTTGTGTAGGTTGTTTTTCTCCATCTGAACACAGTCCTCTATGCTGATAAGACCTTTTCCACCTTCAGATCTCCTTAAGTAGTGTCTATCGACATCACTCCTCTTGTGGAACATGTTGTAGATAGTCAATAGCTTCCTAGTCTTCCTATCCATTTCTTTTTGTTCAGCAACATTCCATCTCAGAATTCCCGCACTGTACCTAATAATAGACACAGCTCGGGAATTTACTGCACTTATGGCATTCCTACTGTTCAGATGTGACTTTAATACGCTCCTTACTCTCCGAATGTATTCAGATCTTATCAATTCCTTCATTTTTTTGTTCTTGATGTCATCAGCCTCCAGAACACCCAAATAGTTGTATCCTTCTTCAGTCTCAATTTCATTTATCATCTCACCTGTTGGTACCTGGATTCCGTTGCTTTTGCTCAATTTACCCCCCTTCATCACAAGGACTCCACACTTATTAATACCAAATTGCATACATATATCATTGCTGAAAATACGGAGTGTCAACAAGCACATCCAACTCCTTCTCACTCTTCCCGAAGAGCTTAAGATCGTCCATGAAGAGGAGGTGATTGATGGTAAGCTCTCCCTTTCCCAACTTGTATCCTGCTCTCACTTTTCGCAGTATAATGGTCAGGGGCATCAGGGCAAGGACAAACAACAGAGGGGACAGACTATCTCCCTGGAAGATACCTCTCTTGATCTTCACGCCTCCCAAGGATTCTCCAGCTGATGTTAACTCTGTTTTCCAGGACTTCATACTTTTGCCCAACAACTGTCTGATCTTATCTGCCACCTTGAAGATCTCTAGGCTTTTGGTGATCCAAGAATGAGGCACCATGTCAAATGCCTTTTTGTAGTCTATCCATCCCATGGCAAGACCAGTGTGTCTCCTCTTGCAATTCCTCATTACCACCTTAACAATAAGTAACTGGTCCTTTGAACCACGGGACTTCTTTCGGCATCCTTTCTGTTCGTCCGGTAACAAGTTGTTTGTGTGGAGGTGATGGTAGATTTCCTCAGACATACTGCTTCTCAACAGTTTCCACATTACGGACAGACATGTGATAGGTCTATAGTTGGTAACATCATTACTCTTGATTCGGTCTTTCATTATCAGAACTGTGGTACCTTTTGTCAAACACTCTGGTACCTCACCCGACATCAAGCAGTCATTGAACATGGTTGTCAGTTTCGGGTGGAGGGATGTTATATTTTTAATCCAATACCCCTGCACACCATCTGGGCCTGGTGATTTCCTGTTGGTTAGTTTTTTGGCCTGCCCCTTAAGAGTTTCAACTGTGATACTCAAATCAGTTTGTTGGTGTGCCTGTTCACTAATCTCCTTATGTACTGTCTCAATCCACACTGCCTGGTCATTATGTTTAACATCCTGCTCCCATGCTGTCCAAACAGCATCTTCTGGTTGTTGTCAAACATGCGGTTCTGTCTATACTGACTGACTCTGCTCTCGTATCGCCTAATTCTTGCACTCTTTGCTACAATGCGTTGCTTCAGTTCCTCTATGATAATTATTTAGCTTTTTCCTCCTAGTTTTGTACTTTATTTCCAGTCTATTTTTAGTGTCTGTTTTTTAGTGTCCCATTCAGTAGGGACTCAAGCTTTCCAATGTCATTTCTCATTTCCCTGATTTGACCATTCAGTCGTTTCTTCCACCAAGGTTCTGATCTTTCTTGTTTGTTGTTTCCTCTCGCTTTTATGCCAAGTAATTTCCTCACCGCATTTGCTGTTGCCTTGAGGATATTGTTGCACTGGTGAAGGCTCCTCGCCTCAAGGTATGGGATGACTTTGTTTACCTTTGCTGTTGTTTCTTTTAACTTTTTCCTGTCTACACAATCTTAGGTTCATAGGTTTCCCACTATCATTGTTCACTTCATCTACCACTAAGTTTAGGATATCAACCAAATCTTGTCCTAGCCCGTCAGCATTCATCTCCTCAATGGCCGTATCTTTGTTCCAGGTATTATTTATTTCAGCATTCAGATCATTGTCTGCTTCGGATGGTTCCTCCGTTCTCTCAACCTCTTCACCTTCATTTACCACTGGCTCGTTTGCCTGGCATACTCCACTCTCCATTTCCAACCTAATCTCTCTGCTCAGTTCCTCCAGTTCCAGCTCGCTTATCCACCCATTAGTTCTTATTACCCGAGCCTGCCCGGCCAATTTTTGTTCATCTAATTTAAATAGACCAATCTCGTTCCAGATGTTATGCATCCGTTTCCTATAGCCTTTCTCCTTGGGGTTACTATTCAGGTAACATTGCTTAACAGTTCTATTCAATTCTTTCGTCCAGTTGGTTCTGGTCCTTTTCCTTCTTCTTCTTCCTCCGACACCAGCAGTATTTGGTTGACAGCCAGGTCCCTGCTGCTGAGCCAGGGAGCACCTGCTGGGTGAGAGTCTGTCACATGACATTCCAGTCTCCACTTCACCGTTATTAGAACTGTTTAGGTTCGACATTTATTGTTATTATTATTATTATTATTATTGAATGCCATGGTTGACGGAGGCTCGGCTCTGTAAGGTATAGTAATTTTTAACCGTTAAAACAATTGTAAATTGTTTAAAACTTGAACCAAATTGTTGATAAAGACACCCTCCTCCTCGTGAGAGGGGTCTTTCTGTCCGTTATTTGGCCCTTCGGGGTTAAATAACCAGTTATTGGGGTTTTGTACCCAAAATTTCATTTTAAACAAAAAAACATGGCTACGAAAAAGAAATTTCATACGTCACTCCCACTCATTCCGTCTTCTTCTTCTTCCTCAATCATCACTACAGCAGAGAGAAGATTGTCTCTCTCCCTCCCTTCTTTAAATGTGTCTCTCTCCCTCCCTTCTCTTTCGCAAGCGACGAAAGAAAAGAAAAGTCTCGTGCAAAGCGTGCAAGGTTTCTCCACGACGACGACGACAGCGACGAAACAGGTGTGCGGGAAATACGAAAACCCAGTTCATTCGTCTGACGTCAGGAATAATAGCAGTAGCAGCCGTAATAACAACAGCAACAGTGACAATGAAAACAACAGTAGCAGCCGCAACAGCATCACCAGCAGCATAAACAACAACAGCATTAGCAGCAGCAACACCAACAACAACCACAGCAACAGCGGCGGAGGCAGTAGTCGTAGTACCTGCAGCAACAACAAAAGTACCAGCAGCTCTGACGACAACAACAACAGCAGAGAAAAACCAATCTCATTTGCAGGTATTGCGAAAAACTTGGAAACAATCCTCATAACAAATGAGGAATTAGAGGAAGCGAAGAAGATGGTGACAAAGAACGGACACCGAGCAATCTGCAAGGCAGCGGAAAAATTTTTCGAAACCCAAGAGCACTGTACGGTCACGTACCGTACAGTAAGTACAAAATCCCGTAGGGTGGAAAGAGCCACAGAGGCCCAAATACAAAAAGCCTTGGGGTCTGTGTGGCAGCGGAAAACGCACATCACCCGAGGCAAAAAATATGCCACCGTAGACGTACTTTTTGCCACACCCCAGGAGGCAAAGGCCCAATCAGTAGTGACCCTAAGGAGCGAGGAAATGGTGTTGGTGCCCTCCTACTGTGGGCAAAAAATTGTGAGGGTCAAACTGACCCACGTCCCCCCCGGAATGACCCCTTCTTGGCTGGCCGCGTCTGTCCTCGTCGGAATCGAGGACAAAACAACTGTACTGCAAGTACAGAAAAAAAGTAAGAGAAGATTGGGTCGGCTCCTCCATTGAGATGCTAATCCAAACCAATCAGGAGTGCATCGAAGCTATCCCGGATGTGATAGACTTCGATAACGGCATTCAACTGCCCATAAGTGTTGAGGGCAAACGCCCGAAATGCTTTCGCTGTGGATCGAAGACTCACCTCAGGGCCTTCTGCAACGAGAAGACCCTGAGAAAGGAGAAAACCCCCCTCCTTCCGAATCCGTCTCCACGGCTACCAGCAACAGGACAAGCGGCAACCAGGAACGATAGGCCCGTGGCACCCATACCCACTCCACGGAAATCAAAAACAGCAGCAGCAGTGGAAATACTAACAACAACAACAGCAATACCAAATGCAGCTGCAACAGAGACTCCAGTGCAAACATCACCAACAACAACAAGTGAAAGAGTGGAGCTGGTACCCCTCCCCGACCTCACAGAATCAGACATGGAGTGTGAGGTGGGAGAGAGATGGCAAAAGGTCGTAAGAAGGCACAAACGCAGAAGCAGCGCATCGTCGCCTTTGAAAAGGGAGGAAAGAAATGAGAAAAGGGTAAAGTCTACTGCAAAGAGACCCACAGCAGCAACAACACCAACACCATCACCACCCACACTAGCGCCACCATCACCACCGGCGACAACCCCACCGCCAACAACACCTTCAACACCACCACCACAAGCACCAACATCGCAAACACAACAACAAAACACACACACCCAGCAACAACGACAAGAAAATAGCAGAACCACACCCCACCCCCAGAAAAACAAATGCACGGCAATAAATACACACAACAAGAAACTAATGACTTACATAATTGAACACACAGACATTTCACAACAGGACTACATAATACCAGCACCAATCAAAACGCCAACTAACATAAGACTGCTAAAAATAGCACAGAAACAATACACAAATATTAAAACGAAATTCCCCAACGCAGTTGGTGATTTCAGGGACCTAGGAGGAACCATCAATCGAAGAGTATACTCAGACATTCTCTTAGAAGAGCCGACGACCAGCCGAAGGGACGATTCAACGGTCCCTTCACCAGACGATCAAGTGAAAAGGGATGTAAAAACCATCCCTCCTCTACCAAAAGTACGGTAAGTGGTCTTTCCCATCTTTTCCACTCTATTTTAAACATGACCTCACTCAGAATAGGCAGCATAAATGCGCGTGGCTTGGGGTCGTCATGGAAGCAGGGTCACCTGCTCAACGACCTCAGGTCACTAAACATAGATGTAGTGGCCATCAGCGAGACCAGAATCTCCGAAGCACGGGCCTTCGCACCGATCTTCGGCGGCTACGATGTGTACGCATCTCCCAGCCGTCCTGGATCGGGTGGAGGAGTTGCTGTGCTTTTTCGGAGAGGTTTGGATCTCGCCATACGGGCCATCTTCCTGGACCCAGAGGGTAAGCTGGTGGTGCTGGACGTGACCAGCGGAGACGGGCAAGCTTTCAGGCTAGTGGCCGTCTATGCCCCGACAGGAGCAGGGCGGCCTGATTTCTTCCGGCGTCTGGAGACCTTTCTTGGAACGTCCCGCTCTTTAGTGTTAGTGGGCGACTGGAGCGGGATCTTAGATGCACGCTGGGACTGTGTGGGATTAGCGGATAGGGGTGGAGGGTGCAAGAGCCTCACCAACCTGCTCAGGCGTTTTGAATTATCTGACAGGTACCGATTGGATTTCCCGAATGTGCCAATGTGGACTTGGACAAACCGCATAGGGTCATCCAGATCATATCTAGATAGAGTATTTTGTAGGGAAATAGATAGGTCTAGCATAGGCTGTCCACAATTCAAGATAGTCAGCTACACGGACCACAAATTCGTGACCTGTGTGCTTGACTTAGATAGGCTTCATAGACGAGGACCCGGCTACTGGAAGCTAAACGCGTCCTTACCAGCGCGCAAGGCCTACAGAGACCGGATTAGCGAACTAGTTAAGCGGGCGTTGACGGGGGCCATCGTCAACAACAAGTGGTGGTTTGCTCTGAAAAGAGCGATTAGAATAGAATCGATTAGGTTTAGTAAGGCTTTAGCAATAGAGAAAAATAGAGCAGAGGGAGAACTAGTTAGAAAATTAGACGAGGCGCTTAGCAAAGGCATTGCGACCGACGTGCTTGCGGCGAAATTGGCCCTTGACCAATTCTTCAATGCAAAGCACGAAGGCTGCGTTGTCAGAGCTAGGGTGCGTGCTCTCAGACACGAGGGGACGAAAGCCGTTCAATGGGCCCGAGTGGCGGAGGCGCGTCGTGGCAACAAAGCCACGATCCGGTCTTTGGTGGACCACGACGGGCGCATGCTACTCGATCCCGGGCAAATGTGTGAAGCTTTTCAGCGACACTTCGCTCAGCTGTTCGGGGGCAGCGGGGGGCCGGGTAGAGGTATGGACTTTAGTGTCTACCTCGACGGACTGCCGCGGCTCTCGGCCACTGAGGCGAGGTGTTGCGAAAAGCCGATAACAGCCGCTGAAGTACGGGAGGCAATGACTGGCTGCACAAGGGGTAAATCGCCTGGTTTGGATGGTCTGCCCTATGAACTTTACGTACAGATGCCAGACTTGTTCGGAGGCCTCTTGGCGGACGTCTACTGCAACTGGCAACAGAACGGGAGAATTCCCAGTTCTGTGAGCCGAGGAGCGGTGGCACTGCTGAGAAAGGATCCGAACAAGGGGGATAACATAGACAATTTCCGGCCCATAACTCTGCTAAACACAGAGTTTAAGATTTTGGCCAAGGTGCTAGCAAAGAGGTTGGCGCTTGTCGTTGGTGGTCTGGTGGGAGAGGCGCAGACATGCGCCATTCCCGACAGATCCATCCACGACAACCTCCACCTCATGCGATACATCGTAGAGAGGGTAGCTAGGGAACCTGGCACGGGTGGGTCCTTGATCAATTTAGATCAGTCGAAAGCTTTCGATAGGGTCGACCATCGTTACCTAGCGGCAGTCCTGAGGGCGGCTGGCTTTGGGCCCGTCTTCAGAGGCTGGATCGCTGCCATGCACAGCGACATCTGCTCTGTGGTGAGAGTGAACGGTCACCTGTCGGAACCGTTCAACATCATGCGCTCGGTCCGCCAAGGATGTCCCCTCTCGTCCCTCTTGTACGTATTGACTCTCGAGCCATTACTGCACAAACTGGAGACGTTGAGGGGAGTCCCGCGCGAACTAGGATGCGGAAGATCCGTGTCAGCATATGCGGACGATGTCACCGTAGTGGTGTCGAACGCCAAACACATCGAGGCGATCGGCACTACACTAAGAGAATACGAAGCGGTGACAGGAGCAATGATCAACCAGGAAAAGTCAGTGGGCCTGCAGCTCGGCACCTGGAGAGGCAGGTCCATGCCGTCCAACAGCGTCGTCGGGCGCTGGACGGATGGACCGGTTAAATTGCTAGGGGTTTGGTTCGGTCCGGACCTCCAGACGGACAAAAACTGGGACGAGGTGACGAGCAGGGTGGCTTCTCTCACCCAGAAATGGGCGGAGAGGAAGCTATCCCTGAAAGGTCGAGCGGAGGTGGCTAACGCGTACATCGCGTCCGTCATCTGCTACCGCCTGACCGTCGTACCTTGTCCTAAGCCTCGCCTGACTGCGCTGGAGCGTTTGCTCTTTCGCTTTTTGTGGAAGGGACGTGCTCCGATGGTCAGGCCGTCCATCTGTTGTCAACACCCGCTACGTGGAGGGCTGGGCATGCCGTGGCTGATGATGCGCAGGCACGCGCTCAGGCTACGACATCTCCACCTCTTCCTCGACGGTGATCAGGTGTGGTCGCCGTTTGCTAGACGCGTTTTTCCCCAGCTCGTTTCCTTGACGGAGCTGCAGTCCTGGGTCAAGCGAAGACCGAGAGGGAGCGCCTGGAGACTGGAATGTCTTCAGGCGCTCACAGCCCTCGACCAATCGGGCAATGTGATCGGTGGAAACTCCACCTCGGCGTTCTATAGAGGATTAGTGGAGGGGAAGAGCGACGACGTACTTGGGGAAACTCTAGGCGTCGACGAAAATCAACTAGCCAATCTCTTCGGAAGAACTTTCGGGCCAGGGCCTATGGACAACTTCCAGAAATCTCTGGCCTGGCAGTGCTACCGAGGAGCCTTGCCAGTTCGGGATAAACTCTACAGGCATGGAGGTGCCGTCAGCCGGGCATGTCCGAGATGCGCGCAGGGCGACGAAACCGTCCTGCACGCACTCGTCCAGTGTCCGAAAATTGCTGACTTGTGGGTTTATGTCGAACACCTGCTGTCGCGTTTAGGACGGATCCAGCTATCATCTGAGTCTATCGTGAGGATTGCCCCGCCCTCCTCCTTTAGCCGGGAAGGGCAGGCAGTTTTTATCTGTCTGGTGGCCATGGCGAAAGAGATAGTATGGTGGACACGTTTGAAAGGGCTGAAGACGAGCACTTACCTCTTCGGTGATGCTCTGATTGACTTTTTCAAATTTCATTTGAAAAGGAAAATCAGAGTAGAGAAGGAAGTGCTCTCTTCCCAGCATTTTGTTGAAAGATGGGTGAGAGAAGCAAGAATGGCCCGAGTGAATGGGCCGACTCTGAGTATATATCTGTAAACTAAAGGTGGAAAACTGGGAGAGGGCACTTGCCTTGGTGGTCAGGGTCATTGTGGCTTTTTACTGGGCTTTCTCCACAAATGTCCCTCCGAAGTCTCCCCCCTATTGGGGAATTTTTCATTGTTATTTTTTGTTACATCCTCTGTTTTTGTTTTTTACACGCAGAAATGCCCATTTGTACCGTCCTGCATTGTCCTGCACTGTCCTTAATGTCTACTTTATGTAAACCCTTGTGGTTAATAAAGAAATCATTATTATTATTATTATTATTATTATTATTATTATTATTATTATTACAGTTGCATTTATCTTGCTTTATGTTGATACGAGTTATTACCAAGTCACAACCAGTGACCTCAAGAGACTATTATTATTATTATTAGTATTATTATTATTATTATTATTATTATTATTATTACTATTATTATTCCTTGAATCTCAGTCATTGATGTTAGTTAACTGGAAAGTCCGTTGGAATGAATATCAAGCCACTACCTGCAGCCTCAGATATTCAGGACGTATCGGAGGGTTCTTGCTGTTCCCAGCAAGCATGCCTTTTGAAGCGTTCCAAAAAGCGTGAAGGGGCCGATTTTCTTTAACCATCCCTGGAAACTTTTGGAGATAGTCCCCAGTGCGCCAATGACAATCGGGATCACTTTGACTTCATGGCAGTTCCAAATCCTTTTTACCTCCCATTTTAAGTCCTGGTATCGGTTAATTTTCTCCCTCTCCTTCTCTTGCACTCTCGTGTCGAATGGGCAGGCCACATCCACAATCAGACACGATCTTTTTTCTTTGTCCACAACCACCAGGTCAGGTCTATTGTGTTCCAGTTTCTTGTCCGTCTGTATCCTAAAATCCCACAGCACCTTCACCTGATCGTTCTCCATCACCGCCTCTGGCTTATGCTCATACCATTTCTCAGAATGTGGTAAATTGTTTACTTTGCACAGGTGCCAGTGGATCACCCTGCCCATCACATCATGTCTCCAGCCCTTATAGTGGGTCTGGGCTAGGTGTTTACACTCGGATACAATGTGAGCCACAGTCTCCTCTCTCTCTCTGCACAGTGAGCTAGCCTCCTCCTTGTAAATATGGTGTTTCAACCACTTCGTTTTGAGGGCCTGCTCCTGCGCAGCCATTAACATTCCTTCTGTAGCCTGTTTAAGGCCTCCTCTTCTCAACCAGTTCCATGTCTGTGGATCTCTAAATTCAGTTTTCTCAAAGAAGGTACTATGAAAGAATTTTTCCTGAAGGCTGATCTTTCTCCTTGATGTTATTTCCTCCTTGGACATCCCCTGGCCTATTGTCCCCTCCTTCAGTACAGTTCTGAGCATTGGCTCCTTACTATCAGTCACGTATTTGTGTAGGTTGTTTTTCTCCATCTGAACACAGTCCTCTATGCTTATAAGACATCTTCCACCCTCAGATCTCCTTAGGTAGAGTCTATCGACATCACTCCTCTTGTGGAACATGTTGTAGATAGTCAATAGCTTCCTAGTCTTCCTATCCATTTCTTTTTGTTCAGCAACATTCCATCTCAGAATTGCCGCACTGTACCTAACAATAGACACAGCTCGGGAATTTACTGCGCTTATGGCATTTCTGCTGTTCAGATGTGACTTCAATACGCTCCTTACTCTCCGAATGTATTCAGTTCTTAACAATTCCTTCATTTTTTTTGTTCTTTATGCCATCAGCCTCCAGAACGCTCAAATACTTGTATCCTTCCTCAGAGTCAATTTCCTTTATCATCTCACCTGTTGGTATCTGGATTCCGTTACTTCTGCTCAACCTACCCCTCCTCATCACAAGGACTCCACACTTACTAATACCAAACTGCATACATATATCACTGCTGAAAATACGTACAGTGTCAACAAGCACATCCAACTCCTTCTCACTCTTCCCGAAGAGCTTAAGATCGTCCATGAAGAGGAGTTGATTGATGGTAAGCCCTCCCTTTCCCAACCTGTATCCTGCTCTCACTTTTCGCAGTACACTGGTCAGGGGCATCAGGGCAAGGACAAACAACAGAGGGGACAGGCTATCTCCCTGGAAGATACCTCTCTTGATCTTCACGCTTCCCAAGGATTCTCCAGTTGATGTCAACTGTGTTTCCCAGGACCTCATACTCTTGCCCAACAACTGTCTGATGTTATCTGCCACCTTGAAGATCTCCAGGCTTTTGGTGATCCAAGAATGAGGCACCATGTCAAATGCCTTTCTGTAGTCTATCCATCCCATGGCAAGATCAGTGTGTCTCCTCCCGCAATTCCCCATTACCATCTTATCAATAAGTAACTGGTCCTTTGTACCACGTGACTTCTTTCGGCATCCTTTCTGTTCGTCCGGTAACAAGTTGTTTGTGTGGAGGTGATGGTAGATTTCCTCAGACACAATGCTCGTCAACAGTTTCCACATTACGGACAGACATGTGATAGGTCTATAGTTGGTAACATCATTACTCTTGATTCGGTCTTTCATTATCAGAACTGTGGTACCCTTTGTCAACCACTCTGGTACCTCACCTGACATCAAGCAGTCATTGAACATGGTTGTCAGTTTCGGGTGGAGGGGTGTTATATTTTTAATCCAATACTCCTGCACACCATCTGGGCCTGGTGATTTCCAGTTGGTTAGTTTTTTGGCCTGCCCCTTAAGAGTTTCAACTGTGATACTCAAATCAGTTTTTGGTGTGCCTGCTCATCGATCTCCCTCTGTACTGTTTCAATCCACCCTGCCTGGTCCTTATGTCTAACATGCTGCTCCCATATTCCTCTCCAGAATGTTTTAGTTTGTTCCGCCTCAGGGATCAAGTCGTTGCCTCTTTCTTTCCCCTCAAGCTGTCCAAACAGCATCTTCTGGTTGTTGTCGAACATGCGGTTCTGTTTATACTGACTGACTCTGTTCTCGTATCGCCTGATTTTTGCACTCTTTGCTACAATGCGTTGCTTCAGTTCCTTTATGATAATATTTAGCTTTTTCCTCCTAGTTTTGTACTTTATTTCCAGTCTATTTTTAGTGTCTATGTTTTTTAGTGTCCCATTCAGTAGTGACTCAAGCTTTCCAATGTCATTTCTCATTTCCCTGACTTGACCACTCAGTCGTTTCTTCCACCAAGGCTCTGCTCTTTCTTGTCTGTTGTTTCCTCTCGCTTTTATACAAAGTAGTTTCCTCACCGTATTTGCTGTTGCTTTGAGGATATTGTTGCACTGGTGAAAGCTCCTCGCCTCAAGGTATGGGATGACTTTGTTTACCTTAGCTGTTGTTTCTTTTAACTTTTTCCTGTCTACAAATCTTAGGTTCATAGGTCTCCCACTATCATTGTTCAATTCATCTACCACTAAATTTAGGATGTCAACCGAATCCTGTCCTAGCCCGTCAGCATTAATCTCCTCAGTGGCCGTATCTCTGTTCCAGGTATTATTTATCTCAGTATTCAGATCATTGTCTGCTTCGGATGGTTCCACCGTTCTCTCGACCTCTTCACCTTCATTTCCCACTGGCTTGTTTGCCTGGCATACTCCACCCTCCATCTCCAAGCTAATCTCTCTGCTCAGTTCCTCCAGTTCCAGCTCGCTTATCCACCCATTAGTTCTTATTACCCGAGCCTGCCCGGCCAATTTTTGTTCATCTAATTTAAATAGACCAATCTCGTTCCAGATGTTATGCATCCGTCTCCTATAGCCCCTCTCCTTGGGGTTACTTTTCAGGTAACATTGCATAACAGTTCTATTCAATTCTTTCGTCCACTTGGTTCTGGTCCCTTTCCTTCTTCTACTTCCTCCGACACCAGCAGTATTTGGTTGACAGCCAGGTCCCTGCTGCTGAGCCAGGGAGCACCTGTTGGGTGAGAGTCTGTCAGATGACGTTCTAGTCTCCATTTTACCGTTATTCAAACTGTTTAGGTTCAATATTTAAACACTCTAATCGAGAATTGGCGAACGTATGGTTACATAACCATCTGTGGATTCACCGTCTCCGGTGGTTGCGTGGCTCCACTTGGCTCTTGTGTGGCATTATCACCACGCTGTAGACGAACACAAATAAACAAACAAACAAACAGGCAGAAAAACCCTAAAAATGAATAAGCATAAGTTTCATTGTAATGTAGTGTTCGAATGTCTGACTTAGTTTTTCCCTTCTCTTCCCTGTCCGTCCGCTTGTTTCTCTCTTCATTCTTATTTTCTTTACGTTTTTTTGTTTTTGTTTTTCTCTGTTTGTGTTTTTTGTTGTTGTTGCTGTGCTGCTTTGGTTTTGATTTTTGTTTTTTCTTTTGAGTCTATCTATATATTTTGATGCCTTCCTCTTTTTTAGTAGGAATTCTATAATGTGGTGACAGTGCTGTGCTAGCAGCAACTAGCAGGAAGCAATGGGAGAGAATAGCGGCGGTAGCGATACTGAGGCAGTGGTGGTGGTGATGTCGATATTGAGGCAGTGGTGGTGGTGATGTGATCGTATTACTGTAGTGATGGTGTTGTAGCGGTGGTAGCAATGAAGGAGTGGTGGCGGCGGTGATGGGATAGTGGTAGTAATGATGGATGGGTGGCGGCGGCGGTGACTGTAGTGATGGCGTTGTCGTTACTGATGTCCGTTCGGTGAATCTATGGGGTTAGTCGCGTAAATGTGTTCACATAAATTCCCTTAATGTTGGAATTAAACATTTTGTTAAAACTTGGGACAATAATAATAGTATTTATTATTATCATTATTATGTTGAGGTTGGTTGTGGTAGTGGTGAAGTTGCCGTTATCTGGCTGTTGTGTTTAGTGTACACAGAGAGGTGATGGGGTAGGTGGTGTATCTAGTTTCTGGTGTTGGTGAGATTGGTGTTGTTTGGCTGTTCTATATAGTGTAGACAGAGGAGGGGGGGGGGGTTCTTCTTCTTCCATTTATAGCCATTTTCTTTTTTGAATACACAATGTACAATACAAAGTTGAATATTTGAATATTTGAGCCTTATAACAATATATTTTGGGTCCGAATTTTTTTGGGGCTCAAGCCGGATGCCTTACGTAGCATTTGTACTAAGAGTTGTTATTTCGCAAATGATTTAAATATGTTAAAAATTCAAAACTTACGGTAGCGATTTCACGACCTTCTATCCACCACGTGCGTCGTCTCCCTTTATTATTATTATTATTATTATTATTATTATTATTGTTATTATTATTATTGTCGACCTACGTAGTAAATCGTATCATCGTGAGCTCCGCAAAGGTTTGTTATTTTCAGTTGTTTAAAATTGCTATTTATAGAAAATTTTTATTGTTAACTGTATAAAAGTGCACATACATTGATTTCTGAAAAGGACACTCAAAAATATTGGGGCCTTGAGCCAAAAATTTAAACTTTTTATAATTATCAAACAAAAAATTTTCTTTGAAAAATCATGGATGTCTCAGAGCCACTCCTTCCTCACACTCTAACACCTCACACCAACACCACCATTGTAAATATTGCTACGTTTGCCAACACTGGTAATGTAAGCAGTACCAATATTTTAAATTTGTCTCAGGCAGACGTTCATTTCCCGCCATTACCAATGACTGCAGGTGTTAAAGCCGCCACCACCACCATCGCAACAACCCCCACCCCCACCACCACCACAGCGACAACAGAAACAAACAAAAAATTAACTCGTGATATCGAAATGAATTCAACCAAAATGAACTCTTCCACACCGAACACCACTGACGCCACCACCACCAAAAACTGAAACTAAAATTAACAATAGCAAAAATAACGATAACAACAACAGCAACAATGAAATTAAGAAAACTACCCTGAGTTTTGCCAGAATAGCAAAAACGTGCGAAGCGATCCAGGTAACTCAGGAGGAATTAGAAGAAGCCAAAGGAATGGTAAAGAAAGATAGGTACAGGTTCAGACTCCCCCCCCCCCCCCCACACACACACCTAATAAAATGGAGCAACGTCGCCTATGCACCGTGTCTTAGCGGACAATTAACATAAAATCGCGCCGAGTGGAACGGGCATCCGAGTCCCAAATCCAAAAAGCTTTGGGACATGTGTGGGCAAAAAAACCCCACATCAGACGTGGGCAGAAGTATGGAACCGTGGACGTGTTCTTTGAAACACCACAGGAGGCCAGAAAACACTCCATGGCCCCATTAAGAAGTGACGACTTCACACTCGTCCCAAGCTATTGTGGCCAGAGACTTGTGAAGATAAGGGTGACCCACGTTCCACCGGACATCGAAATTCCCTGGCTAATGGCTGCCATCCTCGCCGGCATCGAGGCCAACACCATAATAATAGAAATAGCAAAAGAAAAGCAGGAGAACTGGTCCGGATCTGGGATGGAGCTCCTGATCCAAGCGGACCATAAAAGCATTGAGGAGATCCCAGAGGTAATAGACCTCACTGACGGCAGCCACCTCACCGTAATCGTAGAGGGCAGAAGACCTAGGTGTGTCGTTTGTGGTGAAGGAACCCACCTAAGGGATTTCTGCCCGCAGGCTAAAAGGTTGAGGCCAACTTTATTACACACCCCAGTGACTCAGCCATCAACACCACCAGCAGCAGAAATGGCAGCAACAACTGTAGCAGCAACAACAGAAGCAACTGTAACAGCAACAACCCCAGCAACAGTAGCAAAACCAACACCACCACCACCCAACGCGCCAGAACTAGCACCAGCGCCTACACCATCCACCACGCCACAACCAAAACTAACGCCTGTGGAGGATTTTCCACTCCCCGGCTTATCGCAATTGGAGACAGATTGTGACGACGAGGAGTAGAAAACGGTATCAGGAAAAAAAAAAAAAGAAACCAAAAAAGAAAAAAATTCTCTTCCTTCCCCTTCCAAAAACAAAATACAGAGGGAAACAAATAAATTAACAAACAAAAAAGTTAGGACAGATATGCCACCATCCACACCAGCATCACCAACTCCATCACCACAAACACCAACACCATCACCATCATTAACCCCAACACCACCATCACCAACACCACAAAAGTCACCAAAAAGCGTAACAGAAACAAACCCACAACAAACGCAAACAAAACAAAACAACCAAAACGATACACACTACACAACATTAAATTTGAACAACAACCAATTATTACACTACATGCAACACAACACCAGCACCACAGAAAAAGACTACACGACAACCAAAAAGTTCACACCACCTCCACACATACAAATCACTCGCATCACACAGAAAACGTTCACGACACTAAAACAAAAATTCCCCAAAGACATCGGATACTTCCGACAAACACTCTCCAGGAGGATTTATAAGGACATCCTTCCGGAGGAGGCCACGAGCAGTGAAAAGGATGGACAAACCATCCTTCCTCTAAGAGAAGTAAGGTAAGTGGTCTTTCCCATCTTTTCCACTCCATTTCAACATGACCTCTCTCAGAATAGGCAGCATAAATGCGCGTGGCTTGGCGTCGTCATGGAAGCAGGGCCACCTGCTCAACGACCTCAGGTCACTAAACATAGATGTGGTGGCCATCAGCAAGACCAGAATCTCCGAAGCACGGGCCTTCGCACCGATCTTCGGCGGCTACGATGTGTACGCATCTCACAGCCGTCCGGGATCGAGGGGGAGGGGGAGTTGCTGTGCTTTTTCGGAGAGGTTTGGATCTCGCCATACGGGCCATCTTCCTGGACCCAGAGGGTAAGTTGGTGGTGTTAGACGTGACAAGCGGAGACGGGAAAGCTTTCAGGCTAGTGGCCGTCTATGCCCCGACAGGAGCAGGGCGGCCTGATTTCTTCCGGCGTCTGGAGACCTTTCTTGGAACGTCCCGCTCTTTAGTGTTAGTGGGCGACTGGAACGGGATCTTAGATGCACGCTGGGACTGTGTGGAATTAGCGGATAGGGGGGAGGGTGCAAGAGCCTCACCAACCTGCTGCGGCGTTTTGAACTGTCTGACAGGTACCGATTGGATTTCCTGAATGTGCCAATGTGAACTTGGACAATTCGCATAGGGTCATCCAGATCATATCTAGATAGAGTAGTTTGTAGAGAAATAGATAGGTCTAGCATAGGCTGTCCTCAATTCAAGATAGTCAGCTATACGGACCACAAATTCGTGATCTGTGTGCTTGACTTAGATAGGCTTCATAGACGAGGACCCGGCTACTGGAAGCTAAACGCGTCCTTACCAGCGCGCAAGGCCTACAGAGACCAGATTAGCGAACTAGTTAAGCGGGCGTTGACGGGGGTAATCGTCAACAACAAGTGGTGGTTTGTTCTGAAAAGAGCAATTAGAATAGAGTCCATTAGGTTTAGTAATGCTTTAGCAATAGAGAAAAATAGAGCAGAGGGAGAATTAGTTAGAAAATTAGACGAGGCGGTTAGCAAAGGCATCGCGACCGACGTACTTGCGGCGAAATTGGCCCTTGACCAATTCTTCAATGTAAAGCACGAAGGCTGCGTTGTCAGAGCTAGGGTGCGTGCTCTCAGACACGAGGGGACGAAAGCCGTTCAATGGGCCCGAGTGGCGGAGGCGCGTCGTGGCAACAAAGCCACGATCCGGTCTTTGGTGGACCACGACGGGCGCATGCTACTCGATCCCGGGCAAATGTGTGAAGATTTTCAGCGACACTTCGCTCAGTTGTTCGGGGGCAGCGTCGGGCCGTATCAAGGGATGGATTTTAGTGTCTACCTCGACGGACTGACGCGGCTCTCGGCCACTGAGGCGGAGTGTTGCGAAAAGCCGATAACAGCCGCTGAAGTACGGGAGGCAATGACTAGCTGCACAAGGGGTAAATCGCCTGGTTTGGATGGTCTGCCTTATGAAATTTACGTACACATGCCAGACTTGTTCGGAGGCCTCTTGGCGGACGTCTACTGCAACTGGCAACAGAACGCGAGAATTCCCAGCTCTGTGAGCCGAGGAGCTGTGGCGCTGCTGATAAAGGTCCCGAACAAGGGGGATAACATAGATAATTTTAGGCCCTTAACTCTGCTAAGATTTTGGCCAAGGTGCTAGCAAAGAGGTTGGCGTTTGTCGTTGGTGGTCTGGTGGGAGAGGCGCACACATGCGCCATTCCCGACAGATCCATCCACAACAACCACCACCTCATGCGATACATCGTAGAGAGGGTAGCTAGGGAACCTGGCACGGGTGGGTCCTTGATCAATTTAGATCAGTCGAAAGCCTTCGATAGGGTCGACCATCGTTACCTAGCGGCAGTCCTGAGGGCGGCTGGCTTTGGGCCCGTCTTCAGAGGCTGGATTGCTGCCATGCACAGCGACATCTGCTCTGTGGTGAGAGTGAACGGTCACCTTTCGGAACCGTTCAACATCAGGCGCTCGGTCCGCCAAGGATGTCCCCTTTCGTCCCTCTTGTACGTATTGACTCTCGAGCCATTACTGCACAAACTGGAGACATTGAGGGGCGTCCCGCGCAAACTAGGATGCAGAAGATCCGCGTCAGCATATGCGGACGATGTCACCGTAGTGGTGTCGAACGCCAAACACATCGAGGCGATCGGCACTACACTAAGAGAATACGAAGCGGTGACAGGAGCAATGATCAACCAGGAAAAGTCAGTGGGCCTGCAGCTGGGCACCTGGAGAGGCAGGTACATGCCGTCCAACAGCGTCGTCGGGCGCTGAACGGATGGAGCGGTTAAATTACTAGGGTTCTGGTTAGGTGCGGACCTCCAGACGGACAAAATTGGGACGAGGTGACGAGCAGGGTGGCTTCTCTCACCCAGAAATGGGCCGAGAGGAAACTATCTCTGAAATGTCTAGCGGAGGTGGCTAACTCGTACATCGCGTCCGTCATCTACTACCGCCTGACCGTCGTACCTTGTCCTAAGCCCCGCCTGACTGCGCTGGAGCGTTTGCTCTTTCACTTTTTGTGGAGGGACGCGCACCGATGGTCAGGCGGTCCATCTGCTGTCAACACCCCCTACGTGGAGGGCTGGGCATGCCGTGGCTGATGATGCGCAGACACGCGCTCAGGCTACGACATCTCCACCTCTTCCTCGACGGTGATCAGGTGTGGTCGCCGTTTGCTAGACAGTCTTTCCCCAGCTCGTCTCCTTGACGAAGCTGCAGTCCTGGGTGAAGCGAAGACCGAGAGGGAGCGCTTGGAGACTGGAATGTTTTCAGGCGCTCACAGCCCTCGACCAATCGGGCAATGTGATCGGTGGAAACTCCACCTTGGCGTTCTATAGAGGATTAGTGGAGGGGAAGAGCGACGACGTACTTGGAGAAACTCTAAGCGTCCACGAAAATCAACTAGCCAATCTCTTCGGAAGGACTTTCGGGCCGGGGCCTATGGACAACTTCCAGAAATCCCTGGCCTGGCAGTGCTACCGGGGAGCTTTGCCAGTTCGGGATAAACTCTACAGGCATGGAGGTGCGGTCAGCCGGGCATGTCCGAGATGCGCGCAGGGCGACGAAACTGTCCTGCACGCACTCGTCCAGTGTCCGAGCATTGCTGACTTGTGGGTTTATGTCGAACACCTGCTGTCACGTGTAGGAGGGATCGAGCTATCAGCTGAGTCCATCATGAGGATTGCCCCGCCCTCTTCCTTTAGCCGGGAAGGGCAGGCAGTTTTTATCTGTCTGGTGGCCATGGCGAAAGAGATAGTATGGTGGACACGTTTGAAAGGGCTGAAGACGAGCACTTACCTCTTCGGTGATGCCCTGATTAACTTTTTCAAATTTCATTTGAAAAGGAAAATCAGGGTAGAGAGGGAAATGCTCTCTTCAAAGCATTTTGTTAAAAGATGGGTTAGAGAAGCAAGTATGGCCCGAGTGAATGGGCCTATTCTGACTATGTGTCTGTAAATTAAAGGTGGAAAACTGGGAGAGGGCACTTGCCCTGGTGGTCAGGGTCACTGTGGTCTTTTAATGGGCTTTCTCAACAAATGTCCCTCGGAAGTCTCCCCCCTATTGGGGAATCTTTCTTTGTTATTTTATTACATCCTCTGTTTTTTTTACACGCAGAAATGCCCATGTGTACCGTCCTGTATTCTACTGCACTGTCCTTAAAGTGTACTTTATGTAAACCCTTGTGGTTAATAAAGAAAGCATTATTATTATTATTATTATTATTATTACTATTCCTTGAATCTCAGTCATTGATGTTAGTTAACTGGAAAGTCCGTTGGAATGAATATCAAGCCACTACCTGCAGCCTCAGATATTCAGGACGTATCGGAGGGTTCTTGCGCTTCCCAGCAAGCACGCCTTTTGAAGCGTTCCAAAAAGCGTGAAGGGGCCGATTTTCTTTAACCATCCCTGGAAACTTTTGGAGATAGTCCCCAGTGCGCCTATGACAATCGGGATCACTTTGACTTCATGGCAGTTCCAAATCCTTTTTACTTCCCACTTTAAGCCCTGGTATCGGTTAATTTTCTCCCTCTCCTTCTCTTGCACTCTCGTGTCGAATGGGCAGGCCACATCCACAATCAGACACGATCTTTTTTCTTTGTCCACAACCACCAGGTCAGGTCTATTGTGTTCCAGTTTCTTGTCCGTCTGTATCCTAAAATCCCACAGCACCTTCACCTGATTGTTCTCCATCACCGCCTCTGGCTTATGCTCATACCATTTCTCAGAGTGTGGTAAACTGTTTACTTTGCACAGGTGCCTGTGGATTACCCTGCCCATCACATCATGTCTCCAGCCCTTATAGTGGGTCTGGGCTAGGTGTTTACACTCGGATACAATGTGAGCCACAGTCTCCTCTCTCTCTGCACAGTGGGCTAGCCTCCTCCTTGTAAATATGGTGTTTCAACCACTTCGTTTTGAGGCCCTGCTCCTGCGCAGCCATTAACATTCGTTCTGTAGCCTTTTTGAGGACTCCTCTTCTCAACCAGTTCCATGTCTGTGGATCTCTAAATTCAGTTTACTCAAAGAAGGTACTATGAAGGGATTTTCCCTGAAGGCTGCTCTTTCTCCTTGATGTTATTTCCTCCTTGGACATCCCCTGGCCTATTGTCCCCTCCTTCAGTACAGTTCTGAGCATTGGCTCCTTACTATCAGTCACGTATTTGTGTAGGTTGTTTTTCTCCATCTGAACACAGTCCTCTATGCTGATAAGACATCTTCCACCCTCAGATCTCCTTAGGTAGAGTCTATCGACATCACTCCTCTTGTGGAACATGTTGTAGATAGTCAATATCTTCCTAGTCTTCCTATCCATTTCATTTTGTTCAGCAACAGTCCATCTCAGAATTCCCGCACTGTACCTAATAATAGATACAGCTCGGGAATTTACTGCACTTATGGCATTTCTGCTGTTCAGAAGTGACTTCAATACGCTCCTTATTCTCCGAATGTATTCAGTTCTTAACAATTCCTTCATTTTTTTTTGTTCTTTATGCCATCAGCCTCCAGAACGCCCAAATACTTGTATCCTTCCTCAGAGTCAATTTCCTTTATCATCTCACCTGTTGGTATCTGGATTCCGTTACTTCTGCTCAACCTACCCCTCCTCATCACACTGACTCCACACTTACTAATACCAAACTGCATACATATATCACTGCTGAACATACGGACAGTGTCAACAAGCACATCCAACTCCTTCTCACTCTTCCCGAAGAGCTTAAGATCGTCCATGAAGAGGAGGTGATTGATGGTAAGCCCTCCCTTTCCCAACCTGTATCCTGCTCTCACTTTTCGCAGTATAATGGTCAGGGGCATCAGGGCAAGGACAAACAACAGAGGGGACAGGCTATCTCACTGGAAGATACCTCTCTTGATCTTCACGCCTCCCAAGGATTCTCCAGTTGATGTCAACTGTGTTTCCCAGGACCTCATACTCCTGCCCAGGAACCGTCTGATGTTATCTGCCACCTTGAAGATCTCCAGGCTTTTGGTGATCCAAGAATGAGGCACCATGTCAAATGCCTTTCTGTAGTCTATCCATCCCATGGCAAGATCAGTGTGTCTCCTCCTGCAATTCCCCATTACCATCTTATCAATAAGTAACTGGTCCTTTGTACCACGTGACTTCTTTCGGCATCCTTTCTGTTCGTCCGGTAACAAGTTGTTTGTGTGGAGGTGATGGTAGATTTCCTCAGACACAATGCTCGTCAACAGTTTCCACATTACGGACAGACATATGATTGGTCTATAGTTGGTAACATCATTACCCTTGATTCGGTCTTTCATTATCAGAACTGTGGTACCTTTTGTCAACCACTCTGGTACCTCACCTGACATCAAGCAGTCATTGAACATGGTTATCAGTTTCGGGTGGAGGGATGTTATATTTTTAATCCAATACCCCTGCACACCATCTGGGCCTGGCGAGTTCCAGTTGGTTAGTTTTTTGGCCTGCCCCTTAAGAGTTTCAACTGTGATACTCAAATCAGTTTTTGGTGTGCCTGCTCATCGATCTCCCTCTGTACTGTTTCAATCCACCCTGCCTGGTCCTTATGTCTAACATCCTGCTCCCATATTCCTCGCCAGAATGTTTTAGTTTGTTCCGCCTCAGGGATCAAGGCGTTGCCTCTTTCTTTCCCCTCAAGCTGTCCAAACAGCATCTTCTGGTTGTTGTTGAACATGCGGTTCTGTTTATACTGACTGACTCTGTTCTCGTATCGCCTGATTTTTGAACTCTTTGCTACAATGCGTTGCTTCAGTTCCTCTATGATAATATTTAGCTTTTTCCTCCTAGTTTTGTACTTTATTTCCAGTCTATTTTTAGTGCCTATGTTTTTTAGTGTCCCATTCAGTAGTGACTCAAGCTTTCCAATGTCATTTCTCATTTCCCTGATTTGACCACTCAGTCGTTTCTTCCACCAAGGCTCTGCTCTTTCTTGTCTGTTGTTTCCTCTCGCTTTTATACCAAGTAGTTTCCTCACCGTATTTGCTGTTGCTTTGAGGATATTGTTGCACTGGTGAAGGCTCCTCGCCTCAAGGTATGGGATGACTTTGTTTACCTTAGCTATTGTTTCTTTTAACTTTTTCCTGTCTACAAATCTTAGGTTCATAGGTCTCCCACTATCATTGTTCAATTCATCTACCACTAAATTTAGGATATCAACCGAATCTTGTCCTAGCCCGTCAGCATTCATCTCCTCAGTGACCGTATCTCTGTTCCAGGTATTATTTATCTCAGTATTCAGATCATTGTCTGCTTCGAGTGGTACCTCCGTTCTCTCGATCTCTTCACCTTCATTTCCCACTGGCTTGTTTGCCTGGCATACTCCACTCTCCATCTCCAAGCTAATCTCTCTGCTCAGTTCCTCCAGTTCCAGCTCGCTTATCCACCCATTAGTTCTTATTACCCGAGCCTGCCCGGCCAATTTTTGTTCATCTAATTTAAATAGACCAATCTCGTTCCAGATGTTATGCATCCGTCTCCTATAGCCTCTCTCCTTGGGGTTACTTTTCAGGTAACATTGCATAACAGTTCTATTCAATTCTTTCGTCCAGTTGGTTCTGGTCCCTTTCCTTCTTCTTCTTCCTCCGACACCAGCAGTATTTGGGTGACAGCCAGGTTTCTGCTGCTGAGCCAGGGAGCACCTGTTGGGTGAGAGTCTGTCACATGACGTTCTAGTCTCCATTTCACCGTTATTCGAACTGTTTAGGTTCGATATTTAAACACTCTTATCGAGGATTGGCGAATGTATGGTTACATAACCATCTGTGGATTCACCGTCTCCGGTGGTTGCGCCGCTCCACTTGGCTCTTGTGTGGCATTATCACCACGCTGTAGACAAACACAAATAAACAAACAAACACACTGGCAGAAAAAACCCCCAAAATGAATAAGCATAAGTTTCATTGTAATGTAGTGTTCGAATGTCTGACTTAGTTTTTCCCTTCTCTTCTCTGTCCGTCCGCTTGTTTCTCTCTTCATTCTTATTTTCTTTACGTTTTTTTTTTGTTTTTGTTTTTCTCTGTTTGTTTTTCTCTTTTTTTGCTGTTGTTGCTGTGCTGCTTTGGTTTTGATGTTTGTTTTTTCTATTTTCTTTTGAGTCTATCTATATATTTTGATGCCTTCCTCTTTTTTAGTAGGAATTCTATAATGTGGTGGCAGCAACTAGCAGGAAGCAATGGGAGAGAATAGCGGCGGTAGCGATACTGAGACAGTGGTGGTGGTGATGTCGATACTGAGGCAGTGGTGGTGGTTTATGTGATCGTATTACTGTAGTGATGGTGTTGTAGCGGTGGTAGCAATGAAGGAGTGGTGGCGGCGGTGATGGGATAGTGGTAGTAATGATGGCAGTGGTGGTGGTGATGTGGTCGTATTACTGTAGTGATGGTGTTGTAGCGGTGGTAGCAATGAAGGAGTGGTGGCGGCGGTGATGGGATAGTGGTAGTAATGATGGATGGGCGGCGTTGTCGTTACTGATGTCCGTTCGGTGAATCTATGGGGTTAGTCGTATATGTGTTGACATAAATTCCCTTAATGTTGGAATTAAACATTTTGTTAAAACTTGGGACAATAATAATAGTATTTATTATTATCATTATTATGTTGAGATTGGTTGTGGTGAAATTGCCGTTATCTGGCTGTTGTGTTTAGTGTACACAGAGAGGTGATGGGGTAGGCGGTGTATCTAGTTTCTGGTGTTGGTGAGATTGGTGTTGTTTGGCTGTTCTATATAGTGTAGACAGAGGAGGGGGGGGGGGGTCTTCTTCTTTAATTTATAGCCATTTTCTTTTTTGAATATACAATGTACAATACAAAGTTGAATATTTGAATATTTGAGCCTTATAACAATATATTTTGGGTCTGAATTTTTTTTTTTTTTTTATTATTATTATTATTATTACAGTTGCATTTATCTTGCTTTATGTTCATACGAGTTATCACCAAGTCACAACCAGTGACTTCAAGAGACAACAAGGTCCGCCATGTTCAAGAAAGAACATACATATTCACACATGCATCTTTAGTGTTTAGACTTGTGATGTACTTATATTGACAGAATCTTCCTTAGTATATGGGCAGTTCCCATTAGTACTATCTTTTGTATTTCTCCTATACGCGGGTTTCCTGGGATTTGCGATATGTAATCATTAGACCCCTTAGGTATCATTCCCAAAGCGCCTACAACCACTGGTATTGTTTTAGTTCTCAATTTCCACATGTTTCCAATTTCTATCTCCAGGTCCTTATACTTGCTCAATTTTTCAAATGTTTTTATAGATACATTCATGTCTATTGGAACAGACATATCAATTAGCAGGCATACCCTCTTTTGAAAGTCTTTCAATATTATATCAGGTCTGTTTGCATCTATTTTTCGGTCTGTTTGGATGCTAAAGTTCCACAAGATTGAGATGTGATCTTTTTCAAGTATGGGAGGTGGTTGATGCTCCCACCAATTCTTTTGATGGGGCAGGTCAAAATGCTTACACATTATCCAATGTATGTATTGTGCAGCTCTGTCATGCCTGTTTAGGTATTCGGTTGGAGCTATAGGACTGCACATTGAAATTATATGGTCAATGGTCTCTGGTTGTTTTTTGCATACACGGCATAATGGGCTGCACCCATTTTTTATTATGTTGGCTTGGTAATTTTTTGTTGGCAGACACTGATCTTGTGCCGATATAATCAGTCCTTCAGTCTCCGATTTCAGTCCAGAGGATGCCAACCACTGATGGGTTAAAGTTTTGTCAACATCAGGATTGTTAGCTCGCTCTGGGTATTTTCCATACAGAGGCTTTTCTTGCCATTTCTTAGCCAGTTTCTGTAGCAGTTCTTTCTTTGCAGTTACTTTTACCTGCTTTGCTTTTTCTGTGTTTTCCATTTCAGCAGTAAATGGGACTTCTGAAATTTGTAGTCCATTACTGTATCTTTGTGCATCTTTTGTAATGGAATATGATCTTTTGATGCTTTCGTGTTTCAAAACGAGTTTGATCATCCAATCATGTGATTCCCTTAGATATGTAGATAATCCAATTGTTGCAGTTTTCAACGCAATGTCTAACTGGATTAACCCACGTCCTCCTTCTTTCCTAGGGAGATATATTCTATCTATATCTGCTTTAGGGTGATGCATTCTGTGCATGGTTAAGAATTTTCGAATTTTTGTATCGAGCCTACGGATCTCTGTGCTTGACCAGTTGATGACATTGTAACTGTAGGTTACTACTGGTATGGCAAGCGTGTTTATGGTATCGATCCAATTCCTTGCATTCAATTCCGTTTTTAAGATTGCTCTCACTCTGCGGTAACATTCCTTCCTTATCCTTTCCCTCATTGTCGAGTGCTTTATTCCGTCTCCTTCACAAACACCTAGATATTTGTAAGTTTTTTCTTGATCAATTTCTCTTATCACGTTCCCCCGATCAAGATTAATGTCTGAACTCTTCAGCAGCTTTCCTCTGGTGAACGTTGCTTTGGCGCATTTATCTAGTCCAAACTCCATTTTAATGTCATCACTGAACTGCTTCACAGTGGATAATAGCCCTTGCAATTGTTCATCATTTTTTGCAAATAGTTTCAGGTCATCCATGTAGAACAGGTGATTAATGGTTTTGTCATAGACTTTATATCCATGATTTGTTTCATTGAGCATTTTACTTAATGGTATAAGTGCGATGCAGAATAAAAGCGGTGATAAAGAGTCACCCTGAAAAATTCCACACTTAATATTAACTTCTCCAGCTTCCAGTGATTTTGTTTCACTATTCAAAAGGAGTGTCGTTTTCCATGTCTTCATACTGAATGACAAAAACCTCCTGACAACGGGGGATATTTTGAAAATCTCTAAACATTTTTCAATCCAACTGTGTGGCAAACTATCGAATGCTTTTTTATAATCTATCCAAGCAATAGATAGATTTTTGTGTCTATTATGACAATCTTCCAGTATCATTTTGTTAACCAGAAGCTGATCCTTACAGCCATATGAGCCTCGTTTACACCCTTTCTGCTCAATGGGAAATAGGTCATTTGTTATCAGGTGGTCATATGTGTATTCAGTTAGGACCGATGTTAAAATTTTATACATTGTGGTCAAGCAAGTTATCGGTCTGTAATTTTTGGGATTGTTTGTCTCATCATTCTTCGGAAGCAGGAATGTAATGCCGTTAACTAGCCATGATGGTATCTTTTCTGGCTCCTTAACTATTTCATTGTAAAGTTGGGCTAACAGCTCATGAGACTCTGTGAAGGCATTTATCCAAAAGTTTTGTATTTTGTCTTTTCCTGGTGATTTCCATTTGTTGGTTTTTCTTAGAGCCAAGCGCAACTGTTCAACTGTTATATTTTCCCATGTTTGTTCCTCAAGGTGAGCTGTATCTTTCATTTGTCTGTCTATCCATGGGGCATGTATGTTATGAACTTATTATTATTATTATTATTATTATTATTATTATTATTATTGGTCTAATCGGACGTATTTTGCTCGCTCCCAGTAAGTCGCTTTATTTGCCTGTTAAAATTATTTGTTGTTAAATATTTCTTGTTGTGTAAGGGATATAAGCCCTTAGACGTTGCCCCGTGAAGGGGAAAGTATAATATTTGGGACTTTTGGCCCAAATATTTCAACTTTTCTTTTTACATGTTAAAAAAATTTAGGAGAAAAAAAAACAAGGCTGAGCCCCCCCCCCCCCCCCCAGCGATATGTATGCTGTCGTGCGACAACGACGTAGAAGTTGAGAGGAGCACTACAGCGAAATTAACACACATTGATAACACAAACACCACCACAAACAATGTAAACAAAGACACCAATGATACCAATAAGAACACTAATTTTGAAAAAAATGACAGTAACAGCGACAACAAAAATACAGATAACAAAAAATAAAATAACAAATTCAACAACAACATCAACACCACTAGCATGAAAACAAATACCGACAACACCAACAGCAACAATACCAACTGCACCGAGAACAACGGTGGCAACAAAGACAACAATGATTACAGCGACAGTGATAACAACAACACCAACAAGAACAACGACAACGACAACAACACCCCCAACGAAATCAAGAACATTTCGCTGCGGCAGCAGCAAAAAAGAGGCTATGCTTCAACATGGACCTCTCAAACAAAGATGAAAAGTTGGCCCAGGCATGGAAGCTCATCAAGCAAGAGCAAACCTGGGCCAACTTAACTATCCCGGTAGAAGCTATTGAGGCAGTGGAGCGCAGAACGGTGCATTATAGATGCATCTCAGCACAAACCAAAAGGGCAGCTTTAATCCCACAAGAAGATGTCGAAGTCGCGCTGAGGTGCATCAGAGAAGACACCGAATACATAGAGAGGGGCAGACAGTACGGCACCATTTCGGTGTTGTTCAAGTCAGAAGCCCTCGCTATGAAACACGCTATGACTCCTTGCAAAACCAGCAAGGTCATAATATACCCCTCCCACATGGGAAAAAGAACGGCCCGTCTCCGCATTCCCAGAATCCCACCAGGACTTGACATGTGGTGGCTTCTGGGATGTGTTATTTTGGAGGGGACGGATACCGTCCCTATAGAAGTGACCAGAACGGCCTGAGAGGACTAGTCCGGGGTTGACCTGGAGATCCTTCTCCAGATCAGGCCCGAGAATGTGAAGACAATCCCAGACCACATCCGCCTTCAGAATGGGACTGTCATTTACATTATGACCGAAGGCACAAGGCCGCAGTGTTTTGTTTGTGGGGAAAAACCCCATTTGCGAGCCTTCTGCCCTCAACTGCTGAAAGAGGCAAGGGGTCGAAAGGCTCCACTGCTGCCGACGCCGGGGCGAGGACCACAACCAACACCAGCACCGGCAAAACCACCAACAACAACATCAATAGAAAGACCACCGCCAACATTAACCACCCAGGAGGGAAACGAGGGAAGCTGTCAATCCCCCCCCCAAAAAAAATACACACACCAATAAAACCATAAACATACATACAGACACACTTACAGACACAGACCCCTCATCTACCAGTAGGGAAAATGAGGGAAATCCAAAATCCCCGAAAATACAAAAAAGGAAACACAAAAAGAAAAAAAACTCAACAAAGTGCAAAAGCACCCAAAATAAGTAACGCAGACACCACCCACGCAAACATCTCTCCAATAACACCAACATCAACACCACCATCACCATCACCAGAATCCCCCAAACGCAAACAACCTAAACAGACGCAAGAACAAATATACACACAAACATCTGAAACCACAGACACCGCACTCACAACAAACACAGACCCAACTGAAACAACATCACCAAAACTATCACCACCACAGCCACGCAAACAAATAAAATCACACCAACAAAACATACAAAACTTCGTGTTCGTCAGGAGGGCCAACAAGGAACTGATGGCCCTCGTAGCACAAAGTGAAAATATTCAAAAAACGGGGAAATTTTTAAATCGAGCACATTTCGCGTGCCGGAAGATGTGGTTCTGGTGCGAATGTCGCTCGATATATTCAAAGAAATACGAGACAGATTTCCTCGGGACGTGGGAACCCTGAACGTAAAAACCACTTCAAGACTTTTAAAGGGGTTCCCAAAAGAAACTCCACCAACTATGGAGGTCGAACAACCCGACCTTCATGCTCCTACTGAGGCAGGACGGCCGGACTTCTTTAGACGCCTGGAAGCCTTTCTGGGTACGTCTCGCCCTTTACTGTTAGCGGAGGACTGGAACGGCATCTTAGACTCACGCTGGGACTGTGTGGGAGTATCCGATAGGAGCGGGGGGGGGGGGTGCAAAAGCCTCAAAACGTGGACAGCTTACACTATTTCTGTCTATTTTCCTAAAATGAATATCCTGTCTATATACGATCTAGATGACCCTATGCGATTAGCCAGTTCCAACTGTCTGACAGTTACCGACTATATTTCCCTAATGCGCCAGTGTGGACCTTGGCTAACCGCATAGGGTCATCTAGATCGTATATAGACAGGATATTCATTTTAGGAAAATAGACAGAAATAGTGTAAGCTGTCCACGTTTTGAAACGGTCGCCTATTCAGATCACAAGTTTGTGATCTGTATGGTGGAGCTGGATAAGACGCGTAGGTTAGGACCTGGTTACTGGAAGCTAAACATGTCATTTCCGGCACGTAAGGCTTACAGGGACCAGGTCAACAATTTAGTTAAGAAAAAGTTGACAGGGGGCGTCGTCAACAATAGATGGTGGGGGCTCTCAAAAGAGAGATTAGAGTAATGTCGAAAGAAGTAGCGTTAGAGAAAAATAGAAAGGAGAAGGATCTGGTAGATAAGTTAGACGAGGCTATTGGTAGTGGCATTGCAACTGACGTGCTAGCGGCGAGAATGGCATTAGACCATTTCTTCAATGCGAAACATGAAGGGTGCATTGTCAGAGCTAAGGCGCGTGCGCTGAGAAACGAATGAAACCAAGCTGTTCGATGGGCCCGCGTGGCGGAGGCGCAGCGTGGTAATAAAACCACAATTCGGTCTTTGGCGGACCGAGACGGGCACGAGCTGAGCGATTCCAAGAGGATGTGTGAGGCCTTTCGCCAACATTTTGCTCGGTTGTTCGGGGGAAGTGGCGGGTCAGAGATGGTGGCGGACTTCAGTCCCTACCTCGATGGCTTGCCGCAACTCTCGACGGCTGACGCTGGGCGCTGCGAAACGCTAATTACTTCAGCTGAGATTAAGGATGCCCTTTTCGGCTGCATGAGGCGCAAGTCACCCGGTTTGGATGGTCTGCCCTACGAGCTTTACGTAAATATGCCAGACTTGTTCTCCAATCTCCTCGAAGCCCTCTACTGCAACTGGCAGCAAAACGGGATTATTCCCAGTTCTGTGAGCCGGGGCGTAGTGACGCTGATGAGGAAAGACGAGAACAAGAGGGACACATTAGACAATTTCAGGCCCATAACTCTGCTCAACACAGAGTTTAAGATTTTGGCCAGTGTGTTAGCGAAGAGGTTGGCGCTTGTCGTCGGGGATTTGGTTGGGGAGGCGCAAACTTGCGCAATCCCGACCAGGTCCATACACGACAACCTCCACCTAATGCGATACATCATAGAGAGGGTAGGGTGTAAACCTGGCTTCGGTGGGGCTCTGATCAATTTAGATCAATCGAAAGCATTCGATAGGGTCGACCATCGGTACCTGGAGGCTGTCCTCAAGGCGGCTGGCTTCGGCCCTGTCTTCAGAAGCTGGATCGCTGCAATGCACAGCGGCACCTGCTCGATGGTCAAAATTAATGGCCACCTCTCGGACCCGTTTCAGGTCTCCCGATCGGTCCGTCAAGGGTGCCCTCTCTCCTCCCTTCTGTACGTATTGACTCTCGAGCCTTTACTGCGGAAGCTGGAGCTGTTGCAGGGCATCCCGCTCAAACCTGGACGCGGAAAGGCTGTGTCGGCTTATGCGGACGACATCACCGTGATGGTGTCGGACACCTCAGAAATCGAGGTGGTCGGCAACTTATTGGAGGAATATGAAAGGTTGACGGGAGCCAAACTTAACCCGGAAAAGTCGGTGGGCTTGCAACTCGGCACCTGGAGATGCAAGGCCATGTCGTCCAACAGAGTCGTTAGGCGCTGGACGGACGGACCGGTAAAGTTGCTCGGGGTTTGGTTCGGGCCAAACCTCCAGGTGGATAAGAATTGGGACTAGGTGACGGGCAGGATAGCCAGTCTCACCAAGAAATGGGCTGGGATGAAGCTATCACTGAAAGGTCGGGCGGAGGTGGCGAACACGTACATCGCATCCGTCATCTACTACCGTCTGACCGTCGTCCCTTGCCCGCGTTCGCGCCTCGTCATCTTGGAGCGGCTCCTCTTCGAATTCTTGTGGAGGGGTCAGGTTCCGCTGGTCAGGCGGTCCATCTGCTGCCAGCACCCTCTACGTGGAAGGCTGGGCATGCCGTGGCAAATGATGCGCAGGCACGCGCTGAGGCTGCGGCATCTCCAGATATTCTGCCTAAACGGTGAACAGGTGTGGTCGCCGTTTGTCAGACGGGCCTTTCCGCAGCTCGTTTCTTTGACTGAGCTGCAGTCCTGGGTCAAGAATAGACCGAGACTGGGTGACTGGCATCTGGAATGTTGCCAGGCACTCACTGCCCTCTACCAGGCGAGCAATGCGGTCAGTGGAACTTCCATTCTCGAGTTCTATAGAGGATTAGTGGTGGGGAAAGTGCGACGACGCACTCGGAGAGGCTCTGGGAGTCAACGAAGTCGAACTAACCAGTCTGTACTGGAGGACTTTCGAGCCGGGGACGATGGATAATTTCCAAAAATCCCTCGCTTGCCAGTGCTACCGAGGGGCACTGCCGGTTCGAGATAAACTCTACAGGCACGGAAGTGCTGTCAGACGGACCTGCCCGAGATGCGCGCAGAGCGACGAAACCGTTCTGCACGCACACGTCCAGTGTCCGTGCATTACTGACTTGTGGAGTTTTGTTGAACAGCTGTTGTCGCGTGTAGAACGGATCCGACTATCGGCCGAGTCCATAGTGAAGAATGACCCGCCGCCTTCTTTTGGCCAGGAAGGGCAGGCAATTTTCCTCTGTCTGGTGGCCGTAGCGAAAGAGGTTGTATGGTGGACGAGGTTGAAAGCACTGAAGACAGACACTTTTCTCTTCGGCCAATCCCTCATCAACTTTTTCAAGTTTCACTTGGAAAGGAAGGTAAGGGTGGAGAGAGAAGTGCTGCCCCCCAGTACATTTGCTGAAAGGTGGGTGAATGTGGCGAGAATGGCCCGTGTGAGTGGGCCTACTCTGGTCATGCGGCTGTAGGTAGGTAAATTTGAGGAGGAGAGGGTGCCCTTCCAGCGTGCTCTCGAAGCGTCGGGTCGTTCAGGACTGGTGGGGTACCAGAGCAAACCATAGGTGGTCATGCCCCTATTGGGGAATTCTTTCTTGTAATTTTCTTGTTACTTTATTGTTACTTTGTTATTGTTACTTTGTTATTGTTATTCATATTGTTTACTCGATTTTTCTGTAAAACCCCACTGTCTCAGTCTTTTGTATTGTCCCCTATATTTCGGCCCTTGTGGCCAATAAATGAAATCATTATTATCACATTTGGGACTGATCCGGTTGTCGACTGAGTCCATTGTGCAGATGGTCTCGCCGTCTGCCTTCGAGGAGGAAGGGCAGGCGGTTTTCATCTGCCTGGTGGCCATGGCGAAAGAGATTGTGTGATGGACAAGGTTAAAAGGGATAAAGACAAACACTTTCCTCTTCGGCGAATCCCTAATTAACTTTTTCAAGTTTCACTTGAAGAGGAAAATCAGGGTGGAGAGGCAAGTGCTGCTTTCTAGCAAGTTTGTTGAAAGGTGGGTGAATGTAGCGAGAATGGTCCGAGTGAACGGGACCACTCTGAATATACGTCTGTAGTTTGAGAGATGGAAACATTGAGAGAGGGAGCTTGCCCTGGTGGTCAGGGTGGCCGTGGTCTTTTGTGTGGTTTTCGCCACGAGTAACCCTCGGAGGTTTCCCCCCTATTGGGGAATTTTCATTGTTTCAATTTTCATTTTTATTGTTTATATATATATATGTTTTATGTCCTTTTTTTTTTCTTTTCTTATATAAATAATAAAAATATTTACACGCACAAAACCCACACCGTACCGTCCTGTGCCGTCTGTAATGTTTTTCTTGATGTCAGCCCTTGTGGCCAATAAAGAAATCCTTATTATTATTATTATTATTATTATTATTATTTTTACTATTATTATTACTTTTTTTCCAATTCAATGATGTTCCAAAACAATATAAAAGAGATAATTGGCAATAAGGTTCTGGAACAAAAGAGATAATTGGCAATAAGGGCAGGGGCCTCTGGTTATCACAGCATGGGCCCGCTCGTCATCGTGCCACTGTAATAGAGCCAAACAAGGTATTTAGTCTTGGCTGCTGGAACGTACGGACGCTGCTTGACTGGGATTCCTTGGGGCGTCCTGAACGAAGGACCGCTCTTGTTGCAAAGGAGCTTCGACGTTACGATCTTGACATCATGGCTTTATCTGAGACGAGGTTAGCTGGAGATGGTCATCTTACAGAATTTTGTGGAGAATATACATTCTTCTGGAAAGGAAGAGATGAAGGAACCAGAAGAGAGGCTGGGGTAGCATTTGCTGTTAAGACTGTTCTTGTGAATAAATTAGAAGAATTCCCAGTAGGGATTAGTGAACGTCTTATGTCCATGAGAATTCCGCTGGACAAAGGAAGATATGCGACCCTGGTGAGTGTGTATGCTCCAACTATGAATTCTGTCGATGAAGAAAAAGTGTCCTTTTACCATGCCTTGAAAGGTGTTTTAACAAATATCCCTCAGGTAGACAAAGTCATCGTACTTAGTGTCTTTAATGCTAGAGTTGGTAGAGATTTTAACACATGGAATGTAATCGGAAGGCATAGGATGGGAAAGTGTAACAACAATGGTATGCTCCTGCTGCAGATGTGTGAGGGGCTGGATCTGTGTGTTACTAACACCACGTTCCAACAAAAGAACACATTTAAGACCCCATGGATGCATCCTGCATCTAAGGAATGGCATCTTTTGGACTACGTCCTAGTCAGGATGCGTGACAGACAGAATGTGCAGTGTGTTCGTGGTCTTCGTGGATACTAGTGCTGGACGGACCACCGCCTGGTACGTGCAAAAGTGGGACTAATCACTAAACGTAAAATCCAGACTCCTGCTGTTGCCCTGCCCAGAAGATTGAATGCTGCTCGTCTTAGGGATAAAAATGTGAAGAGGACATTGCGAGAAGAGATGCATTTTGCAGATCTTGGTGAGGATTGGCCGACCCTTAACAAGTCGGTTTATGATGTAGTCAGGCGTGTTCTGGGATTGGTGCAGAGAAAACATCAAGACTGGTTTAATGAGAATGATTAACATATAGAAGACTTGTTGGCTGATAAGAGGCGTGCTCTGTCACGCTACTTGACGGCAAAACCACAGGAGAAGAATATGTTGCAGAAGGAACTCAAGGATGTGAAATCACGTGTTAGGAGTAGTCTTTCTCAGATGAAGGATAAGTGGTGGAGTGAGAAGGCTGATGAGATACAAGCTGCGTCAGATTCCAATAAAAAAAATTGTTGTACAATCTCTTGCGTGAAGTTTATGGACAGTCTTCTTCTCTGGTGACACCGCTTCGCAGCAGGGATGGCAAATAACTTCTTCGTGACTCACAAGTCATTCTACGAAGCTGGCGAGAGGAATTTGATGATCCTTTGAATCAGCCGTCTGTCGTCAATGAAGATTTCTTCAATCTCATTCCAGAAAGACCTGTGAAAATAGCACTCGCAGAACCTCCGACGCTTGTGGAGGTTGCAGTGGCTATCTCGAAGCTGAACAGTGGAAGGTCTCCAGGTATGGATCGCATACATGCTGAGCTCCTACAATATGGTGGTGAGAGACTCCTGAAACATCTTCACTCTTTGTTTGGCAGGATATGGGCTAATGAATCCGTACCTGAGGACTGGGGAGATGCAGTAATGGTGGTCTTGTACAAGGGAAAGGGTAACAGGAATGATTGTGGGAACATACAGAGGTATATAATTGCTTTCTGTCGTAGGGAAAGTTTTATGTAGGGTGCTTCTGGACCGTCTGCTTACACACATTGCAGATTGTATTCTTCCTGAAAGTCAATCTGGTTTTCGTCCTGGACGCGGCACTACTGATATGATCTTCTCAGCTAGACAGCTCCAGGAGAAGTGCATGGAACAAGCTTTGGATCGGTATCAGGTTTTTGTCGATCTGTCAAAAGCTTTCGATACTGTTAACAGAAATGCATTATGGAAGGTTCTCCAGAAACTTGATTGCCGTGATAAGTTCCTTTCGTTAGTTATGTCTTTCCATGACGACATGAAGGCTTGGGTTAATGTCGGAAGTAACATGTCGGAGCCTATCTCAGTAAAAAATGGAGTGAAACAGGGGGATATTCCAGCACCGACCCTGTTTGCCATATACTTTGCAATGGTTTTCTGTATTGCATTCAGGAATTGCGAGCATGGTGTTTACATCCAATATCGAACCTCAGGCAGCATATTTAACATCAGGCGCTTTGCTGCAAAAACAAAAGTATTTACATCAATCATAAGCGACCTCTTGTATGAAGATGATTGCGATCTTGTAGAGCACACAGAGAGTGATATGCAGCACATTTTGAATGCATTTTCTGATGCTTGCACTGACATAGGATTGACTGTCAGTCTCAAGAAAACCGTCGTCATGTACCAACCTGCCCCTGGTAAGCAGTACAGTGAACCAAATAGCTATGTGTATGGTAAACGACTTGGAGTGGTTGATCAGTTTGTCTACTAGGGAAGCACTGTCGATACAGCAACATTGATAGTGAAATCCCACTCAGGATTAGGAAAGCAAGTGATGCTTTCGGAAAGCTAGAAAGGTGATTCTGGGGTCGGCGAGACATATGCAAGAAGACAAAGGTAAAGGTGTACAAGGCATGTGTGCTCTCTTCTCTTCTTTGTGCCTGCGAGACCTGGGTCACATATCGACACCACCTTAAGCAATTGGAGCGTTTCCATCAGATGTGTCTCAGACGGATCCATGGCGTTCACTGGAGGGACCACATCAGTGATGTCGATATTTTGGAAAGCTCTATGTGTGACAGTATAGAAACTCTTGTGCTTAAGCAAAGACGCCGTTGGAATGGTCACCTTGCCAGGATGAAGGATTCTAGAATTCCAAAACAACTCTTTTATGGAGAGTTAGTTAAAGGAAAATGACCGCCACATAAACCCCAAAAAAGCGGTATAAGGATTCCTTGAAAGCTTCTTTGAAAGACGCTAATATCTCTGCTGATACATGGGAAAATGTTGCTGCTGATCGTAATAAATGGAAAAAGACTGTATATGAGGGAAAAGTTGCCTTTGAGGCATCTCAAATCGCATACGAGAAAGTAAAGCGGGATGTGAGGAAGGGCATTGCTGTTGCACTTCCAGACGGCGAAGGTCCTCCTATGGTGCTGACATGCAGCGTCTGTACGAGACTCTGCCTAAGCAAAGCTGGACTCGAAAGTCATCTTCGCAGTCATAAAGTAAGACCAGTGGTTGACTACCAGGCTGCTGTTGGAGATGCTACTCATCATGCTTGCCAAGCATGTGGTAGAGAATGTAAATCAGCAGGAGGGCTCAAACGACATGCAAAAGTACATGAACTCCAACCACAGCCGGCTATTCCCAGTGAATGTTTTGGTTGCCAACTCTGTGCAAGACATTTTAGATCATTGGCTGGGCTAAAAAGCCACATTCGATCGCAGCGCTGTTAATTGCTATCGTGTGTGTGTGTATAGATATGTTTATGTGTGTGCGTGTGTGTATATATGTATATGTATATTATCATTGTTGTTGTTGTTGTTGTTATTATCATTGTTGTTATTATTATTATTATTGTTATTATTATTATGTTTTTTTTCTCGTGCAATGGCCATACTCGATAACGAGGGGGCAGCCATATGTATATGTATGTTTGTATGTATGTATGTATGTATGTTCTTCTGGTTATATAATTTCACTAAGTTTTACCAATAGAGGGAGAGTCGATTTCTAACATAGACACAAGACTCTCTCATTGGAATTTACACAACATCAACTAGGTAGATACGTATGTCTGCATGCATGTGTGTGCGGGTATGGATGTTATTGTATGTGTGGAGCTGTATGTTTTAAGTTGTATCTGCACATGTGTATATGCAACATTGTTGGAATGTTTTACATATTTTTACTGTTCCATTAATGGATTGTACTTGTAATTTTCTAACTAGTCATGTTCTTTCTGTTTCTGTGAAGCCCAGCTTCTCAAGATTTGTATTGAGGCAGTTACTAACATACCCCAGTGCCCCGATAATCACAGGCTTAAATCTGATGGTGTAATCAGGGTGGAGTATCTGCAGAATTCTCATCAGTTCTGCATAAATATTCTCCTTTTCGCTAATCTTTGATATTATATTGGCATCTGCTATCTTCCACTACTATGCATGCCTTCTTTTCCCTGTCCCATATCATAATATCTGGTATGTTATGCCTGAATTTTATTGGGGTTTTTATTGGACCATTCCACCAGTACTCTTTCATATTATGTATATGTATGTTTTCCACATTGCTGTAGCTTTTAATGTGTTTATTATAGGGGCTATCTTTTCTACGGGTTGCATTGTACAGTGTTTGGGCCACTACATCATGCCTCATAGGTAGATAGTACCACGATGACATCTTTGGACAACTGCTTATAACATGGGTGACATCCTCGATGTTAATTCTGCAGAATCTGCACTTGTTATGACATCTAGGTGTTTTGCCTGCATCCCTATCTCTTTTGTGAATCAGGTATTTCGTGTTGATTTCCTGTTCTTGGATTGCAAAAGCATATCCTTCAAAGTGAGAGCCAATATAGCGGTTGTTGGTCCAAGATAGGCTACATCTTTATCTATATTACTCTCACTCTGGAGCTTCCTGGCAACATATCCATGCATGACTTTTTGCTGATAAGCATGCAGTTTTTCATCCATGTATTCACTGCGATACTGCTGAGCGACTTCCCTGTGTGTGAGTTTTTGATTATCACACAGGGAATATCTCTCTAGGAGTTCCCTCCCAAATCTCATGATCTAATCTGTTTCATGCAGATAGACTTTCTCGAGAGACGGGCTCCTACGATTTGAGGTTCGTAGATATTGTCGGAGGGATATGACGCGACATTCAAATGCTGTCTGGACTGATTTTAGGCTTCTGCTTCCCTGCTTACGTTTCAAGTAAAGGCGGTCTATGTCACTGTTGATGTGGAAGTTTCCGTTGTTGTTTAGTATTTTTCGAGTTCTAACATCAATCACTCGGATTTCGTCTATCGTCCAATTGAGTATTCCAAACGTTGGTGTTAGGACAGGCACAGCAAACACATTGTGAGCCACTGTTTTGTTTTGCGCAGAGAGTTCCGATGACCAAATCTTTCTTAATCGGGTGTAGTATTCCCGGGTTACGCGTTCCTTATTACAGATACCCTTTATAGGATATGTTCTCATCTATCCACATGTATCTGTAGCAGTCTTCATCAGATATCGGTGAAACAGTTAGGCCATTGATGACAATGTTGCTAGATTGGGCTGTTGTTTTTCCCCGCTTTACAGTCATATATGAACATTTTTCTTGGCCAAACACCATTCCTATATCCTTTGAGAATATTGTAACCAGGTCAAGATTTTTCTTCATCCCATCCATGTTCTTGGCATAGAGTTTCCGATCATCCACAAAGAAATTATGGGTTAGGTTAGTATTTCTGTCCTCCTGTGAGCCAATGATGTATCCTTCACATTTCTTGAGCAGAAAGGACAAGGGGTTTAATGACAGGATGAAAAATATCACAGAGAGACTGTCTCCCTGAAATATACCCCTGCGATATTTTATTTTGTCAGTGAAAATAGAGTCCTCCTTCTCTGTGTTTAACTTTAGGATAGTAGCCCAAGAAGAAGACAGCTTCTATATGGCTCTGATAATATGTATGTATGTATGTATGTATGTATGTATGTATGTATGTATGTATGTATGTATGTATGTATGTATGTATGTATGTATGTATGTATGTATGGATGTAACCCAGTATCCCAGTACAACCTGTCTCATGGTCGGGTCGTTGGCGACTAAACTGGTAACCCCGCCAAGGTTTCTTGGTGAGGAGGGTTACTTTGAACATCCTGCAGGACTAAAAACAAAACCTGTCAAAGGACAAAGGAGCTCTTAAGAGTCAATGGCCATCCAAAATCACCGGGAGAGATGACCCCTTAGCCTTTGTCAAGGCAGAATTCTAGGTGAAGGAAAACTCTGATATAACACCTGCAACTCTGATGGCATCCAATGATTTTGACTTGTTCTTCTTTTTGGTAAATATCATCTTGGTTAAGAGAGTGGGACTGGCTTTGTGCAGTGCCTTTGCTCACTATAAAAGCTTCACGGCACAGGCATTGCTTTATATCTGGAGATCTCTCTGCACTTGTCGTCACATGATACCATGGGCCCAGCACTATGTGCCAATAAGTGTCACAAGTGTAGTGTTTGTACCAGAGTTTTCAAGTCGCTGGCTGGACTAAAAAGTCACACTCGTTTAGCGCATCGGTAGGGGTTCTCCTACATGGATATAAAGTAGTGGCCGTACTCGAAAACGAGTTGGCAGCCACCATGTATGTTCGTATGTATGTATATATGTATGTATGTATGGATGGATGTATGTATGTATGTTCGTATGTATGTATCTATTTATCTACCTGCCTACCTAACTAACTATCTATTTCTCTCTCACTCTCTCTCTCTCTCTCTCTCTCTCTCTCTCTCTCTCTCTCTCTCTATATATATATATATATATATATATATATATATATATATATAGTTTTGCGAGGTTTTTTATATGAAATTGTGTGTCGAAACAAATATTGTTATACTTGGGGAGGGTCATATTTGTGTAATATTGCCAGAATTAATAACAGAACACACTCACTGTTTGGTTGGTTTTCGCTTCTCGCTTCTGTGTCTTTTATATCGGTAATCTAATTTATTCGGTCCTCAATGTTGTCATTGACTGACCGACGGTCAAAAATAATACAGATACAATATAGACACAAACACATATATATAGTTTATCATAAATCTTTCCTTGCACATCTGCAACATCGTCAGTGGTGCTATATTTTCCTCCCGTTGTATTGTATGTCTACGCCATTTTTATTCAGTCTGTCTATATATTTATTTATTTATTTGCTTGTTTGTTTATTTTTTTTTTATTTTGTCTTCTTTGCGCATGCGTTTGCGTGTGTGTATAGTGTTTTGTTTGCTGTGTGATGGGTGACTAGTGGGTGTTTATGTGATTGTTGTTATTGTGCTTGTGTATGTATTTATTTATTTATTTTATTTTATTTACTTATTTATACTTCTCTTAGGTCAGTGTTGTTTGTTTGGGTGTTGTTGTTATTCCATTCATTCTTTCTGTTTAGCCTTGGTCTTCTAATTTCTATTTCACTGGCCTCTCTGATTTGCCTATCTGCTGGGTCATTTCTATGTTTAGATATTATTCTAATTTCTATGTTGTCTATGTTACGGTCATGTTGTTGTCTAGCATGTTCGTATAGTACTGACCCGTTTTGTCGTCCTTTTAGTTCCCCCAGTGTTGGTCTATCCTTTCACCTATGCTACGAGCTGCCTCACCTATGTATGTTGTTGTCAAGTTTCTGCAAGTACCCTCTGTACATCTTATGCTATAGACTACGTTTCTAGTGTTACAGTTTATCCGGGGGTTCACCTTACATATGATACATTTCCTATTGGTACAGTGGGTTTTCTTAAAAGGGTAGGTTTTGCTGATCAGGGATTTTATGGTGGTTCCTGGCTTTTCTACCACCTTTTTTTAAGTGGGTCTTTCTCAGGGCCTTTCTACACTGGTTAGCTAATTTCCCTCCAGGGGTAGCGTCCACAAACATGACACTCTGGTATCTCTGGTTGTCGTACCATGAGGTGGCTTTCCCTATCTTATGTCTAGCCCTATCTAAGCTATTCCATGATATGCTCCTGTATAATGGGCAAATTCCATTCATGTCCATTTCTATGAGGGTCTTATACTTCTCCATAGCTCCTTCGTATACTCTGATTTTGTCTCTTTGGTTGTAGCCAGAGAACTGCATGCGGTTGATGAAGTGTTGGATGTGTCTTTCCATTTCTGTTGGGTCGCACATGCGGGACACCTTCTTCATCACTCGTACCAAATCTGCGATCAGACTATTAAACTTAGCACTACTGGACATTGCTGAGTTTTTGAGTATCAGGTATTTGGAGGCCATGGGTTTAGCATAGTGTGAGTGGGGAATTTGGGCTCTCTCGTCTATAGTGTTAATCCAGAGTTCTGTGTCTAATACAGGTAGTCTATTGTTAGGGTGTTTGGAAGGGAAGTCGATAGTTACAGTTATACTCTGGTGTATGGAATTAGCTATCTGCTGGATGCTTTCCATTGTGCTACGTTCTAAATCAAACTTGTTAGTGCTCTCTAGTGGGGGTGTTCTTATATCTATATTGATATCGTCTACATAACGAGAGTACATGATGAGGTCTATGGAGCTCTCATTAAGGAGATCTTTAAGTCTCCTTTCCCACCATACCATGAAAATGTTGGCAACATCACTAGCTATGCTGACGCCGATGGCTGCTCCCTCATTTTGGGTGTAGATCTTCTCGTTGAACTTAAATATGTGGCCCTTTAGGGTAGTTTTGATACTAGCCCCTATTGCATGTGCGACCTTTTTCTTACCTGATCATTGTTTTGAGGGGTCCGTATAGCTTTGGTCCACCCAATCCACCTTCCCATGGGAGTCTTTTTTGCCATTGAGGTTATGGTGGTGGGTCTACCTCTTATAGGTCTACTAGGGCAGAAACGTCTAAGGTCATGGCTGTCTAGGTAGTCAGTGTCGTAGGTAAGTCTAAGTAGGAGGCCCAGTTCGTCTGTGTCGACGTTGCAGAACTCCACCTCACTCTCAATGATCATCTCCACACATCTTTTCACAGCAAAATCAATGTTAATGGATGGGTACATCCATGCTGCCTATTATGCAGTTGGATAGGTTCCTGTTTTTGTTGCACTCACTGATTCTGCTGAGGAGGTCCTCTGTACTGTCACATACATCTGGGGACATCTTAATTATGGGGCGTATAACCATTGAGAGGAAGTAGGAGATCCTGTAGTTGCTAGCTATATTAGCTCCGCATACGGGTCTTGTTGGTGGTCCTGTTGTCGGGTCGTCGAGTGTCTTGTGGTCATTGCGGAGCCCATACAAGGGTGGTATGCCATTGTTAGACGCCTGGAAGTTGTTGGCAGTGCGTCTGCTTGGCATTAGGATGTCAGTCCACATCACTATACACACACGCAAACGCATGCGCAAAGAAGACAAAATAAAAAAAAATAATAAAATAAAAAAATAAACCAACAAGAAAAGAAATAAATAAATATATAGACAGACTGAATAAAAATGGCGTAGACATACAATACAACAGGAGGAAAATATAGTACCACTGACGATGTTGCAGATGTGCAAGGAAAGATTTATGATAAACTATATATATGTGTTTGTGTCTATATTGTATCTGTATTATTTTTGACCGCCGGTCAGTCAATGGCAACATTGAGGACCGCGTATATTAGATTACCGATATAAAAGACACAGAAGCGAGGAGCGAAAACCAACCAAACAGTGAGTGTGTTCTGTTATTAATTCTGGCAATATTACACAAATATGAGCCTCCCCAAGTATATATATATATATATATATATATATATATATATATATATATATATATATATGCATTTAATATATATACGACCCTACAGCAGTCTGATTTGAGTTGTCCCACGTGTCCTCAAATCACTGACAGCTGCCTTGCAGAATCCAGCCAGCTTATATATATTTCTGTTGTCACCGCAGCCATACATAACAAATACGTGCGTCAGATTTTTTGAGGACACCTCTTGAGTTTCACTTGTGAACTCACA
>OZ024742.1:3059978-3072478 GCA_964016885.1 Eledone cirrhosa | reverse complement strand
AAAGAAGTGGGAAATGTTTGAGTGGAGGTAGCATGAAGGCAATGGAGACCATTGTAGTACCGTTAGAAGAGGCAGAATGCTGAGACTTTGTATTTGTTGGTCAAAGGCTGGTGAGTCTTTGAATGAATTTATAAAAGTTAGCCAAGTGGTGATATTTTTTCTACGAATGTGGTTTCAGTTAATGTGAGCAGCACCATTCCCAGATGTGGGAGTATTAGTTCATTGTGGTTACTATATGAGTCAATAACTACTAGTGTCTGGAGTATTTTCTTACCCTGAGAAAGGCCAAACATTGATGTGGTCCTTGCAATGTCATGCATGGATATGTGTTTGCCTTGTGAAATCCTCAGAAGTTGTGAGATTTAGCGTGTGTAGCGATTGTGAGGGCTTTAAGTGTAAGCTGCTCATGCTGAATGATGAGAGGTGGTAGTATTTTATTGAAATGAGCAATGCTCATGTCATTCCCTTATTTGAGGTTTAAAAAGACGAGTCTGTTTTGAGGTGTTTGTTCATGGAATCATTGCAGAATTAGTGTGATGCAATGAGATTTCATAGAGATGATGCTGTGTTATAGAAAGTTAGAAGAATAAAGGTGAGTGTCATCCGTGAAGGAGTTTGTAATGGCTAACAGGTCTTTCATCTAGAGAGAAACAGTGTGAGGGATACAAACAAAGACCGCAGCTTTTAACAATTAACTCGATACCTTCTTCTAACTATTTAAATATATATATATATATATATATATATATATATATATATATATATATATATGAGAGGGTGTCTGTGTGTGTGTGTATAAATATATGTATATATAATATATATAATATATATACATGTGTGCGTGCATGTGTATACATACATATATATAGTTTATATTAAAGTCTATACAATTAACATGTGCATTATTATTATTATGAACTAAATACGGTCTCTTTTGTATCTACTACAGCCATACATACACACACACACACATATATAAACACATATATATATATACATACATTTATTTATTTGTGTGTGGAAACTGATAGGAAATTGGATAAGTTCGAAATGTGCAATATATTTGCATTTATTATGAAAAAGCTGCTATAATGAAAATATTAAATGTAGAAGCATCGTTTACGTCTGGAAAAGCGGTGTAAGAAACATCGCAGAAGACTAACTACTTTATTCAATGCAATGACTACCTTACTTGCCTTCCGTTCTATATGAAGAACAACTTCACTGGCGCTTGCTATTCTTTAAAACTTGGAACCTTTACAGTAAGTCGATATTGATTTTAGAAGTAATATTAATGACTGATAATATTTCAACTATTCACGTTTACCAACCACCAGTGAATTCATTCTTCTCTTTTTTCAAATATATATTACGTACCAAGGAATTTCCCTCGGTCGGAAATGACTATGGGACTTGCATCGGGACAGATCCTCCTGAGGCACAAGACTAGCTGTCAACAATGCATGTCAGTCTCGCCCTCTCCACGCCACCTATGTTGTCCAAGGTTTCCCCCGCTCTAAGCAACCCATGTTGTCCAAGGTGAATATAAAGGGAAATACGGTTTGGTACCAGTGACATTGTAACTCATTTCATCAGCTGGGTAAACTGGAGCAGCGTGAAACTTCTCTGGTAGCACATATACGCTTTGCTGAAACATCGTTGCTGTGTGTGTATATATATATATATATATATATATATATATATATATATATATATATGTATCTGTGTAATATATATGTATGTATCTGTGTAATATATATATATATATATATATTTATTAAATAACAGATTAAAGTTGAAGCAAAGAATCAATGCTTTCACCCTTAACGGGATCTTCTGAAACTAAAAAAATCAATCTGTGAACGCAGAAGTAAATATTTCGAAAAACGTTGCAACCGAAGGAAGACAGGAAGACGATACTTTAGCCGTAGGAACACGTGCAACCCTGCAGCTAGTAGTAACTGTAATTGTAGGAATCGGGCTGACTGCCCCTTTCCGGGAAATGCTTCTCTAGTAGCATTGTTTACAAATGTAAGGTTGAAACACCCACGTCCCGTAGGGCCTACATAGGGTTAAGCGCCAATAGATTCAAGCAGCGTCTTTACATGCATACCCATTCTTTTCTTAACCCTTTAAGAAGAAATATGACGTCACTTTCAGCTTATATCTAGAGTCTAAAAGACAACCACACCCAATATAGGTTACACTCGGAGATCCTAGCTTAGGCTAGATCGTATAACGGAAATAAAAGACCATGTGACCTCTGCGCCGCTGAAGCCCTGGAAATACTCTACGCCAATGACCACTTCTTAAACAAAAAATCTGAGGCAATTTCGGCTTGTAAACATAAATTGCACAAACCTTTCCTGCATTACAGCCCCACATTATACCCTAACGGATAGTACGAATTATACGCGGTTAATTTACGTCTTGATGTGGTAGCTAAGTATATTTTATGTTTATACGATTACTTATTTGTATAGGTAAGTATATATTACCTGTATGTTTTGTGAAGGTACGTATACTTTCTCGTACGTATATTGGCTTGTATTTGTTATAGGTGTATATATTATATTATATATACTGGTACATGTGTATATGGTTATGTGTATACGTGAGTTTTGTGTTTGTGTGTATATGCGGGTTTGCACGTATGTAGGGTGTGTGTATATGTGTACTTTGTGTTTTGGTTGACGTAGTTTAGCGAACATATGTGTATTTACATGTAGGTATGTGTGTGCGCGTGTTATATATACGTATTTATGTGTGTATATTTATATTCGTTTATATAACTATATGTATACACGCACACACACACACACACACATATATATATATATTTTATATATATTTTTATGTGTATTTGGTGTATACGTTCGTATGTGTGCGGGTACAGGCGTTGCGTGGGTTTTTGTATGTGTGCGCGTGTTTTTATGTACGTGATTCTATATGCATGCCCATAGCGGGTGTTTTCGCGTACGCATGTGTATGTACATATATGGGTGCGTGCATGTATATATTTAATTATTGTTGATTTCAATAACCTCTGTAATTTATTTACATTATTCTTAACTCTGAAGCCGAGATTCATTTGGTTTCCTAAATAGAATTTTAGTCTACGACTTCATTTATTTCATAAACGTGATTTTGTCTTTGCGTGCAATTATTCTCTCTGCTCCACATAATGACGTATTATCTTCGTTTTTCCGTTCATTGCCAGGAAACGTCGCCACGAACCACCTAAATAGAATATTAGTCTACGACTTCATTTATACCATAAACATAGTTTTGTCTTTGCGTGTAATTGTTCTCACCGCTCCAAATAATAACGTATTGTTATTTTTTACCCCGTTCTTTGCAAGGGAACGTCTCCACCAACCAAAGTATCGTTTTCCTATCTTCCTACGGTTGCAACGTTTTTTGAAATATTTACTTCTGCGTTCATAGATTGACTTTTTTTTATTTCAGATGATCCCATTAATGGTGATTCTTTGCTTAAACTTTAATCTGTTATTTAATAAATATTTGCTCTACGGTTCTTATATATTTGATATATATTTATCCTTATCGAGCCCTCTTTGGATTTTAGTCTTCAATTTTATTTTTATCACTATATATATATATATATATATATATATATATATATATATATATAGTAATAATAATAAATGTGAAGACTAAAATCCAAAGAGGGCTCGATAAGGATAAATATATATCAAATATATAAGAATTGTAGAGCAAATATTTATTAAATAACAGATTAAAGTTTAAGCAAAGAATCGCTGCTTTCACCATTAACGGGATCTTCTGAAACTAACAAAGTCAATCTGTAAACGCAGAAGTGAATATTTCAAAAATGTTGCAACCGGGGGAAGACAGGAAGACGATACTTTGGTTCGTGGAAACGTTCCCTGGCAAAGAAATGGAAAAAACGAATATAAATACGTCATTATTTGGAGCGGTGAAAAACAATTACACGCAAAGACAAAACCACGTTTATGGTATAAAAGAAGTCCTAGACTAATATTCTACGTCAAAGACCACATCTTAAACAAAAAATCTGAGGCAATTTCGGCTTGTAAACATAAATTGCACAAAACTTTCCTTTATTACAGCCCGACATTATACCCTAACGGATAGTACGATCTATGCGCATATATTTTACGTCTTGATGTGGTAGCTAAGTATATGTTATGTTTATACCATTACTTTTTTGTATAGGTAAGTATATATTATCTGTATGTTTTGTGAAGGTACGTATACTTTCTCGAACGTATATTGGATTGTATATGTTATGACGTATATTTTATATATTCTGGTACATATGCTTTTGGTTATGTGTATACGTGAGTTTTGCGTCTGTGTGAGTATGCGGGTTCGTACGTATGTAGGATGTGTGTATATGTGTACTTCGTGTTATGGTTGACGTCGTATCCGAACATATGTGTATTTACATGTAGGTATGTGTGTGCGCTTGTTATATACGTATTTAATTATTTGTATACACGCACACACACACACACACATATGTGCGTGTATTTGTATACCAATCGCGAATGTTTTCGCGTATGCTATTGTATGGATGCGTGTATGTATTTATTTAATTTCAATTACCTCTGTATTTTATATACTTATTCTTTACTCTGAAGCCGAGATTCTTGCGGTTTCATAGTTAGAATTTTAGTCTATGACTTCAGTTATACCATTTACGTGGTTTTGTCTTTGCGTGCAATTGTTCTCCACGCTCCACATATGACGTATTATCTTCGTTTTTTTTCATTCATTCCCAGAGAACGTCTCTATGAACCACCTAATAGAATATTAGTCTACGACTTCTTTTATACCATAAACGTGGTTTTGTCTTTGCGTTTTTCACCGGTCCAAATAATGACGTATTATATTCGCTTTTTTCCGTTCTTTGCCAGGGAACGTTTCCACGAACCAAAGTATCATCTTCCTGTCTTCCTCCGGTTGAAACGTTTTTTGAAATATTCACTTCTGTGTTCACAGATTGACTTTGTTAGTTTCAGAAGATCCCGTTAATGGTGAAAGCAGCGATTCTTTGCTTAAACTTTAATCTGTTATTTTAATAAATATTTGCTCTACGATTCTTATATATTTGATATATATTTATCCTTATCGAGCCCTCTTTGGATTTTAGTCTTCAAATTTATTGGTATTACTATATATATATATATATATATATATATATATATATATATACATATATATATAAATATATAGAATGAAAAATCAGTGATGCATCGAAACTCAATTTATTGTGTGTTACAATTGTTTCCCCGAAGAACAGCTCGAGGTGTGATCCGTGTGTGGATCGAGCTGTTATTTTATTATATATATATATATATATATATATATATATATATATAACAAATTCAGAAACGAAATATATATATATATATATATATATATATATATATATATATATATATATATATTTCGTTTCTGAATTTGTTATATATATATATATATATATATATATATATATATATATATATATATATATATATAACAAATTCAGAAACGAAATATATATATATATATATATATATATATATATATATATGTGTGTGTGTGTGTGTGTATATAGTAATAATATGTGTAATATAAATATGTATATGTGTATATGTATATATATATATATATATTTTATTATTATCACTATATATATACCTGTGTAAAATTTATATATATGTGTATATGTATATGTATATATATATATATATATATATACATATATACATATATATATACATATATATATATATATACATATATATATATACATATATATATATATATATATACATATATATATATATATACATATATATATATATATATATATACATATATATATATATATACATATATATATATATATACATATATATATATATATACATATATATATATACATATATATATATATATATACATATATATATATATATATACATATATATATATACATATATATATATATACATATATATATACATATATATATACATATATATATATACATATATATATATATATATATATATATATATATATATATATATATGTATGTATATATACGTACATACATATATGTATACAGACGTACAGTAGTATGTATATATATACATACATGCACATATATATATATGCGCGTATCGGTTTACCGAACATTTATTATAATGCTCAGTTTGTTTGTAAGCATTATAATAAATGTTCGGTAAACCGATACGTGCATATATATATATGTGTGCATGTATATATATATATACATACAACTGTACGTCTGCATACATATATGTATATACGTATACATACATACTTACATTTAAGTAACTACCGTACTAAGAGTCAGAAATGAAATTTCGTTTCCTTCTATTCCATTTATATATATATATATATATATATATATATATATATTGTTATACTTTGGGAGGGTCATGTTGCCAATAAGAAACACACGCACCAGTTGCTTTCACTTCAATTTATTATAATAAATTTAAAAATTTAGGAATTTATAAATTTCCGGTTGGTTGGTTCCACAACCAGATGGTTGTTTATATATTGTCAAAGTTCTTTCGTCACACATTATGTGATCTCTTCAGTGACTGGGGATTCTTTTCTTTGTTTTTGTGCCTCTCCTTTGTTCTGTCCTACGCCATCTTGTTTCTGTGTGTGTGTGTTGTGTGCTCAGTCTGCGCATGCGCCACATCCGGGTGTCTGTGTGTGCTTATATTCGTTTATTTATTTGTTTATTTACATGTTACAGGTTGGTTGTTTGTTCTATGTGCGTGTGTGTTTTCATTTTGTCCTTAATTGTAAGTTGTGATGTTGCTGGTCCACTCATGTTTTCTATTTAATTTTGGTTGTAATTCTTTTATGTTTATTGCCTCTGTAATTTGTCTAAACATTCCATCTTTTCTGTGTGTAGATTCAATTTTTATTTCTATGTTCTCTAATTTACCCTTATGTTCTATTTTAGCATGTTGGTAGAGTACAGATGATTCTTTACTATCTTGAAGGTCTCGCCAGTGTTCATTTATCCGTTCCCCTACACTACGAGCTGTCTCACCTATGTGCACTATATTTTTGTCTCTACATTGTCCTTCAGTACATCTTATGCTATATACTACATTTCTAGTTTTACAGTTAATATGGGGACTTAATTTACAGGTTATACATTTCTTATCTATACAGGGGGGTCTTTGAAAAGGGTATATCTTGCTAATAAGTGTTTTTATGGAGGTACCTGGTCTTTCTACTATCTTAATATTGAGTTTATGTTTATCTAGGGCCCTTCTAAATTTGTAAGCTAATTCACCTCTAGGGGTTGTATCAATGAACAATACACTCTGGTATTTATTGCTATCATACCATGAGTTTATTCTATTAGCCTTATTCCTAGTTCTTTCTATTCTATTCCGAAATTTGCTTCTATACATGGGGCAGGACCCATTTGTGTCATTATTTACCATTTTTTCCCATTTGGTTCTGGCTCCTCTATACACTCTTATTTTATCTTTCTGATTGTAACCAGAGAACTGCCTACGGTGGATGAAGTGTTGTATGTGTCTCTCTAGTTCTTTGGGGTTGCACATGCGGGACACGTTTCTCATCACCCGTACCAAATCCGCAATCAGTATGTTCATTTTGGTATGGTCCGAAACAACTGAGTTTCTGTGGATCAGATATTTGGAAGTCATGGGTTTGGCATAATGGGAATGGAGGATTTGTTTTTTGTTATTAATGGTATCTAACCAGAGCTCTGTGTCTAGTACAGGTAATCGAAGGTTGGGGTGTTTACTTGGGTAGTCTATAGTAACTCTAATACTCTGGTGGATGGAGTTAGCTATTTGCTGGATGCTTTCCATTGTGTTTTTCTTTAATTCCTGACTGTTCTCTAGTGGGTTTTTTTTTAACTACGATGTTTATATCATCAACGTAGCGGGAGTAAATTATCAGGGTTAAGGGGGTCTTCTAATTGTTCTTCAAGTTTAAGTTTAAGTCTTCTGTCCCACCATACCATGAATAAGTTAGCTATGTCTCCTGCAATGCTAACACCAATGGCTGCTCCTTCCTCTTAGGCATATGTTTTTCCATTAAATTTGACCATATGTTCCTTAAGGGTTAATTTTATGCTGGCCCCCACCGCATGTGCAATCATTTTCTTTAGTTCATCGTGGTTTTCGGGGGTCCGTATGGCTCTGGTCCACCCGTTCCATCTATCTGTGTGGATTTTCTTGGCCATTGAGGTAATGGTAGGTGGTCTGCCTCTTGCTGGTCTTGTAGGGCACAGGTTGCTAAGGTCATATGTGTCTGGGTAATTATTACTATAGGTAAGTTTAAGTAGGCGTCCCAGCTCACTGGTATCAATCCCACGGAACTCAACATTGCTCTCACTGATCATTTCTACGCATTTCTCCACAGCAAAATCTACGTAAATAGATGGATACAGGGACACAACATCCATACTACCTATTATGCAGTTTGTTAGGTCCCTAGATCGGTTACTGTCGCCGATTCTGCTGAGGAGGTCCTCCGTGCTGTCACATACATCTGGGGACATTTCAATGATGGGGCGTATGATCAGGGAGAGGAAGTAGGACAGTCTGTAGTTACTAGGAGTGTTAGCTCCACAGCCTGGCTGTGTTGGTGGTCCCGTGATAGGGTCACTGCCCGTTTTACTTAAACTTACCTATAGTAATAATTACCTAGACACATATGACCTTAGCAACCTGTGCCCTACAAGACCAGCAAGAGGCAGACCACCTACCATTACCTCAATGGCCAAGAAAACCCACACAGATAGATGGAACAGGTGGACCAGAGCCATACGGACCCCCGAAAACTACGATGTACTAAAGAAAATGATTGCACATGCGGTGGGGGCCAGCATAAAACTAACCCTTAAGGAACATATGTTCAAATTTAATGGAAAAACATATGCCCAAGAGGAAGGAGCAGCCATTGGTGTTAGCATTGCAGGCGACATAGCTAACTTATTCATGGTATGGTGGGACAGTAGACTTAAACTTAAACTTGAAGAACAATTAGAAGACCACCTTAACCCTGATAATGTACTCCCGCTACGTTGATGATATAAACATCATAGTTAAAACACCTCCACTAGAGAACAGTCAGGAATTAGAGAAAAACACAATGGAAAGCATCCAGAAAATAGCTAACTCCATCCACCAGAGTATTAGAGTTACTATAGACTACCCAAGTAAACACCCCAACCATCGATTACCTGTACTAGACACAGAGCTCTGGTTAGATACCATTAATAACAAAAAACAAATCCTCCATTCCCATTATGCCAACCCCATGACTTCCAAATATCTGATCCACAGAAATTCAGCTGTTTCGAACCATACCAAAATCAACATACTGTTTGCGGATTTGGTACGGGTGATGAGAAACGTGTCCCGCATGTGCAACCCCGAAGAACTAGAGAGACACATACAACACTTCATCCACCGTAGGCAGTTCTCTAGTTACAATCAGAGAGATAAAATCAGAGTGTATAGAGGAGCCAGAACCAAATGGGAAAAAATGATAAATAATGACACAAATGGTACCTGCCCCTTGTTTAGAAGATAATTTTGGAATAGAATAGAAAGAACTAGGAATAAGGCTAATAGAATAAACTCATGGTATGATAGCAATAAATACCAGAGTGTAATGTTCATCGATACAACCCCTAGAGGTGAATTAGCTTACAAATTTAGAAGGGCCCTAGATAAACATAAACTCAATATTAAGATAGTAGAAAGACCAGGTACCTCCATAAAAACACTTATTAGCAAGCCATACCCTTTTCAAAGACCCTCTGTATAGATAAGAAATGTATAACCTGTAAATTAAGCCCCCATATTAACTGTAAAACTAGAAATGTAGTATATAGCATAAGATGTACTGAAGGACAATGTAGAGACAAAAATATAGTGTACATAGGTGAGACAGCTCGTAGTGTAGGGGAACGGATAAATGAACACTAGCGAGACCTTCAAGATAGTAAAGAATCATCTGTAATCTACCAACATCCTAAAACTGAACATAAGGGGAAATTAGAGAACATAGAAATAAAAATAGAATCTACACACAGAAAAGATGCAATGTTTAGACAAATCACAGAGGCAATAAACATAAAAGAATTACAATCAAAATTAAATAGAAAACATGAGTGGAACAGCAACATCACAACTTACAATTAAGGACAAAATGAAAATACACACGCACATAGAACAAACAACCAACCTGTAACATGTAAATAAACAAATAAATAAACGAATATAAGCACACACAGACACCCGGATGTGGCGCATGCGCAGACTGAGCACACAACACACACAGAAACAAGATGGCGTAGGACAGAACAAAGGAGAGGCACAAAAACAAAGAAAAGAATCCCCAGTCACTGAAGAGATCACATAATGTGTGACGAACGAACTTTGACAATATATAAACAACCATCTGGTTGTGGAACCAACCAACCAACCGGAAATTTATAAATTCCTAAATTTATAAATTTATTATAATAAATTGAAGTGAAAGAAACTGGTGCGTGTGTTTCTTATTGGCAACATGACCCTCCCAAATTATAACAATATCGGCTTCAACAAACGTTTTCAGATAAAGAATCTTGCTAAACAAATTCAGAAACTAAATCTCGATTGTATAGGCATTCTTACTCAATAAAACACCAGAGCCAAAGAAATGTAACAACTTTAGCAGAAAAAGCTTGGACGCTCAGGGATAGCGATCAAAAGTTTACCCTAAAATGGGAGAAATTAGCTAAAACCCAAAGCTTTTCCAGGAGCCAAAATTTCTGCAAATTGTGTAATCTTGAGATTTATTACATAATCACACACAAGAAGAAACTGCTGAATAACAGAATTGAACGAACATTATTCTGCCGTCACAGAACTAAAACCCTTTTTTCCCACTACAAGCCGAATATTACATAAAAGAGGGACATCCCCCAACTATATAAACCTTAATCTAGTTAGAAAAATATAAAAACAATCTCTTCTCAACATATATTAATAACCTTAAATTACCACACTAATAATGGAAAGATATGCTGATGAGAATAGGTGCAAATATGCGATAATGAATGTGTGTACACATGGACTGGAGTATGTATGTATATATGTGTGTGTCTATACGTGTGTATATAAAGATAAGTTGAGTATGAAAATGTATACACATGAGCGCGTATGTATGTACATGAATACATGTGTGTATATATATGTGTATGCATGTGTATATATATGTAAGTATGAATATGTGAATTGTGAGTATATGTATTTTGTAGAGGTGTGCAAATATACTTGTGTGTGAATGCGTGGGTGAAAGGATACGTACACTTGAAAGAAAAATTTAAGTCTGAATGTTAATTAAGTGCAAACACAAAACCAACCACGCATATCTTTACTATCTCTAATCCTTCTATAGATTTAGAAAAATAACCAATAATATATTCTATAAAAAAATGTCAAAACAACAGATGGGAATCTAATTACTCACTGCCACCAAGAATTCTCACCGCTATCGAAAAACCACTCCTTCAACTATTCTTCTAACAACTTCACCCCTCCCTCCTAATATTCTCTATAAAAACTAAATAGGTCCTCAGTAATATTATTCTGATGAAATGACAGTAAATAATAACATTGAAATATTGAATGTCTGCATAACTAAAAGTTTGTAGATAGCAACTGTTTTAGGTTATGTAACTGTTATAGAAACACGTGTCAATAAATTCCTTTCAACTAAACTGTATCCATTCAAATCTTTCTCTCTCTATATATATATATATATATATATATATATATATACATATATATATATATATATATATATATATATATATATATATATATATATATATATATATATATATATATATATATATATATATATATATATATATATATATATATAGAGAGAGAGAGAGAGAGAGAGAGAGAGAGAGAGAGAGAATTCACAGGAATCAAAGTTATGTTCAAACCATTTATTAGCTTACAATTGTTTCATCCAAACCGAGGCTATATTTCTTCGGAGCTTTTTTCAATGTTTTCATACATACATGACCTCCTTTCCAACGCAAGAGACATACAGATACATATGTATATATTGATGTACAGTGGGGTGACATATTATATTATTTCTGAATGGCAATTTAAATTCAAAAATTAAAATCATATTAAAACAGAATCAAAGCAAAATTAAAATTAAAATACAACATCGGCAGTTAACGTAGATAATGCAAGAGGATAGTTTGTTAGTCAGTTGTAGTTGTTATTGTATGCATTAGTTACACGTGGGTCATGCACGTGTGTCTTATTTATATATGATTATTGTGCGGCAGGGTGTTATATGCGATACAAGCACTTTAAGCGGATAATCAAGAGTATTATGGAGGTTGTAGTGGTAAGGTATTTTTTGTGTATGATAAAGAAGCTTGTGTG
>OZ024742.1:3049978-3054978 GCA_964016885.1 Eledone cirrhosa | reverse complement strand
AACACTATTAAAATCTCCTACTCTACTACGCCTAACATAGCATACCACATAGCTAGTAGCAATAAAAGAAAAATTAATTCTTACTTCCAACAAACTAAATCACAACAGACGATAAACCTTCAAAATAACATTATAACAACTAACCCTAATATCAATAGAAATAATAGTAATAGCACTAGTGTAAACAATAACGCTGGGAACTACAACCCACATAACCATAACCCTATAGCTACCATCCAGACTTCTACACAACATAATAACCGGCAGACTAACACCCAGAATAATTGTAACTGTAGATCGTTCCTTATTTCGATTCATAGATCAGGTTGTTTTTGTTGTGAGAGATGACATTGTATTATATTCCGGAAGTGTGTGTGTGTGATTAAGGGGAGTTAATGCGAAAGGGGAGTTAATGCGTATGGGGAGGTAACTAGCTGATTTTCATAGTTAAATTTATTATCCTAAAGTACATTAATGGTGTTTCAAATGAGTCCCTATCATATAAGGTTATAAACAATTTCTGAATTTAAGTATCTTATCTATAAATTACAGTGTAGTCTATCAAGAAGTACTAAAGGTGTTCATATCAGTATGATTACCTTCTATCATGGAGTGCCACAACAGAACATTCTACAAGAAGTGTCAGACCTCCAAATCAATGATCTATGTAAGTGTAGTCAATCCGCAGCACCTGGCAGGGTCTTATTACTATATATGACTCCCGGTAAGCTCTGGGTCATTGTATGTCTGAATGCATGGCAAAGTTAAATATCGCCAGGGTGGTCCAGAGATCAATTCTCTCATACAAAGACATTAATCTGGCCATCAAGCCATACATATACTCATAACTCATATATCACCTGTACATAATTCATTGTACTCAGCATATAGAATATATAGCCCTTTTAATAAATTAATTACTTAATCTTCTATCTATCCTATGGAGGCACTCCATGCATAGGACAATGTTAGCACAACCAATTCAGTGCCTACAGTTTACATTAATTATATATTAGTGCAATGTAGTCCAAGTAATTCAAGGCCAATATACCAAAAGTAGAAGTACATGGGGATATCTCTAGGGTAAAAGGTACTATGAGCGTGTCACTATTTGCGTTAAAGCGGATTAATGGGAGTGGAGAAGAGGTGTAAGGTGTGCCCCTGATCCTAGTTGCTAGAGGTGGTGTCGGGTTCAAGTCTGACATTGTTATATATTGGGTTTAAAGTTTTGGAAAGAGTGTCGGAAACGGTGTTGGCAAGACGCGAACACTTCTGATTTTTAATTAAGGAGGTTATGGTTAGAGAAGATGATAGTATGGGTCTCTAGTAGACAGAGGTTACAAAATTTATTAGGTGGTTTGTACGATGTCGCATTACCTATCACTTCCCATTTAAGTGTATATTGTATATTTTTAGTTTTTAGATAGTGTATGTAGCTAGATAGTGAAGTGGAGTTGGCTAGACTGTGTTTTTTGAAAAAGTGGAGGTGCGAATTGTATCTAGTTTTGAAGCAGTTAGAAGTAGAGCCTATATAGGTTTCAGAAGAGTTGATAGCTGTGACTGTGCATGAGTATATGATATCGTTGATTAAGCATTTTTTATCTAAAGGGCAGGTTCTATTTGATCTACAGTTACAATTATTCTGGGTGTTAGTCTGCCGGTTATTATGTTGTGTAGAAGTCTGGATGGTAGCTATAGGGTTATGGTTATGTGGGTTGTCGTTCCCAGCGTTATTGTTTACACTAGTGCTATTACTATTATTTCTATTGATATTAGGGTTAGTTGTTATAATGTTATTTTGAAGGTTTATCGTCTGTTGTGATTTAGTTTGTTGGAAGTAAGAATTAATTTTTCTTTTATTGCTACTAGCTATGTGGTATGCTATGTTAGGCGTAGTAGAGTAGGAAATTTTAATAGTGTTTTTGTTTAAAAGGCTATGGTACTTGTGGCCGGATAGGAAGTTTTTATCTAGTAGTGAGAAGAAAGCCCTAGATAGGTTGGTAGAGACGTTTAGATTGAAAGGAGGGTTGAAAAATGTATTATTTCTTCTTCTATTTTTGTTTTTTTATGTCTGGTGAGTTGTTTCCTTTTATGGTACTATGGTAATTTCTGTGGTTGGGTTACTTTTGTTGGTATCATCCCTATTAGTGTGTGTGTGGTTGCTATTCCTATTACTAAATTTTCTCATGGACATGTTGTGCGAAATAATGTTGTAGCTATGTGTTTTTGTAGGTAGGAACTCGATCTCTATATTATGGCCTGATCTAGCTAATGCCTGATTATAATATTGCGAGTTTTTGTTAAATATGTTTTCGTCATAGGATAGATTAGATATTCTATTAGATACTCCCTTAGAGATAGAGTTTAATATAGATCCAGGGTGGTTAGACTTGGTATCTACGTAAATGAGTTTTTCATTAGGTTTGTGGAAAGGTGCATATATCATTGAGTCTAGGCAGAGGGTGGCGTCTAGGAAGTTAACGTTTTTAGTGTTTTTGTCCATGGTAATACTAAGGTTATAGTTTTTGAATGTCTTTTGCAATAGTTTTCTAGTTCTTTCTATATTGAATTTTTTATAATCTATAATTCCCTTAATCACACACACACTTCCGGAATATAATACAATGTCATCTCTCACAACAAAAACAACCTGATCTATGAATCGAAATAAGAAACGACAAGCTATCATTTATAACATGGTTCACCGGGCACCCAATGTTGAATCATCGTGGATTGTGTGATGGACATGTAGTCTATAAATTGCGTTTCCTGGATTATGTGAGTGGTGGTGGGTACGAGGACAGTGGTGCTGTTTTGCTTCTCATTTGTAATATTTTTGGTGTTTCTCTACAAACGGGCTTATATATCGTACAGGTGTGTGTGAAAAATGCTTTAACAATACAGCCCCCATGATGCTATTGATTGCCTGCTTTAACTGCTTGTTTTACATGTAACAATCTGCCGCACTATAATCCTGTATAAATAAGACACGCGTGCATGCCACACGTGAGACTGTTTCATACACTGACTACTCTAAACTTTCCTCTTGCTTTATCTTCATAAACTGCCAATGTTTTTTTTACATTTTTATTTTTATTTTAACTTTAATTTTGTCCTTTAATATGACTGTAACCTTTGTATATAAATTGCCATGCTATATTATTATGATGGATGTCAACCCACTGTGGGTCAATATATACATATATTTTTATATGTCTCTTGTGTTGAAAAGGAGGTCAAGTATGTAAAAAATCACTAAATAGTTGCTCCGAAGAAACCAAACCTCGGTTTGGAGGAAACAATTGTAAGCAAATAAATGATTTAAACTGAACTTTGATTCATGTAATTTCTCTCTCTCACTCTCTCTCTCTCTCTCTCTCTCTCTCTCTCTCTCTATATATATATATATATATATATATATATATATATATATATATATATATATATATATATATATATATATATATATATATATATATATATAGTATATGTATGAATATATATATATGTATATATATATATATAGGAACGAGTAGGACTCCGACGGCTTAGCTCTAGCCGATTCGACGGTTAATTCTGGACTAATATGTATATATATATATATATATATATATATATATATACAATTCTTCCAGCTGGTTTCATGTCAGGGGCAGATATCAGTAGATATACATAACTAATATCTTAACAGAGCCGATTACTTTCAGAAAAAGAGAGGAACTGAGAAATTGTTCGAAAGGGAATAGCGACACCAGTTTTCTTTTTGTTTTTTGTTTTTTTCTCTCGAAAGGATGAAAGTCGAAGTTGACATCATCAGGATTTGAACTCAGAAGGCAAGGAAGAATAAGGTAAAGCTTTATATCCAACCTAACAATCGTTTCTGTGTTTGAAACAAGGCCAGCAATTTGACAGCGGAAAGTGAAAGTTGACTAGATTGAACCAGGGCATTACTACTACTTTATTTTATCGATCCTTGTAGGATGAAAGTCAAAACTAACCTCAGCGGCATTTGATCTCAGAATCTAAAGGGCCATAATTCTATGCCACGAAACGTTGTCCAATTCTCTAGCGACTATGCAATTCCTTCACCCTTATCCGAACTTGTAAATATATATAATATATATATATGTTATATATATCATATACATATATATAACACACACACACACACACACATATATATATATATATATATATATATATATATATATATATATATATATATATATTCATATTTATATCCATATATTTGTGTGCGTGTGATATATATTTATCTGTGAATATATATATATATATATATATATATATATATATATATTAATATATATATATATATATATATATATATATATATATATATATATATATATATATATATATATATGCGTGTGTGTGTGTGTGTGTGTATGTATGTATGTGTTTGTGTATTAAGACATGAACTTCAGACCAATCAAAATAACACCGACACCAACATCACATACATCAGATGAAGGTCCTCGGTGTCATCACATTCACAGACTACTGCTTTAGGTTGTGGAAGACCTGTCAGACGAAACGGAGTCATTCAGGGGAAGTAATTCCCGCCATATTGACGTGGTGTCAACATTTCACCATCATCACCAGGTAGTCTTAATCGAGGTCCTTCACTATATGCCCCCAAACTTTATCCTTCACTTTCTAATTTCCAGGCATCTGAGTGGTTTATATCTAATGAAATTATTTCAGACATATGAACTATATTCGGCATAGAAGATTTCAGAATCTGCTAACACAACATTTTTTTGCAACATCCTATAAAGAGAATTTACAATTTTACAATAGGATGGTCAGTTTATACACTTATATGGGCATACCACGCCTTAATGATATGGCCAGTCAGCCGTGGGCCCTCGTGGTTAACTGTCTGGAACTAGCAGTTGAGACGGCAAGAGCTCAGCCGTCGGGCCCTGACTCTTTATAATACAGCCATACTCTACTATCCCCTGTTCCGAGCATTCTTT
>OZ024742.1:3037478-3047478 GCA_964016885.1 Eledone cirrhosa | reverse complement strand
TATCGATTAACATAGTACTGTTTAAATTTTCTCAGTTGCCTTCCCTTTGATTTGATTTATATTACAAGGGTGGGCTGACTATGAAAGAGTGTGAAATCTTGCATGCTTTAATTTCAACTCTTAATAACTGCATTGTTTCTCTTTGTCTCTTATTTCGACATTCCATGAGAGTATTTTGGTCAGCTTATGAACTTCTTTTTGCCTGTTTTTCTTCCATCAGACACAGGCACTCGACCTAGTTGTAAGGGTGTTAAACTTACTATCATATATCATGGGTTCGATTCCTGGGCTGCGTTTTGTGTTGTGTTCTTGACAAAGCACTTCATTTCATGTTGTTCCAGTATACTCAGCTGAAAATGAGTACCAGCAATAGCTGGGGGTGGTTGTTTAAAACTGGCGTCGTTTCCAGGGGGGAAGTCATGTAATCTCATTCGCTTAACGCCACGAAAACAGGAATAAATACCGGTCTCGTGAGCCCCCAGGATCTTTAGACTTTTAAGACGCATCTTTAGACTTTTAAGACACATATTTAGACTTTTAAGACACAGAACGTCTACAAAAAATCCTTAATGCTACCATTTCTTTTATATTTAAAAACATGTTTCCTCTTTCTACATAATATCGCTTCAGTTGAAAATCAATTTACAAACGAATTTCTTTTTCATCCAACAAAATTTGGATTACAATTTATCTTCTGTGTTTTAAGCTGGGATGTTTATAAATTCTCTTGGTTCCAACGAATGCATTACTTTATCATTTTGCTCATAATTTGATCTGAAAATGTATATATATATTTTTTTGGCAGTTGCATTAATAAGTAAAATATTGGCAAATGTCTTTCTTTATAAAAAAAAAAATGATAATACTTTGTGGAGAAGGACATATATTTGTGTTTCACAGTCGCATAATATATATCAAAGATAATGCGACTACGTTCAAGGATATAGAATATATATAATTTATGTAGGATCAAATTCGATCCATTTCATAAGATCGTCATCAAATTGTTTTATTGTTTGTATTTTTGTTTATTTATGGAGGGTTTATGTTATGCCGAAGTATTCTATTCATGGAGAGAAAAACCACCCGAGAATATTGAATAGAAATTATCTTTGCTATGTTATTGTCCGAATAAGAAAAAGCTTCTCAATAAACACATTTTTTATATATCTTAGTTTCTTCAATTTATTTTCTGCAAATGCCTTTATTTACATTTCTAGCACCATATTTGTAAATATCAAAATTTACCTTGAATTGGATAATGCAAACAGCAATTACTTGCAGATAAATAATGTTTATCTATATTTTAATAGAGAATTATGTTGCGTTTGGATGCTTTCTTAGATGAAATATTTGAAAAAAGGGATTTATAGAAAAAACACAACGAAGATTGGATAAAGGAAATAGAACGTCACATACACACATCACACGCATATATCTATGTATGTGTGTGTGTATATATATATATATATATATATATCAATAACCTGCAAGTATCAAGTCAGATTTTCGGCAGCCTTGAGGAAAAAAACAATATTTCAAACATATCACGTGTCAAATTTTTTTTTCTGGGCTTTTTGTTTATTTTATTTCTTGTTCTAGGTTTTGCCACCAAATCCAACGTCTATGAAACTCGATAAACATTAGTTTCAATATCGATTTATTTCTCATGGCACATTCGTCTCGTGTTATTTACTCAATGGTTGAGCAGATAGATAGATAAGGCTGTTCACACAATGATGTATTTCTACAAGAAATGAGGACCCCCGTGTGTGTATGTGTATGTTTATGCGTATGTGTATATGTATGTGTGTGTTTACATGTGCGTGTGGATTATATCTTCCAGGCAGATTTATATATTGGCTTCAGTAAGCTGCTAATTGAATTGCAGAACAGTTTTCGCACACTAATCAATTATGTGATTCTTATTAGTTTCTCTTTTCTTGTTTTTTGTTTAACATTTCTCCAACAACAACAACAACATTTCAATATCCATTGAAATCCACTCAATAAATGGGAGTTCAAATTATTTCCAATCATATTTCGCTCTATCATACCTCTACTCTATATACTATATATATACTCTCTACTCTATATACTATATATACACTACATAATATTATTAGTATATAATATTATATACTATATACTATATAATATTAAACAATATATAGTTTTTTTATGTTAAAAGTATATTACATGTAGTATGTACTGAGATGAAAAGAACATATTGTATATAGCAATATATTGCTATATACGATATATTGTATATAGCAATATATTGGTATATACAATATATTCTATATAGCAATAATGGCAATAATGCAGATGACATATTGGAAGGGATAAAATGTTTCATTGAAGAAATAGATTTACTATATTTATATGATATAGAAACAGAATATTGGATATGTAATATATATGTGTATATATATATATATATATATATATATATATATATATATATATATATATATATATATATATATATATATTTATTAAAATAAATTTATTATTATTACTATATATATATATATATATATATGTGTGTGTGTGTGTACATATATATATATATATATATATATATATATATATATATATATATATATATATATATATATATATATATATATATTTATATTTATATCTATATTAATATATATATATATACATACATATATATATATATAAGATAAAATAAAATAAATAATTCAAATGTTTAAAATTTGGCTTCGTTTATTACTGCTATATATATTTCGGTCACAGCCATCTTTGGCCGTGACCTCTTCGGGCAGTCCGAATTAGTGTGGTAGAGACGATTACACATGTTGTTGAGGTGTATAACTTTGTCAATACTCTGATATGCCGAGTTCTTGGTTTGGTTGTAATTTCACTGAGGAACTGGAATCATATGAATTTAAACAAACGAATTTCAGTGTCAAAGGGCCAGTTCTCCTCTCATTGATCAGTTGTTAGAACATTCCTCAGTCAAAAGTCTATAGAAATTCGTTCTGAGGCAAGCCAATCTGTAGTTGTTGTTCTTGTTATTGTTAGGTGCATCTGACCTCTATTCTTATGTTGGTAGTGGTATTGTTGTTGGAGTCAGCTAAAAACAAATGATAAAGTGGTAGAAGGAATAAGATGGTAAAGGAACAAAATAAAATAAAATAATCGAATAAAATGTGTGTGTGTGTTATACCCATCTCAATGTTATAAAGATTTGTAAGGTCAAACTTCCCATTGGTCAGTTTTGAGAGCATTCCTCAGTCCAAAGTCTATAGAAATTCTTACGGGGTTGAGGCTCCCTGTAGTGTTTGTGTTTGCTATTGTTAAGTACATCCGACCTCTATCCTTATTTTGGTAGTGTTGTTGGTGTTGTGGTCATCTTATGTCTTGCTGCTGTTGACAATTTAGAAGTATCTGTGTGTGTGTTTCTTCATCCCTCCTGCCACCATCTCCTGTCGTGGTGGTGGTGGTGGTGGTGGTGGTGGCAATAAGATGAAGGCAATAAAATGAAGAAAACAGAAAAAAAAATAATAAATAGAGAATAAATAAAAAATTAATGAAAAGGTAATGAAAAAGTAATGAAAAATGAATTTATTATTTTTTTTATGTTTTCTTCATTTTATTGCCTTCTCTTTCTTCATATACATGGCAGAGCACCCCCCCCCCCCCCCTCATCACCACCACCACCACCACCACCACCACCACCACCACCACCACCTGGTCCACCTGGTTCCTTACCACATATATTGGCTTTTTGCTACAATATTTTCTATACCTTTCATTTATATATATATATATATATATATATATATATATATAACGAAGGAAATGTGGTAAGGAACCAGGTGGACCATAACGCACCAAAGTACTCAATAATTGAGGTAGTAGAGTGGGTAATAAGAACCAGTAAGACCCCGACAGCTGAGCTCAAGCCGTTTCGACGGCTAATTCTGGACTAAATGAAAATTTATCCTGGTATTTAAATAGCCGATCTTCTCGAGGGGTAATTCCATATATGGTCAAAGTGATTGTCAAAAATCAGTAGTAATTCTGTGGTTGCAAATTAGTAGGGGAGAAGGTGGCTAAACCTGCCAGTAGGAGAAAGAGGGGAGGGGGTGGAGTAGACCCAATCAAGCGTTGGTAGTGCCAGCTACAGCTGGGCATGAGGTCAAAGAAGATACAGGGGAGGGGGAGGGGGAGGAAGTCGGAACGGTAGGTAGAACAATGGGGGGTAGAAATATATAGGAAGGAAAAAATACTGAGAGTGAAGAAAAGCAAATAAGTGTAAAGAAAAAAGTAAAGTAAATTAAATTCTACGACCTAGGTCTCAGGCTATTGTTAGGCTAGAATAAAATAAAGAAAGAAAGAAAGAAGTAAAGAAAGAAATAAAAAAAGAAATAACGAAATAAGTAAAAGAACTAGGTGGGACGGAATAGGCAAGGACCCTTTTAAGAGGTATAAGTACGTAAATCATACGGTGACGGGTCAACAAAAGGGGCCAAAATACTAAAGAGACTACCACGAAATAAACAATAAAGGTCTCCATCCCGGGCCGGCAACGACCCAGTGCAGCAAAGTGAACTTGTACGAGATAATAATTCTGAGTCCCGAGAAAAATATATACTAATGCTAACTCTAAAAGATCTAAAACGAGCTACATGAAAGTTCGTACGAAATAAAGGTAGAATACGGAGAAATAAATTCAGAATCCACCCCGCCCAGAAGAAAGGCGAAGCAAGAAATACTGAAACGAAAAAATAAGGCATAAGTGCCACTAAGAAATATAGAGGGCACAGAGAATAGTGGGAGCGGTCGGGAAAAGGGAGCAAGTATCCGGGGTCTAAGCCAACTGCTATAAAGGGCGGAGTCCGCCAAATCTATCATAGACTAGGGGAGGGGTGGTGGGGGTACTAAGGCTACACGGGGCCAAAGGGCAGCCTCGGGTGGGCGAGAAAAGCCGCCGACAAAGGAGAAGAGCTGGGGTAGAAGGACTAAGGAGAGAGGGGGGAAGGAAATAAAGGAAGCGATAAAAGAATACAAAGAAGATCTTACGTCTTGCTTGGCAAGCAGGGGTTACCCATTGCAAAATCGGCAAGTGGGGTGTTATAGCCCTAGTCTACCCTCCCCCCGGGTCATTATGGGGTTTGAGGGCGAGGTAAGTCCTACGCAATCTATGTTTACATGCAGTAACCAGTTCATCTTTCTTGTTTAGGAGTTGGTCCGTCGAAAACAGCATTTGTAAAGTTTCCTCCGAGCATAAATTGCACGGACGGCGTCCTCCCGTGTAAGAATTGGCTCTGGACAGTAATCTCCAAGTGAGATCATAGGTGATGTTGTTGTCCTTGAGGTCCCATATGTGGGCCGAAAGTGTAGTTGCGTGACGCCGGGCCGGGTTTCGGAAGGTATGTCTATGTTGGTATAGCCGGGTCTTGAAGTCACATGCGGTAAGTCCTATATAGGCTTTGTTGGAGGTATCCGTCCTCACGTTGCACTGGTATGTTGACCCGTCACCGTATCATTTACGTACTTATACCTCTTAAAAGGGTCCTTGCCTATCCGTCCCACCTAGTTCTTTTACTTATTTCGTTATTTCTTTTTTTATTTCTTTCTTTACTTCTTTCTTTCTTTCTTTATTTTATTCTAGCCTAACAATAGCCTGAGACCTAGGTCGTAGAATTTAATTTACTTTACTTTTTTCTTTACACTTATTTGCTTTTCTTCACTCTCAGTATTTTTTTCTTCCTATATATTTCTACCCCCCATTGTTCTACCTAACGTTCCGACTTCCTCCCCCTCCCCCTCCCCTGTATCTTCTTTGACCTCATGCCCAGCTGTAGCTGGCACTACCAACGCTTGATTGGGTCTACTCCACCTCCTCCCCTCTTTCTCCTACTGGCAGGTTTAGCCACCTTCTCCCCTACTAATTTGCAACCACAGAATTACTACTGATTTTTGACAATCACTTTGACCATATATGGAATTACCCCCTGAGAAGATCGGCTATTTAAATACCAGGATAAATTTTCTTCATTTAGTCCAGAATTAGCCGTCGAAACGGCTTGAGCTCAGCTGTCGGGGTCTTACTGGTTCTTATATATATATATATATATATATATATATATATATATATATATATATATATATATATATATATATATATATGTATATATATACATAAATATAAATAAATATATATATATATATATATATATATATATATATATATATATATATATATATATATATATATATATATATATATATATATATACACATATATATATTGCATATCCAATATTCTGTTTCTATATCATATATAAATGTAGTAAATCTATTTCTTCAATGAAACATTTTATCCCTTCCAATATGTCATCTGCATTATTGCCATTATTGCTATATACAATATATCGTATATAGCAATATATTGCTATATACAATATATTGTATATAGCAATATATTGCGTGGTCAAAACCGAGGGTGTGTGCTTAAATAAATATATATATATATATATATATATATATATATATATATATATATATATATATATATAAGGATGGCAAAATATCGTTATAGGTAATCCAGTTAGAGATTGTGAATACTTATTATTATGGATAGTTTTAGCGTACAGCGTTGCTTGACTCAACAAGAGGTTTACGTAGATGACGAGTTTACGATTTCACTTGTATTCCTACGTAAGTTTATTTTGGAGTAATAAAATTGAAAAAGTGAAGAATAACATGACCAACAGTACAAAAAAGGGTAATTTATTTACAGTCTAACAATAGCTTCTCTGATTACGTTGTATAAAAGTTGCTGAACTCTAGAAGCAGTGCCACTCAATTTTAAATACGATGTTAGCTCAATCAGAACATCAGAGACATGTGTAACCGGAAAATCTACAAATTCAAATTACAGCATCAATAATAATATTAATAATAAAGATAGAGACAAAAAGAAAGAAAGAGAGATAGATAGAGGAAAGAAAGAAAGAAAGAAAAAGGAAAAGGAAACAGAAAAAGAAAGAGAAAGAGAAAAAGAAAAAGAAAAAGAAGAAAAAGAAAAAGAAAAAGAAAAAGAAAAAGAAAAAGAAAAAGAAAAAAAAGAAATGAAAACAGAGAAAGATATATAGAGAGAAGAAGATATAGACAAAGGAGATAGAAAGAGGAGAGAAAAGGATAAAGGAGAAATAACTGTTTCTACGTTTGGCACAAGGCCAGCAATTACCCAGTGCATTACTGGTACTTTATTTTATCGACCCGGTAAGGATGAAAGGCAAAGTTAACCTCGGCAAGATTTGAACACAGAAAGAATAAAGGAGAAATAACGTAAGAGAAAAAGAAAAAAGAGAGAAAATAATGATATCAACAAATAATGAATACATGTAAATAAATAAATGTAAATAAATAAATGTAAATAAATAAATGTAAATAAATAAATAAATAAACAAATTACATTGAGGTTGATACAAAATGATACAAAATATGAAATATGAAAATATGAAAATAAATAAGTAAAAATGTGCGAAGAAATTTAAACATATTAAGATTATTGAAAGTGGTTATAGAGAGATACGAAGGTATAAACATGATAATGTTAAATATATTTATGTGTGTATTGATTATTTTAATAAATTAATTATATAATTAATTAATCATATGATTAATTAGTTGTATGTTGTATTAGAAGTGAAAATGATATGATAAGATAAATTAAAATCCCAGAGATGAAATAAATTTAAGGAGAGAAATAGAGAGATATAAAGTGAAAGATAGAGATACATAAAATATGAATGTAGATATAAGAGGTTTTGATGTTGGTTCATTGATAGATGATGACAATTATAACAATAATGATGATGAAGTGATATTATAATAGATCTAGGTGGTACAATTTTGGTTATGGAATAGATAAGATGAATTAAGCTGGTCTAAAGTTCTCAAATTTGGTCGCCGTTTTATGCTTACAGAAAATAGTTCTTTCAATTTGACTGTTAAGTAGCATTTTGTTGTAATTTAATATTTAGAAACGTTCCATATTACAAAGACCACAGTGGAACATGCCAATTCGATAGGCCGTTGCTGTTGACAGCTTCGTCCAGCTGATTTTATATTCCATGTTTGCATCTCTGAGTTGCCAGATTTTATTGGCGAGAGTTGTTGTATTTATGAGCTTCCTGTTATTCTTAGAGTCTCTGTGGACATATCACCTTTTCTTAAACTCCCCAGCTGTAGATCCTATGTAGTGCCATGTGTTAAGCTGCCTGAATTTATAGTACAAAGGTATACTATATTTGAATATAGGCATCTATTTTGTAATGGGCATTTGTCAGGTAGATGACAGTTACATTTAGATGCCTTCCTATGTGCCGGTTCTTCTATATGGTTTTGTAAATTGTTATGTACGGGCTGTGAATTGGATTTGTTGATGTATTGTGGTGATGTGTTCTGACGTGTGTTTGGTTGTGATGATGTTATATGCTTATGATTTGTATTTGGTGTTATGGTACTTATTTGCGGGTTACTTGTATTATAAATTCTTTTATAGTTAATTTTATGTATCTGCGATTCTATGTTGTTGGCAGTGGAGTATGATAGTTTGATAATTTTTCTATAAAAGATTTTGTTTTGATGGACATATTAATCTAATAGTAGGGTCAGTTTCGAAGTTACATTTATGATCCTTCAGATATCCTTTCTCTATATTTATGATCCTTCAGATATCCTTTCTCTATATCTTTTTTCTCTCTATATCTTTCTCTGTTTTCATTTCTCCTTTTTCTTTTTCTTTTTCTTTTTCTTTTTCTTTTTCTTTTTCTTTTTCTTTTTCTTTTTCTTTTTCTTTTCTTTCTCCTTTTTCTATCTTTCTTTCCTTTATCTATCTCTCTTTCTTTCTTTTTCTCTCCATCAAAATCAGATATAGGCAGAATTTGCAAGTTTATACTAGATAGAATAATACCACAAATTAAAGAAAAACTAATAATCAAGCTCTGGGGTAACACTACTGAAGGAATAGATTAGTTTAATAAATTAGACAATAGAGAATCTTCCGACTTCATACAATTTGACATTAATGACTACTACTCTTCTATTTCCTCAGTAAACCTAAATAAGGCACAATCCTTTGCACAAAAAACTCTGACCTATCACCAGAAGAAATTAAAATAATACTAGCGGCTAGAAGAACAATCATTAAATTCGAAAATAGTTACTGGGAGCGAAAAAATAGACAGAATAACTTCGATATAATTATGGGATCAAATGATTCAGCCCAAGTTACGGACATTGTCGGAATTTATATAGCACATATCTTACATAAGTAATTTGATAACCTACAAGGAGGAATTTATAGAGACGATACATTACTTTTAGCTAAAAACCTAAATAATCAAAACTTAGAAAGATTATGTAAAAAGATTAGAAAATTATTTAATAAACTGGGCTTTAACATCACATTTGAACTCAACTCTAAAAAAAACAACTTCTTAGATGTTTCGCTCAACCTAAACACAGGACTAATAGAAGACTCCCATAAAAATAATGAAAATCTAGCTTACATTAATTATAACTCTAATCACCCTCGATCCCTAATTAGCTCCATAACACATAGTATATCCCTTAGAATCTCACGCCTATCTTCTAATCTAGAGATGTTTAACGAACACGCTAACTACTACAATATAGCTTTACTTAAGGCAGGCCATAAAGAGAGACTCAAATACATACCAGATACAAAAAATAACAACACACTTAATAGAAATAACACCATCCACACCTATAGAAGCAACAAACCTAGGACTAAAACATAGAAATTGGCAACAAGCACGTGAATTAATTGAACAGAATACTAGTATAAAGACCACTAATAACTATAGAAGATGCAGAGATAGAAAGTACTTATGGTTCAATCCAGTGTTTAACTCCTCTATAAAAACAAAACTACCTTACACTTTCTTCAAATTAGTTGACAAACACTTCCTTAAAATTCATAAATATC
>OZ024742.1:3014978-3034978 GCA_964016885.1 Eledone cirrhosa | reverse complement strand
ATATATATATATATATATATATATAAATAAATATATATATATATATTGTTATACTTTGGGAGGGTCATGTTGCCAATATGAAACACACGCACCAGTTACTTTCACTTCAATTTATTATAATAAATTTATAAATTTAGGAATTTATAAATTTTCGGTTCGTTGGTTGGATCCTAAACCAGATGGTTGTTTATATATTGTCAAAGTTCTTTCGTCACACATTCTGTGACCTCTTCAGGTCACAGAATGTGTGTAAAGATAGTAAAGAATCATCTGTACTCTACCAACATGCTAAAATAGAACATAAGGGTAAATTAGAGAACATAGAAATAAAAATAAAATCTACACACAGAAAAGACGCAATGTTTAGACAAATCACAGAGGCAATAAACATAAAAGAATTACAACAAAAATTAAATAGAAAACATGAGTGGAACAGCAACATCACAACTTACAATTAAGGACAAAATGAAAACACACCACGCACATAGAACAAACAACCAACCTGTAACATGTAAATAAACAAATAAATAAACGAATATAAGCACACACAGACACCCGGATGTGGCGCATGCGCAGACTGAGCACACAACACACACACAGAAACAAGATGGCGTAGGACAGAACAAAGGAGAGGCACAAAAACAAAGAAAAGAATCCCCAGTCACTGAACAGGTCACAGAATGTGTGACGAAAGAACTTTGACAATATATAAACAAACATCTGGTTATGGAACCAACCAACCAACCGGAAATTTATAAATTCCTAAATTTATAAATTTATTATAATAAATTGAAGTGAAAGCAACTGGTGCGTGTGTTTCTTATTAGCAACATGACCCTCCCAACGTATAACAATATCGGTTTCAACACACGTTTTCAGAAAAGGAATCTTGCTAAACAAATTCAGAAACGAAATATCGTAAGCCTTAGCCAGGCTAACAAGATACTGAAAACCACCATGTTCTGTTGTCTACGAAAAACAATAACATCTCGACAACTACACTTCATAAAAGAATTTGCCTCGTCCCGAGTTTACACCAACACCATCAACACCGATGTAAGAAGATTACAGCTCACCAAAAAGCAAGCAGATAGACTAAAACGAACACTAATTCTAAACATAAAAAGATCTATAGAGAATTAAGTCATCAAGAAAAACATAAGCGTAACCTAATACAAAAAATAACTAAGATCACCACACCAAGAGAAAAACTAATACTTATAAACCTTATACGTCCTGAAGAACAGTACATTGTTCAAGAATGTGATAAGCACTTTAACAAGAAACTAAAGTGGCTTAAACAGATAAAACTAAATCTAGATACTTTAGAGAATACCAATAGATAACCCGACAAAATTGACGGTATAAATATAGCCGACAACTCATTAACAGATGAATTCAACAACAACAACACAAATATATACGGCAACACTACGGTCGACTCTGATGAATTATCTGTATTACAACTACCACCTAAGTATGCCACATTCAAGAAGGTAAATATGATTAGATGTTTGTCAGAAATAGAAAAATCATTTACAAAATTACGTTGGAGCCTCAAAAACAAAAACAAAAACAAAAGTAACGACATACGCACACACATATACAACACACATCCCAACAACAACAGACACACAAACACAAACAACAATAACAATAACACACACATCAACAATAATAACATACTCAGAAACAACAATAACAACACACACAACAATAATAACATACACGGAGACAACAACAACAACATACATCAACAACAGCACACATCAACAACAACAACAACAACAACAACAACAACACACACACATTCAATGCCTCTCAACACCACCACAATCTTAACAAATACACAGACACAGAAAAAAAGTAATGGCAGTAGCACAGAAAGAAGGGAAGGTAATAGGATTGAAAGAACAAGGGAGACTATGGACAGAGAAAATAACCAAGACGAACACACAGACACACAAAATAGAGCCAGAGGAAAGAGACAGGAGTAATAATAAGAGACAGAGAAACAACCATGAGGCTGTTGGTGGAAATAGAAATAGAAACAACACAACTAACAATAACAATAGCACTAGTACACATAAAGCAGCAGCCTGGAACTCTACTTTTTATAATCCCTCCGATAAGTCGTTCGACCTGCGACGAGTCCACGCCACGACTTTAGCTTTTAACAAACGCACGCAATTGCCGTCGCAGGTCGATGAACAAACAGAAGCACAATTTAGTATAGCTAGATCTAAACTTAGAAATATTATATAACAGTATAGCAAGAAGCATAATAGAATGGAGGCCCAGCAACTGGGAGAAAAATCTGCAAATGGCTTGCGTAAGCTCATGCAGCGCTCGCGTAATGGAGAGATAGCATGCTTTCCAACAGACAAGTCTGGCAGAATGTCGGTTGACAGTCTGCCAAACTACATCCAGTAAATGCAACCCCACATCACTAACACAAGAGAAGTAACACCACAAGAGCATGAGGATAGAGAAAAAGCCCTCAATGCCCATATGGTGATGTGGACAAATATAATGCAGCCCAACAAAAGGACTGCCAACAACTTCCAGGCCCGGAACACAGACGTGCCGGCGTTGTATGGGCTTCGAAAAGACCATAAAATCGGCAGTGACTCTATCACGGGACCACCAACACGGCCAGTCTGTGGAGCTAACACTGCTAGTAACTACAGACTGTCCTACTTCCTCTCCCTGATCATACGCCCCATCATTGAAATGACGCCAGATGTATGTGACAGCACGGAGGACCTCCTCAGCAGAATCGGCGACAGTAACCGATCTAAGGACCTAACAAACTGCATAATAGGTAGTGTGGATGTTGTGTGCCTGTATCCATCTATTGACGTGGATTTTGCTGTGGAGAAATGCGTAGAAATGATCAGTGAGAGCAATGTTGAGTTCCGTGGGATTGATACCAGTGAGCTGTGACTCCTACTTAAACTTACCTATAGTAATAACTACCTAGAAACATATGACCTTAGCAACCTGTGCCCTACAAGACCAGCAAGAGGCAGACTACCTACCATTACCTCAATGGCCAAGAAAACCCACACAGTTAGATGGAACGGGTGGACCAGAACCATACGGACACCCGAAAACCACGATGAACTAAAGAAAATGATTGCACATGCGGTGGGGGGCCAGCATAAAATTAACCCTTAATGAACATATGTTCAAATTTAATGGAAAAACATATGCCCAAGAGGAAGGAGCAGCCATTGGTGTTAGCATTGCAGGCGACATAGCTAACTTATTCATGGTATGGTGGGACAGTAGACTTAAACTTAAACTTAAAGAACAATTAGAAGACCCCTTAACCCTGATAATGTACTCCCGCTACGTTGATGATATAAACATCGTAGTTAAAACACCCCCACTAGAGAACAGTCAGGAATTAGAGAAAAACACAATGGAAAGCATCCAGCAAATAGCTAACTCCATCCACCAGAGCATTAGAGTTACTATAGACTACCCAAGTAAACACCCCAACCTTCGATTACCTGTACTAGACACAGAGCTCTGGTTAGATACCATTAATAACAAAAAACAAATCCTCCATTCCCATTATGCCAAACCCCATGACTTCCAAATATCTGATCCACCGAAACTCAGCTGTTTCGGACCATACCAAAATCAACATACTGATTGCGGATTTGTTACGGGTGATGAGAAATGTGTCCCGCATGTACAACGCCGAAAAACTAGAGAGACACATACAACACTTCATCCACCGTATGCAGTTCTCTGGCTACAATCAGAGAGATAAAATCAGAGTGTATAGAGGAGCCAGAACCAAATGGGTAAAAATGGTAAATAATGACACAAATGGGACCTGCCCCTTGTATAGGAACAAATTTTGGAATAGAATAGAAAGAACTAGGAATAAGTCTAATAGAATAAACTCATGGTATGATAGCAATAAATACCAGAGTGTAATGTTCATCGATACAACCCCTAGAGGTGAATTAGCTTACAAATTTAGAAGGGCCCTAGATAAACATAATCTCAATATTAAGATAGTAGAAAGACCAGGTACCTCCATAAAAACACTTATTAGCAAGACATACCCTTTTCAAAGACCCCCCTGTATAGATAAGAAATGTATAACCTGTAAATTAAGCCCCCATATTAACTGTAAAACTAGAAATGTAGTATATAGCGTAAGATGTACTGAAGGACAATGTAGAGATAAAAATATAGTGTACATAGGTGAGACAGCTCGTAGTGTAGGGGAACGGATAAATGAACACTGGCGAGACCTTAGATAGAAAAGAATCATCTGTACTCTACCAACATGCTAAAATAGAACATAAGGGTAAATTAGAGAACATAGAAATAAAAATAGAATCTACACACAGAAAAGACGCAATATTTAGACAAATCACAGAGGCAATAAACATAAAGAATTACAACCAAAATTAAATAGAAAACATGAGTGGAACAGCAACATCACAACTTACATTTAAGGACAAAATGAAAACACACACGCACATAGAACAAACAACTAACCTGTAACATGTAAATAAACAAATAAATAAACGAATATAAACACACACAGACACCCGGATGTGGTGCATGCGCAGACTGAGCACACAACACACACACAGAAACAAGATGGCGTAGGACAGAACAAAAGTGAGGCACAAACACAAAGAAAAGAATCCCCAGTCACTGAACAGGTCACAGAATGTGTGACGAAAGAACTTTGACAATATATAAACAACCATCTGGTTGTGGAACCAACCAACCAACCAGAAATTTATAAATTCCTAAGTTTATAAATTTATTATAATAAATTGAAGTGAAAGCAACTGGTGCGTGTGTTTCTTATTGGCAACATGACCCTCTCAAAGTATAACAATATCGGTTTCAACACACGTTTTCAGATAAAGAATCTTGCTAAACAAATTCAGAAACGAAATATATATATATTAATATATACATATATTTATATATATAATAAAAGTAGATATAAATATAATATATCTCAATCATATTTATTTTCAGACATGCTTTATAGAGGCTAAAATCTGTAATTGGCAGACCAAAATTTATTCAAAATTTTAAAATACTTAAGTATATTACTCTTGAGATTAAGAGCATAATAAGCAATATATATACATATATATATATTATATATACGAGGTGTGTCAGGAATGTTCCAGGACTGATGTCACAAAAGATTTATTTAAATCCCAAACTTCACATCAAGAGTTTTCTCCTTCAAAGTAATCCCCCTGGAGTATGTAACTGTAATCTTAGCTCTCTGCACCGATCAAACTTTTTTCTTCATAATTGTATATACATGTCCTCTGTTTCAGGTCGTCAAGCAATGAGCACAGAGCAATGAACAAACTTGAAGTTTCTGGTACGGTTGCTGCAATAAGTGTATGGAGATGAGACGATGTCACGCTCACGTGTTTTTGAGTGGTGCAAGAGGTTTAAAGAAGGACGCGAGGACGTGGAAGATGAACCCAGGAGCGAAAGGCCCTCAACACCTAGGACTGAGGTCAACGTTGAACGCGTCAGGCAGATGGTGCGTAGCGATCGTCGGCTGACTGTGCGACTGATGGCAAATGAGCCGGGCATGAATCGGGACAGCGTCTGGAAGATTCTCACTGAAGAATTGGACATGCGGATAGTCTGCGCGAAGATGGACCAAAACTGCTGAACGATGACCAGAAGGGTCGACGCATGCAAGTGTGCCAGGACATCCTCAAGCGACTTGAAACCGAAGCAGACTTGCAAGGGACAGTCATCACCGGGGATGAGTCATGGACCTTCAAGTACGACCCGGAGGGGACCCGTTTTGAAGACGTGGACGACATCAAAAAGGCCGTGACGACGGAACTGCGGAGGATCCCGGAAGAATCCTTCCAGGAGTGAATGCAAGCGTGGCAGAAAAGGATCGAAAAGTGCATTAGACCCAAGGGGATTACTTTGAAGGAGAAAACTCTTAGTGTGAAGTTTCGGTTTGAAATAAATATTTTGTGACATCAGTCCTGGAACTTTTCTGACCCACATTGTATATATATATATGTATATAATATATCTAAATATATGTATATAATATATATATATATGTATATAATTTATATATATATATATATATATATATATATATATATATAAGAACTTTGACAATATATAAACAAACATCTGGTTGTGGAACCAACCAACCAACCGGAAATTTATAAATTCCTAAATTTATAAATTTATTATAATAAATTGAAGTGAAAGCATCTGTTGCGTGTGTTTCTTATTGGCAACATGACCCTCCCAAAGTATAACAATATATATATATATATATATATATATATATATATATCATCAGGTCGAGCTTGCTCGGCCTTCTACGGTACGTTTCCTCCATCCATCTCTGTCTCTCATAGCGTTTGCCAGTTCTTCCGCAGTGCATCCAGTATCGTCCTCAAGTTGCTTGACGTATGTCTTTTGGGGACGACCAGCGTTTCTTGCTCCATGAGATGGACTCCATAACAATACATCGCCTGCTATTTCTTCCTTGCTGCGCCAACAAATCTTATTGACTTGCTGATAGGTGGTATATTGCCATAGAGATCCTTATTTGTTGGGTGTTCCCTCCAAGATACGTTTAAAGCTGCTCGGAGCATACGTGCGTATGCCCCGTCTAGCTTTTTCTCCAGTTTCGACGTTAGCGTCCAAGTGATAGGGCCATAAACAAGCACAGATTCTACAGCACCTCTGAATAAATTTCTTTTCAGTTTGGCCGGCAGGTTTGATCTCCATATTTTTTCCATTGCATTCGATGCTCCACAGGCTTTTCCCAGTCTGATGTTAACATCATGTTCTGTGGAGGCGATATAGCTACCCAAGTATTTGAAGTCGTCAACTTGCTTGATTGTATCGCCGTTTAGACTTCGCATACCAACTGATGAGTCTTGGTTCAGGCAAATATATTCTGTTTTGCCTGCGTTGACATCGAGTCCGATTTCCTTTACAACTGATTCGATGCTGTGAAGTAGTGATGTTGCATCCTTAAGGTAGTCAGCGAGGACCGCTTAATCATCCGCATAGTCAGCATCGGTGATTTCCTGAGCTGCATGGCGTCTACACTTTCGCTTTGTGAGAGTGAAACGAAGTTCTAAGTTTTCGTCCAGGGCTTTTCTTAATACATAGTCGAGGCAGATGATAAAAATGTATGGTGCAAGAGTATCCCCCTGGAGTACTCCTGCAATGATGTCAAAGAAGTTGGTATCTCCATCAGGTGAGCGCACCAATGCGCGGGTGTTTTTATATAACATCATGATGGCATTTACTGTTTCCCTTGGCAAGCCGTAGGCTAGAAGTATCTCTCTCATCCTACCACGATGGATAGAATCGAATGCTTTTGAAAAGTCAATAAACAGGAGAGTTGCTGGGAGGTTTTTGGCTTCTACGCCTTCCAAGATACGCCGAATAGTAAGTATTTGCCCTGATGTTGATCTGTTGGTGCGGAAGCCATTTTGTTTTTTTCTCAGCAAGGGGTCAATGACAGGACTTATTCTGTCAAGCAACATGAGATTGTATATCTTTGCGGCAATTGCCATTAGTGTTATGCCACGGTAGTTTTTAGCCATTCCAAGATCGCCCTTTTGGGAAAAGGGAGTATACATTCCTCACTCCATTCGTCTATGGGGTCTTGATTATAAACACCATTACACAACTCTAGTAGGATTGGGTGAAATTCAGGTACCTTCCACACTTCAGCTGGGATCTCGTCGAGTCCGTTCGCTTTCGTTACCAATATTTTTCACTGCTTTCTGTAGTTCCTTCATAGTGAAAGGACCTTTCTGTATTTGGTGTTTCTCTGTAAAAGCGGGTATTATTTCTTCTTCCATGATCTGTGGTGCTTTGCCAAGTAGGTTCTGAAAATGTTGTTGCCACAGTTTTAAGCATTCATCTTGGCTGGAGGTTTTCAATTTGGCTCTGTCACTACTTTTTCTGCCACTAATTTCATTGACAGTTTTCCAGGCTACAGCAGATCTCTTATAGCTGACAGTACTTGAGATATGATTGATCTATTCCTGCATGTATTCGGCTTGCTCAATTTCATACTCACTTTTCAGTGCTGTACAAGCAGCATTGAAGTTACTAATGTTTTCTGCAGATCGTTCAGTGTCTTTCAATTCTGCAGCTTTTCGCAACTCTTTGCGCTTTTGGCGTATCCTCTCTGTTTCCCAGGGTTTTCGTTTTTTAACCTTGGGTTTTAAAGGGATGGTGTCGGCCGCTGTCTCCTTGAATGCCATTTGAAAGTGGTTAAATGTAGAATTTGACGATTTTGTTGGCGCAGAGTCTTGTAGAGCAGCAAATCCGTTGCTCAGTTGGGTTACAAAGGTTTTGTAAGTCTCAGTAGTATTCAGAACTGCCCAGTTGTGAGGAGTAGCATTTGCAGATTTCTTTTTATCCACTCGGAGACTTAATCGTATCTTGACCGAGACAATGCGATGATCCGAGTCAACACTAACAAATGAGTCATATGATCAGCAGTTTTTTTGCGTTGTTCTTCCATTTTCGATTGATTATGATATAATCCGGTTGTGTCTTGTCGGCATTTGGAGATTTGTGTGTCCACCGCTGGCCTAGTCTTTTTTGGAATATGGCGTTGAGACATCGTAAATTGTTCTCACACAAGTAATCTTTTAGCATACAACCGTTTCTATTAGTTTGTGAGTGGTATGAGAATTTGAATCCATCAAGCTGTCCAAGACGCGCGTTGAAGTCTCCGCCAATGATGAGAACATTATGTTTCGGGATTTGTCTAGTGAGTGATGTTAGTTCCATGTAAAACCTCTCTACTTCGGCCATGTCACATACATTTGTTGGACTATAGAAAGAGATTACAGTGGTTTTAGGATTCCCGTTAAACGTAGCTATCATTATCCTTGATGTTATCATTTCAACACTCGCAAGTGCATCATAGGCTCGCGAGCTGAAAAGCATTCCAACTCCACCATTTGCTGCATTTATGTTGTTTTTCCAATCTGAGCAGATTATCAGCCTCCAATTGCCAAATATTTGCTCCTTTGTTACAAGCTCTTCATGTATGAACCGGTGCTTCTGAAGACAGATAACATAATGGTTGGTCGCCCCCTGCCGAAGCAATCAGTTCAGGGATTTTATGGTCTTTCTGGAGTGTTTGAACATTGAGTGTACCAGCAAAGATGTCTTTCCTTCTGTGTACAAGTCGGGTTCGTTGTTTTCTTCGTGTATGTTTCCCAGTATCTGATTTTTCGACTGCAATCTGGGAATCCGTTGCAGTACGCGCACCTTGTTTAACCGCGCGATGAGCGCTGCGGGATGAACATCGAAGGATTTGTGTCATAGTTAGCTTTCAATAGCTGGATATACACTTGCGGTCGCTACTCCATACAAGTGAAAGCTGTACTCTGTATTAGAGCGGTTGTGCCTCAACGAAACATCCAACAATAGTAGATATGATCGCCTTGCCACTAATACTATGAACCAAATTCACAGTTACTTCATCATTGCCTTATCTACTGATCCGACGTCCTGCTTACCAATGTCGTCGTTTAAGCCAGTCAGGATTGGTTTGACAGATTGCCTATCAAGGCCAAAGAGCTCTGTCCGCCCCGGCTTTGAAATCAGAATGGTCCCTCTCCTAGACAGATTGCCGACCAAGGCAACAAAATATACACTATATACATAATAAACATATTTACACAATGTTTGGATGGCCGTTCACTCTTATGAGTTCTTCCGCCCTTTGTCAGGTTTTGTTTTTGTCCTGCAGGATGTCCAAAGTCACCCCCCTCACCAGGTAAACTTGATGGGGTTGGGGGTTTAGTCGCCGACGACCCGACCATGCGACAGGTTTTGTGCTTAGTCGGATGTATGTGTGTGTGTGAATGTAAGTGTGCTTAGTCGGGTGTATGTGTGTGTGTGAATGTAAGTGTGGTTAGTGGGATGTATGTATGTGTGTGCGTCAATGTAAGTGTGCTTAGTCGGATGTATGTATGTGTGTGTGTGAATGTAAGTGTGGTTAGTGGGATGTATGTATGTGTGTGATTGAATGTAAGTGTGCTTAGTCGGATGTATGTGTGTGTGTGAATGTAAGTGTGCTTAGTGGGATGTATGTATGTGTGTGTGTGAATGTAAGTGTGCTTAGTGGGATGTATGTATGTGTGTGCGTGAATGTAAGTGTGCTTAGTGGGATGTATGTATGTGTGTGTGTGAATGTAAGTGTGCTTAGTGGGATGTATGTATGTGTGTGCGTGAATGTAAGTGTGCTTAGTGGGATGTATGTATGTGTGTGTGTGAATGTGAGTGTGCTCAGTGAGATGTATGTATGTGTGTGTGTGTGTGTGTGAATGTAAGTGTGGTTAGTTGGATGTATGTATGTGTGTGCGTGAATGTAAGTGTGCTTAGTGGGATGTATGTATGTGTGTGCGTGAACATAAGTGTGCTTTGTGGGATGTATGTATGTGTGTGCGTGAATGTAAGTGTGCTTAGTGGGATGTATGTTTGTGTGTGTGTGAATGTAAGTGTGCTTAGTGGGATGTATGTATGTGTGTGTGTGAATATAAGTGTGCTTAGTGGGATGTATGTATGTGTGTGTGTGAATATAAGTGTGCTTAGTGGGATGTATGTATGTGTGTGTGTGAATGTAAGTGTGCTTAGTGGGATGTATGTTTGTGTGTGTGTGAATGTAAGTGTGCTTAGTGGGATGTATGTATGTGTGTGCGTGAATGTAAGTGTGCTTAGTGGTATGTATGTTTGTGTGTGTGTGAATATAAGTGTGCTTAGTGGGATGTATGTATGTGTGTGTGTGAATATAAGTGTGCTTAGTGGGATGTATGTATGTGTGTGTGTGAATGTAAGTGTGCTTAGTGGGATGTATGTTTGTGTGTGTGTGTGAATATAAGTGTGCTTACTGGGATGTATGTATGTGTGTGCGCGAATGTAAGTGTGCTCAGTGGGATGTATGTATGTGTGTGCGGGAATATAAGTGTGCTTAGTGGGATGTATGTATGTGTGTGCGGGAATATAAGTGTGCTTAGTGGGATGTATGTATGTGTGTGCGGGAACATAAGTGTGCTTAGTGGGATGTATGTATGTGTGTGCGGGAATATAAGTGTGCTTAGTGGGATGTATGTATGTGTGTGCGTGAATGTAAGTGTGCTTAGTCGGATGTATGTATGTGTGTGCGGGAATATAAGTGTGGTTAGTGGGATGTATGTATGTGTGTGCGCGAATGTAAGTGTGCTTAGTGGGATGTATGTTTGTGTGTGCGTGAATGTAAGTGTGGTTAGTCGGATGTATGTATGTGTGTACGTGTGAATGTAAGTGTGCTTAGTGGGATGTATGTGTGTGTCTGAATGTAAGTGTGGTTAGTGGGATGTATGTATGTGTGTGCGTGAATGTAAGAGTGGTTAGTCGGATGTATGTATGTGTGTGCGTGTGAATGTAAGTGTGCTTAGTGGGATGTATGTGTGTGTCTGAATGTAAGTGTGGTTAGTGGGATGTATGTATGTGTATGTGTGTGAATGTAAGTGTGGTTAGTGGGATGTATGTATGTGTGTGTGTGTGAATGTAAGTGTGGTTAGTGGGATGTATGTATGTGTGTGCGTGTGAATGTAAGTGTGCTAAGTGGGATGTATGTGTGTGTCTGAATGTAAGTGTGGTTAGTGGGATGTATGTATGTGTGTGTGTGTGTGCGTGCGTGTGTGTATGTGTGAATGTAAGTGTGGTTATTTGGATGTATGTATGTGTGTGTGTGTGTGTGTGTGCGTGCGTGTGTGTGTGTGTGCGTGAATTTAAGTGTGCTCAGTGGGATGTATGTATGTATCTATGTGTGTGTGAATGTATGTGTGTGCGTCAATGTAAGTGTGGTTAGTGGGAAGTATGTATGTGTGTGTGTGAATGTAAGTGTGCTTAGTGGGAAGTATGTATGTGTGTGCGTGAATGTAAGTGTGGTTAGTGGGATGTATGTGTGTGTGTGTGTGTGTGAATGTAAGTTTGCACAGTGGGATGTATGTATGTGTGTGTGAACGTAAGTGTGTTCAGTGGGATGTATGTGTGTGTATGTGTGTGTGTGTGTGTGTGTGAATGTAATTGTGCTCAGTGGGATGTATGTATGTGTGTGTGTGAATGTGAGTGTGTGAATGTGAGATGTATGTATGTATGTGTGTGTGTGTGTGTGTGTGTGTGTGTGTGTGTGTGTGTGTGTGTGTGTGAATGTAAGTGTGCTTAGTGGGATGTATGTATGTGTGTGTGTGAATGTAAGTGTGCTTAGTGGGATGTATGTATGTGTGTGTGTGAATGTAAGTGTGGTTAGTGGGATGTATGTATGTGTGTGCGTGAATGTAAGTGTGCTTAGTGTGATGTATGTATGTGTGTGTGTGAATGTAAGTGTGCTTAGTGGGATGTATGTATGTGTGTGTGTGAATGTAAGTGTGCTTAGTGGGATGTATGTTTGTGTGTGTGTGTGAATGTAAGTGTGGTTAGTGGGATGTATGTATGTGTGTGTGTGAATGTAAGTGTGGTTAGTGGGATGTATGTTTGTGTGTGTGTGTGAATGTAAGTGTGGTTAGTGGGATGTATGTATGTGTGTGTGTGTGAATGTAAGTGTGCTTAGTGTGATGTATGTATGTGTGTGTGTGAATGTAAGTGTGGTTAGTGGGATGTATGTATGTGTGTGTGTGAATGTAAGTGTGCTTAGTGTGATGTATGTATGTGTGTGTGTGAATGTAAGTGTGGTTAGTGGGATGTATGTATGTGTGTGTGTGAATGTAAGTGTGCTTAGTGGGATGTATGTATGTGTGTGTGTGAATGTAAGTGTGCTTAGTGGGATGTATGTGTGCGTGTGAATGTAAGTGTGCTTAGTGGGATGTATGTATGTGTGTGTGTGAATGTAAGTGTGCTTAGTGGGATGTATGTATGTGTGTGTGTGAATGTAAGTGTGGTTAGTGGGATGTATGTTTGTGTGTGTGTGTGAATATAAGTGTGCTTAGTGGGATGTATGTATGTGTGTGTGTGAATGTAAGTGTGCTTAGTGGGATGTATGTATGTGTGTGTGTGTGAATGTAAGTGTGCTTAGTGGGATGTATGTATGTGTGTGTGTGTGAATGTAAGTGTGCTTAGTGGGATGTATGTATGTGTGTGTGTGAATGTAAGTGTGCTTAGTGGGATGTATGTATGTGTGTGTGTGTGAATGTAAGTGTGCTTAGTGGGATGTATGTATGTGTGTGTGTGAATGTAAGTGTGCTTAGTGGGATGTATGTATGTGTGTGTGTGAATGTAAGTGTGGTTAGTGGGATGTATGTTTGTGTGTGTGTGTGAATATAAGTGTGCTTAGTGGGATGTATGTATGTGTGTGTGTGAATGTAAGTGTGCTTAGTGGGATGTATGTATGTGTGTGTGTGTGAATGTAAGTGTGCTTAGTGGGATGTATGTATGTGTGTGTGTGTGAATGTAAGTGTGCTTAGTGGGATGTATGTATGTGTGTGTGTGAATGTAAGTGTGCGTAGTGGGATGTATGTATGTGTGTGCGTGAATGTAAGTGTGCTTAGTGGGATGTACGTATGTGTGTGTGTGTGAATGTAAGTGTGCTTAGTGGGATGTATGTGTGTGCGTGAATTTAAGTGTGCTTAGTGGGATGTATGTATGTGTGTGTGTGAATGTAAGTGTGGTTAGTGGGATGTATGTATGTGTGTGTGTGAATGTAAGTGTGCTTAGTGGGATGTATGTATGTGTGTGTGTGAATGTAAGTGTGCTTAGTGGGATGTATGTATGTGTGTGTGTGAATGTATCTGTGCTTAGTGGGATGTATGTATGTGTGTGTGCGCGAATGTAAGTGTGGTTAGTGGGATGTATGTATGCGTGTGTGTGAATATAAGTGTGCTTAGTGGGATGTATGTATGTGTGTGTGTGTGAATGTAAGTGTGCTTAGTGGGATGTATGTATGTGTGTGTGTGTGAATGTAAGTGTGCTTAGTGGGATGTATGTATGTGTGTGTGTGAATGTAAGTGTGCTTAGTGGGATGTATGTGTGTGTGTGAATGTAAGTGTGCTTAGTGGGATGTATGTATGTGTGTGTGTGAATGTATCTGTGCTTAGTGGGATGTATGTATGTGTGTGTGTGAATGTAAGTGTGGTTAGTGGGATGTATGTATGTGTGTGTGTGAATGTAAGTGTGCTTAGTGGGATGTATGTGTGTGTGTGAATGTAAGTTTGCTTAGTGGGATGTATGTATGTGTGTGTGTGAATGTATCTGTGCTTAGTGGGATGTATGTATGTGTGTGTGCGCGAATGTAAGTGTGGTTAGTGGGATGTATGTATGCGTGTGTGTGAATATAAGTGTGCTTAGCGGGATGTATGTATGTGTGTGTGTGTGAATGTAAGTGTGCTTAGTGGGATGTATGTATGTGTGTGTGTGTGAATGTAAGTGTGCTTAGTGGGATGTATGTACGTGTGTGTGTGAATGTATCTGTGCTTAGTGGGATGTATGTATGTGTGTGTGTGAATGTATCTGTGCTTAGTGGGATGTATGGATGTGTGTGTGTGAATGTATCTGTGCTTAGTGGGATGTATGTATGTGTGTGTGTGTGAATGTAAGTGTGCTTAGTGGGATGTATGTATGTGTGTGTGTGTGAATGTAAGTGTGCTTAGTGGGATGTATGTATGTGTGTGTGTGAATGTAAGTGTGCTTAGTGGGATGTATGTATGTGTGTGTGTGTGAATGTAAGTGTGCTTAGTGGGATGTATGTATGTGTGTGTGTGAATGTAAGTGTGCTTAGTGGGATGTATGTATGTGTGTGTGTGTGAATGTAAGTGTGCTTAGTGGGATGTATGTGTGTGTGTGAATGTAAGTGTGGTTAGTGTGATGTATGTTTGTGTGTGTGAATGTAAGTGTGGTTAGTGGGATGTATGTATGTATGTGTGTGTGAATGTAAGTGGGCTCAGTGGGATGTATGTATGTGTGTGTGTGAATGTAAGTGTGGTTAGTGGGATGTATGTATGTGTGTGCGTCAATGTAAGTGTGGTTAGTGGGATGTATGTATGTGTGTGTGTGAATGTAAGTGTGCTTAGTGGGATGTATGTATGTGTGTGCGTGAATGTAAGTGTGCTTAGTGGGATGTATGTATGTGTGTGTGTGAATGTAAGTGTGCTTAGTGGGATGTATGTATGTGTGTGCGTGAATGTAAGTGTGCTTAGTGGGATGTATGTATGTGTGTGTGTGAATGTGAGTGTGCTCAGTGAGATGTATGTATGTGTGTGTGTGTGTGTGTGTGAATGTAAGTGTGGTTAGTTGGATGTATGTATGTGTGTGCGTGAATGTAAGTGTGCTTAGTGGGATGTATGTATGTGTGTGCGTGAACATAAGTGTGCTTTGTGGGATGTATGTATGTGTGTGCGTGAATGTAAGTGTGCTTAGTGGGATGTATGTTTGTGTGTGTGTGAATGTAAGTGTGCTTAGTGGGATGTATGTATGTGTGTGTGTGAATATAAGTGTGCTTAGTGGGATGTATGTATGTGTGTGTGTGAATATAAGTGTGCTTAGTGGGATGTATGTATGTGTGTGTGTGAATGTAAGTGTGCTTAGTGGGATGTATGTTTGTGTGTGTGTGAATGTAAGTGTGCTTAGTGGGATGTATGTATGTGTGTGCGTGAATGTAAGTGTGCTTAGTGGTATGTATGTTTGTGTGTGTGTGAATATAAGTGTGCTTAGTGGGATGTATGTATGTGTGTGTGTGAATATAAGTGTGCTTAGTGGGATGTATGTATGTGTGTGTGTGAATGTAAGTGTGCTTAGTGGGATGTATGTTTGTGTGTGTGTGTGAATATAAGTGTGCTTACTGGGATGTATGTATGTGTGTGCGCGAATGTAAGTGTGCTCAGTGGGATGTATGTATGTGTGTGCGGGAATATAAGTGTGCTTAGTGGGATGTATGTATGTGTGTGCGGGAATATAAGTGTGCTTAGTGGGATGTATGTATGTGTGTGCGGGAACATAAGTGTGCTTAGTGGGATGTATGTATGTGTGTGCGGGAATATAAGTGTGCTTAGTGGGATGTATGTATGTGTGTGCGTGAATGTAAGTGTGCTTAGTCGGATGTATGTATGTGTGTGCGGGAATATAAGTGTGGTTAGTGGGATGTATGTATGTGTGTGCGCGAATGTAAGTGTGCTTAGTGGGATGTATGTTTGTGTGTGCGTGAATGTAAGTGTGGTTAGTCGGATGTATGTATGTGTGTACGTGTGAATGTAAGTGTGCTTAGTGGGATGTATGTGTGTGTCTGAATGTAAGTGTGGTTAGTGGGATGTATGTATGTGTGTGCGTGAATGTAAGAGTGGTTAGTCGGATGTATGTATGTGTGTGCGTGTGAATGTAAGTGTGCTTAGTGGGATGTATGTGTGTGTCTGAATGTAAGTGTGGTTAGTGGGATGTATGTATGTGTATGTGTGTGAATGTAAGTGTGGTTAGTGGGATGTATGTATGTGTGTGTGTGTGAATGTAAGTGTGGTTAGTGGGATGTATGTATGTGTGTGCGTGTGAATGTAAGTGTGCTAAGTGGGATGTATGTGTGTGTCTGAATGTAAGTGTGGTTAGTGGGATGTATGTATGTGTGTGTGTGTGAATGTAAGTGTGGTTAGTGGGATGTATGTATGTGTGTGCGTGTGAATGTAAGTGTGCTAAGTGGGATGTATGTGTGTGTCTGAATGTAAGTGTGGTTAGTGGGATGTATGTATGTGTGTGTGTGTGAATGTAAGTGTGGTTAGTGGGATGTATGTATGTGTGTGCGTGTGAATGTAAGTGTGCTAAGTGGGATGTATGTGTGTGTCTGAATGTAAGTGTGCTTAGTGGGATGTATGTGTGTGTCTGAATGTAAGTGTGGTTAGTGGGATGTATGTATGTGTATGTGTGTGAATGTAAGTGTGGTTAGTGGGATGTATGTATGTGTGTGTGTGTGAATGTAAGTGTGGTTAGTGGGATGTATGTATGTGTGTGCGTGTGAATGTAAGTGTGCTAAGTGGGATGTATGTGTGTGTCTGAATGTAAGTGTGGTTAGTGGGATGTATGTATGTGTGTGTGTGTGTGCGTTCGTGTGTGTATGTGTGAATGTAAGTGTGGTTATTTGGATGTATGTATGTGTGTGTGTGTGTGTGTGTGCGTGCGTGTGTGTGTGTGTGCGTGAATTTAAGTGTGCTCAGTGGGATGTATGTATGTATCTATGTGTGTGTGAATGTATGTGTGTGCGTCAATGTAAGTGTGGTTAGTGGGAAGTATGTATGTGTGTGTGTGAATGTAAGTGTGCTTAGTGGGAAGTATGTATGTGTGTGCGTGAATGTAAGTGTGGTTAGTGGGATGTATGTGTGTGTGTGTGTGTGTGAATGTAAGTTTGCACAGTGGGATGTATGTATGTGTGTGTGAACGTAAGTGTGTTCAGTGGGATGTATGTGTGTGTATGTGTGTGTGTGTGTGTGTGTGTGAATGTAATTGTGCTCAGTGGGATGTATGTATGTGTGTGTGTGAATGTGAGTGTGTGAATGTGAGATGTATGTATGTGTGTGTGTGTGTGTGTGTGTGTGTGTGTGTGTGTGTGTGAATGTAAGTGTGCTTAGTGGGATGTATGTATGTGTGTGTGTGAATGTAAGTGTGCTTAGTGGGATGTATGTATGTGTGTGTGTGAATGTAAGTGTGGTTAGTGGGATGTATGTATGTGTGTGCGTGAATGTAAGTGTGCTTAGTAGGATGTATGTTTGTGTGTGTGTGTGAATGTAAGTGTGGTTAGTGGGATGTATGTATGTGTGTGTGTGTGAATGTAAGTGTGCTTAGTGTGATGTATGTATGTGTGTGTGTGAATGTAAGTGTGGTTAGTGGGATGTATGTATGTGTGTGTGTGAATGTAAGTGTGCTTAGTGTGATGTATGTATGTGTGTGTGTGAATGTAAGTGTGGTTAGTGGGATGTATGTATGTGTGTGTGTGAATGTAAGTGTGCTTAGTGGGATGTATGTATGTGTGTGTGTGAATGTAAGTGTGCTTAGTGGGATGTATGTGTGCGTGTGAATGTAAGTGTGCTTAGTGGGATGTATGTATGTGTGTGTGTGAATGTAAGTGTGCTTAGTGGGATGTATGTATGTGTGTGTGTGAATGTAAGTGTGGTTAGTGGGATGTATGTTTGTGTGTGTGTGTGAATATAAGTGTGCTTAGTGGGATGTATGTATGTGTGTGTGTGAATGTAAGTGTGCTTAGTGGGATGTATGTATGTGTGTGTGTGTGAATGTAAGTGTGCTTAGTGGGATGTATGTATGTGTGTGTGTGTGAATGTAAGTGTGCTTAGTGGGATGTATGTATGTGTGTGTGTGAATGTAAGTGTGCTTAGTGGGATGTATGTATGTGTGTGTGTGTGAATGTAAGTGTGCTTAGTGGGATGTATGTATGTGTGTGTGTGAATGTAAGTGTGCTTAGTGGGATGTATGTATGTGTGTGTGTGAATGTAAGTGTGGTTAGTGGGATGTATGTTTGTGTGTGTGTGTGAATATAAGTGTGCTTAGTGGGATGTATGTATGTGTGTGTGTGAATGTAAGTGTGCTTAGTGGGATGTATGTATGTGTGTGTGTGTGAATGTAAGTGTGCTTAGTGGGATGTATGTATGTGTGTGTGTGTGAATGTAAGTGTGCTTAGTGGGATGTATGTATGTGTGTGTGTGAATGTAAGTGTGCGTAGTGGGATGTATGTATGTGTGTGCGTGAATGTAAGTGTGCTTAGTGGGATGTACGTATGTGTGTGTGTGTGAATGTAAGTGTGCTTAGTGGGATGTATGTGTGTGCGTGAATTTAAGTGTGCTTAGTGGGATGTATGTATGTGTGTGTGTGAATGTAAGTGTGGTTAGTGGGATGTATGTATGTGTGTGTGTGAATGTAAGTGTGCTTAGTGGGATGTATGTATGTGTGTGTGTGAATGTAAGTGTGCTTAGTGGGATGTATGTATGTGTGTGTGTGAATGTATCTGTGCTTAGTGGGATGTATGTATGTGTGTGTGCGCGAATGTAAGTGTGGTTAGTGGGATGTATGTATGCGTGTGTGTGAATATAAGTGTGCTTAGTGGGATGTATGTATGTGTGTGTGTGTGAATGTAAGTGTGCTTAGTGGGATGTATGTATGTGTGTGTGTGTGAATGTAAGTGTGCTTAGTGGGATGTATGTATGTGTGTGTGTGAATGTAAGTGTGCTTAGTGGGATGTATGTGTGTGTGTGAATGTAAGTGTGCTTAGTGGGATGTATGTATGTGTGTGTGTGAATGTATCTGTGCTTAGTGGGATGTATGTATGTGTGTGTGTGAATGTAAGTGTGGTTAGTGGGATGTATGTATGTGTGTGTGTGAATGTAAGTGTGCTTAGTGGGATGTATGTGTGTGTGTGAATGTAAGTTTGCTTAGTGGGATGTATGTATGTGTGTGTGTGAATGTATCTGTGCTTAGTGGGATGTATGTATGTGTGTGTGCGCGAATGTAAGTGTGGTTAGTGGGATGTATGTATGCGTGTGTGTGAATATAAGTGTGCTTAGCGGGATGTATGTATGTGTGTGTGTGTGAATGTAAGTGTGCTTAGTGGGATGTATGTATGTGTGTGTGTGTGAATGTAAGTGTGCTTAGTGGGATGTATGTATGTGTGTGTGTGAATGTATCTGTGCTTAGTGGGATGTATGTATGTGTGTGTGTGAATGTATCTGTGCTTAGTGGGATGTATGGATGTGTGTGTGTGAATGTATCTGTGCTTAGTGGGATGTATGTATGTGTGTGTGTGTGAATGTAAGTGTGCTTAGTGGGATGTATGTATGTGTGTGTGTGTGAATGTAAGTGTGCTTAGTGGGATGTATGTATGTGTGTGTGTGAATGTAAGTGTGCTTAGTGGGATGTATGTATGTGTGTGTGTGTGAATGTAAGTGTGCTTAGTGGGATGTATGTATGTGTGTGTGTGAATGTAAGTGTGCTTAGTGGGA
>OZ024742.1:2874978-3009978 GCA_964016885.1 Eledone cirrhosa | reverse complement strand
ATATATATATATATATATATATATATAAATATATATATATATATATATATTATATATATATATATATATATATATATATATATATATATATATATATATGTGTGTATATATATATATATATATATAATAGTAAAAAAGAAAAAGAAAGTAAAAAATGCTCAGAATAACAGCAAAACATTTATTTACAAAATAGGAATTTCCGTATTATTCGTACCGGTTTCATCTTATAGGCTTCTTCAGGCGACGGAAGTGTATAATGAAATTGAATTGTATATTAATAAGAATATGGGGGTGGGAAATAGCATGGTTTACATACATATATATATATAGAGAAAAGTTCACATTTCTCTGTTGGTGTTGACCATAGTTGTGTCACTATCAATAGTGGAAGTAGCAGGGACGAATCATTTCGTTGACGTCGACTATAGTGGTAGTAGTAGTAGTGGGGGTGAAGAAGAAGAAGAAGAAGAAGAAGAAGAAGAAGAAGAAGAAGAAGAAGAAGAAGAAGAAGAAGAAGAAGAAGAAGAAGAAGAAGAAGAAGAAGAAGAAGAAGAAGAAGAAGAAGAAGAAGAAGAAGAAGAAGAAGAAGAAGAAGAAGAAGAAGAAGAAGAAGAAGAAGAAGAAGAAGAAGATAGGTAGAGATATATATAGATAGATGGATAGATAGATATACATACATATATGTGTGTGTTTACTGCTGAACTATCATTGATCATATCTCGTGTATCCGGTCGACGTTGGAGTTAACAAATATATCACAAACAGGTAGCAGCTGTGTTATATTGTAGTTATATATATATATATATATATATATATATATATATATATATATATATATATATATATATATATATATATAGAGAGAGAGAGAGAGAGAGAGAGAGAGAGAGAGAGAGAGAGAGAGAGAGAGAGAGAGAAAATTGAGGTTGGTAATGGCACATGGAATATATAAGAGACAGAATACTTTTTTGTGAAAAAACATATAATTTTATAATTAAGGAAAGAATAAAGGGTATAAAAAATGACCGGTTTCGATGGGTCTGCAAAAGCCATCTTTTCAAATGTTGATTAATATTAAGAAAAATTAATAATAAGAAGAGTTAAAATTTGAGATTTGAAAATTCAAGTATAAAATTCAGTGTGGGATTTCATAGTAGTTTAAATCTTGGTAACAGCAAGTTGACTGCTGTGTGCCTTTCTGGTAGTGAATGAGGAGTTATTTGTGGGGAGTGTTTTTTTTATAAAGGTCAGATTTAGCAATGGCCAGATGGCCAGCTGCTGGTCAGTGAGGGGGTGGAAGCAATATACATCTTGTGTGTGTGTATATATATATATATATATATATATATATATGTATGCATATGTATATGTATGTGTGTGTGGATGAGGGTATGTGTGTATATATAGGTGTAAGTGCACTAAATCCCTTTCTACCACTCTCCCCTCTCCTACCGACCACAGGGAGATATATGTATGTATATTGCTTCCACCCCCTCACTGACCAGCAGCTGGCCATCTGGCCATTGCTAAATCTGACCTTTATAAAAAAAAACCACTCCCCACAAATAACTCCTCATTCACTACCAGAAAGGCACACAGCAGTCAACTTGCTGTTACCAAGATGAAAACTACTATGAAATCCCACACTGAATTTTATACTTGAATTTTCAAATCTCAAATTTTAACTCTTCTTATTATTAATTTTTCTTAATATTAATCAACATTTCAAAAGATGGCTTTTGCAGACCCATCGAAACCGGTCATTTTTTATACCCTTTATTATTTCCTTACCTCATAAAATTATATGTTTTTTCACAAAAAAGTATTCTGTCTCTTATATATTCCATGTGCCATTACCAACCTCAATTTTCTCTATAACCTTCGTTTTGTGTAGAAACTTACACTTTTCATATATATATATATATATATATATATATATATATATATATATATAGATAGATAGATAGATATATAGAGAGAGAGAGATAAATAAATTACATTATTAGCCACAAGGGCACAAAAGAAGGGGACAAATGCAAATGGGGAGTTTACATACAGGTATATGAAAATAAAACTGTTAATAAAATAACAAATAACAATTGAAATCCCCAATAGGGAGGGGGAGACGTTACACAGGAATTGTACACACCCCGAAAAAATGTACAACCCTCATCTCCAGGAGTACTCCCTTCCTCTCTTTCTCTTTTTCCTCAACCTACAGGCTTATATAGAGAGAAGGCCCAACCACTCGGGCCATCTTTGCCATATTCACCCACCTTTTATAAAATTTGCTGGGATACAGCACCTCTCTCTCCATCCTGATTCTTCTTCCAAAATGATATTTGAAAAAACGAATCAGTTGCTCGCCGGAGAGAAAGGTGTCTGACCTCAGCCCTTTTAACCTCGTCCACAATATAACCTCTTTCACCATATCCATAACACATAGGAAAACCGCCTCTCCCTCGTTTTTAAAGGAGGGTGGTCGTTTGATCATGACAATGGACTCGGTGGTCAACTGGATTGGTCCCACCCGCGACAATAGTCGTTCTACATAACCCCACAGGTCGGTAACGCCCGTGCAGTGTACAAATGCGTGCGCAACGGTTTCCTCGTCGCGCATGCATCTCGGACAGATCTTTTTCGAAGGGTCCCTACCCGGGCGCCCGTGTATGTAGAGCTTGTCTCGAACTGGTAGAGTTCCTCGGTAGCACTGCCAGGCCAGGGACTTTTGGAAGTTGTCCATTGGTCCCGGGCGGAAGGTCCTACCGAACAGACTGGCCAGTTCGTCCTCCTCTACGCCTAGAGTTTCTCCGAGCGTGTCGTCGCACTTTCTGCGGACCAACCCTCTATAGAATGTCGAAGTGGAGTCTCCACTGATCGCCGGGTCCGTTTGCCAGAGGACTGTGAGCGCCTGAGCACATTCGATATGCCAGTCGCCCATTTTCCTCGGTCTTTGCTGGACCCAGGACTGCAGCTCGGTCAGCGAAACGAGTCGTGGGAAGGCTCGCCCCACGAACGGGGCCCACACCGGTTGTCTGGTGAGGAATACGTGGAGGTGCCGCAGCCTGAGCGCGTGTTTGCGCATCGTCAGCCACGGCATCCCCAGCCCTCAGTTTGAAGGGTGTTGGCAGCAGATGGATCTTCTCACCAAATGAGCCCGTTTCTTCCAAAGGAATTGGAAGTGCGCGCGCTCCATTTTGGTGAACCTTTTGGCTGTACAAGGTACGACGGTCAAGCGGTAGTAGATGAGGGATGCTATAAAAAATGTTCGCCACCTCCGCTCGACCTTTCAAGGATAGGTTGCACTCGTCCCACTTCTGGGTGAGCGCAAAGAACTTGGCCGTCACTTCGTTCCAGTTCTTCTACAACTGGAGGTCCGGACCAAACCAGACCTCGAGCAGCTTTACCAGTCCTTCCGTCCAGCGTCCGACGAAGCCATCGGAAGGCATCGGTTTGCCTCTCCACGTTCCGAGTTTCAAACCGATGGATTTGTCCCGGTTCAGCTTCGCTCCGGTGAATCTATCGTATTCCTCCAATAAGGTGCCGATCTCCCCGATTTTCGAGGTGCTCGATACCACTACTATTACGTCGTCGGCGTAGGCCGACGCCGCTTTTCGCAGTCCCGGTTCCAAAGGGATGCCCTGCAATAGCTCAAACTTCCGCAGTAGTGGCTCGAGAGTCAGTTCGTACAGAAGGGAGGAGAGAGGGCATCCCTCTCGGATGGATCGCGTGATATGGAATGGCTCCGAGAGGTAGCCGTTCACCATGACCCTTGAGCAGACGTAGCTGCTGGGCATTGCAGAAAGCCAGCCCCTGAACACAGTTCCGAAGCCTGCGGCCTCGAGCACCGCATCCAGGTAACAATGGTCAACCCTATCAAAGCCTTAGACTGATCCAAGTTGATCAGGGCCCCACCGTAGCCGGGTTTACACCCTACCCTCTCTATGATGTTATCGCATGAGGTGGAGGTTGTCGTGTATGGACCTTGTCGGGATTGCGCATGTCTGCGCTTCTCCCACCAGGTTTTTAACGACAAGCGCCAGCCTCTTTGCCAACACCTTGGCCAAAATTTGTAGCTCTGTTTTGAGCAGAGTTATGGGCCGAAGTTGCCTATATCACCCCCCCCCCTTGTTCTCATCCTTCGTGACTACGTGATTACGCCCTTGGTCACAGAACTGGGAATTCTACCGTTCTGCTGCCAGTTGCAGTAGACCTCTTCCAGGAGGCCGGAGAACAAGTCCGGCATTGCTACGTAAAATTCGTAGGGTAGACCGTCGAGACCTGGAGTTTGCCTTTGCCGCATTGGCTTAGCGCGTCCCCTACCTCAGCGGCCAAAATCGGCCTTTCGCAGAACTTCGCCTTGCTGTCCGAGAGTCGCTGCAGTCCGGCGAGGTATGGACCGAAATCCAAAGCCTCTCCCGGCACGCCGCCCTGCCCGAACAGTTGAGCATAGTGCCGCTGAAAGGCCGCGCACATTTGCTTCGGCTCACGTATCACGCGCCCGTCTTGGTCCTTCAAAAACCGAATCGTGAACTTGTTGCAACTTTTCGCCTCCGTCACTCGGGCCCAGCTAACAGCTTTGACTCCCTCGTTTCCAAGAGCACGTATTTTGCTTCTGACAACGCAGCCTTCATGCTTTGCGTCGAAGAACTGGTCCAAGGCCGTTCTCGTCGCTAGCACGCTGGCTATGTTGCCACTTCTAAGTGCCTCTTCTAATTTATCTACCAGTTCCTTTTCGGTCTTATTTCTATCTAACACTAATTATTTACCAAAACCTATCGAGTCTAATCTAACTGCCTTCTTGAGAGAGTACCACCATCTGTTGTTGACAATGGCCACCGTCAAGTGCTGCTTAACCAAAGTGCTAATCCGTCTACTGTAGGTTTTGCATGTCGGTAACAAGTTCAGCTTCCAGTAGCCGGATCCCTGTCTATAGGTTTAGTCAAGGTTGACTAAGCAGGTCACTAATTTGTGATCTGAATAGGTAACCATGAACATTTGTGGACAGCTTAACATGTCCCTATCCTTCTTTCTAACTAGAACCCTATCTAGGTACGATCTAGATGTTCCGCTGAGATTAGTCCACGTCCACAGTGGCACAGTTGGAAAATCTAGTCGATATCTATCGGCCAGGTCAAATCGGCCGATTAACTGTATGAGGCTGTTACACCCCCTCTATCGGGACATGCTCCGACATAGTCCCAACGTGCATCTAGGATTCCATTCCAGTCCCCCACTAAGAGCAAGGAGGGGACGTTCCCAGAAAAGTCTCTAGACGTTTGAAGATGTCTGGCCGCGGTGTCCCTGATAGGGCATATGCGGACACCAGCCTGAAGTCTCCACCTTCACTACCGTCAACGTCTAGGACCACCAGTCGACCCTCCGGGTCCAGATTTACCGTCTGTGTTACGAGGTCCAGGTGTTTCCGCAGCAAAACGGCAACCCACCCCGACCTCCCGGCTGCAGAGAGATGCGTAGATCTCAAAGTCATCGAAGATGGGGGCCAGTTCTCGCTCGCTGTGGATCCTGGACTCGCAAATGGCTAGTACATCCATACTGTGCGACCTGAGGTCGTTAAAGAGTTTGCCCTGTTTCCAGGGCATCCCCAGGCCGCGTACATTCACACATCCATCTCTTATATTGGCCATGTTGTTGCTGAAAAGATAGATAGATAGGTAGATAGATTAATAGATAAATAGATATATAGATAGATAGATAGATAGATAGATAGATAGATAGATAAGTTTCTTTTATTTGCCACTAGGGCATCAAAAGTGGGACAAGTACAAAGGGGGGAGTTTACACAAAAAGGCGTCCTCAATAAGGAGGAGGCAATAACAAAATATAAAAATAAAATAAGATATCACAAAAAATAAAATTTTTAACAAAATCCTCAATAGAGAGGAGGCGCCTTGGGGGGTCGCACACACCCCCGAAAAAAGTGTGCAACCCTTCTCCTCAGGAGCACAGAGAAGGGGTGCTCCCTTGGTCTTTCATCTTCCTCACCTATAGTCTGATGTAGAGTGAAGGCCCATTCACACGGGCCATTCTCGCCACTTTCACCCATCTTTCATAGAAACGGCTGGGGTGCAGCACCTCTCTCTCCATCCTGATCCTTCTTCCGAAATGATATCGGAAGAAACGGACCAGTTGTTGGCCAGTTGTTGGCCAGATAGAAACGGACCAGTTGTTGGATAGATAGATAGATAGATAGATAGATAGATAGATAGATAGATAGATAGATATGTTTCTTTTATTTGCCACCAGGGCATCAAAAGTGGGACAAGTACAATGGGGGGAGTTTACAAAACAAGGCGTCCCCAATAAGGAGGAGGCAATAACAATATATAAAAATAAAATAAAATATAACAAAAAATAAAATTTATAACAAAGACCTCAATAGAGAGGAGGCGCCTTGAGGGGTCGCACACACCCCCGAAAAAAAGTGTGCAACCCTTTTCCTCAGGAGCACAGAGAAGGGGTGCCCCCTTGGTCTTTCATCTTCCTCACCTATAGTCTGATGTAGAGTGAAGGCCCATTCACACGGGCCATTCTCGCCACTTTCACCCATCTTTCATAAAAACGGCTGGGGTGCAGCACCTCTCTCTCCATCCTGATCCTTCTTCCGAAATGATATCGGAAGAAACGGACCAGTTGTTGGCCAGAGAGAAAGGTGTCTGACCTCAGTCCTTTCAGACGCGTCCACCATACAACCTCTTTCGCCATGGCTATTACACACAGAAACACCGCCTCTTCTTCGTTTTTGAAGAGGGGAGGTGGCTTGATCGTTACAATAGACTCGGTGGTCAACCGGATCGGTCCCACCCTTGACAGCAGTTGTTCGACATAGCCCCACATATCGGCAATGCCCGAGCAGTGTACCAATGCGTGTGCAACGGTTTCCTCGTCGCACACGCATCTGGGACAGATCTTTTTCGAGGGGTCCCTACCGGGGCGCCCGTGTCTGTAGAGCCTTTCTCGAACGGGCAGAGCCCTTCTGTAGCATTGCCAGGCCAGGGACCTCTGGAAGTTATCCATGGGTCCCGGGCTGAATGTCCTACCGAACAGGTTGGCCAGTTCGTTTTCCTCCATGCCTAGGGCTTCTCGATTAATAGATAGATAGATAGATAGATATACTGTATATATAGTATATCTTATCTTATATATAAAGTAAAGTTGGGCGTTGTTTGTTTGGTGTCCCGAACTTGCAGGCTACACCGTTCATCCGATTTTCATGAAACACATATAAAGCTTGACCCGTAGATTCGAATAGGGTACTTGAAATTTTCGAAAAATCGATAATCGGGCCCCCAGAAGCCAAAAATCGATATTTTCAAAAATCGTCCGATTTCGATGAAACTCGTCGCAAGTGTGTATTCTGATCCGGGGATGAACGTGGGATACATTAAATCCGATAATAGGACCACCAGAGGCAAAAGTCCGGCAACTGAAAAACGCCATTCTTCTTGCTTCCATTTGTCGCGACTCCCGCCATGCAAAAAACGTTCAATCTATCAGGATTATCCACCGTAAGTCTCTTTAAATTAACGCTCACCATATTCAGCAAACCTTTTATGCCGATTCTCCATTTCTTATATAAGGACTATCAAGATTATACCGCCGCGCATCATCCTGTATTGTGCCCAGGCTGCTCAAGCGATCATCGAGCCTCCATGCGCTCTTTTCATTCCCGTGGTCCCACTACCGTAGCATAATAAGGCATCCGTCAACCCCTGCCCTCTCCCTTCCCTGCACGCCGTCGACCTACTGCATCATGATGCATCACCATGCGCATCTTGTCAGCCTCAATTAATTCCCCGGCCCTTTACATTGCCTGCCCTCCGTGGTCCCTAAGGACTGCCACGGCTCAACATGCCGAATCTCTGCCACCACTCACCTCTACCCATATCCATTGCCTATACTCCGGGAGAGCTCAAGATTTCCATGCCTGACCAAGCCGCATCCCTGCCACCGTCAACCTCTGCCCTCTCCCTTACCTGCACGCCGTCGTCCCACTACATCGTCATGCCTCACCATGCCGCATTACTGCCCTGTCGGCCACCATCCCCTCCTCAGCCCTTTCTTTTGCCTGCCCGCCGTGCTCCTTCAAGACTGCCATGCCTAACCAAGCCACATCCCTGCTACCATCAAGTTCTGCCCTCTCCTTTCCCTGCACACCGTCGTCCCACTGCATCGTCATGCCTCACCATGCCGCATTCATTATCTGTCAGCCGCCATGCCCTCCCCTGCCTTCTCCCTTACCAGCACGCCTTGGTCCTTCACGAGTGCTATGGTTCACCATGCGGAATCACTGCAACCGTCGATCTCGGCCATCTCCCTTCCCTGAACGCCGTCGACCCACTGCATCGTTATTCCTCACCATGCCGCATCCATGATCTGTCAGCCGCCATCCCCTCGTCAGCCTTTTATTTTTCCTGCCCACCGTGCTCCTTCAAGACTGCCATGCCTAACCAAGCCCCATCCCTGCCACCGCAACCCCTGCCCCCTCCCTTGCTCGCACGCCTTGGTGCCTCACGACTGCCATGGCTCACCATGCGGCATTCCTGCCTTGTCAGCAACTTGCTCAAATGTCATCAGCATGGTTTATTCCTGCGCCGCACATAACCGCCCATTATCTCAGACCAAAGACAGCACCGAACATGAAGACGATCCTATGTAAGTCTTTTTACATTCATTTTGACCATATTTAACAAAATTAAACAAAAATCTATCCCATTCACTTCCAAAGCCTACCGATCATGTATGGCTGATACACATCATGCCTTGCACCCGGTTTTCTCAAACAATCATCGTGCCTCCCAGTGCTCTCTACATTCCCGAGGTGCAACTCAATTGGCATGTCGCTTCCACGCCCTGTCAGCCGCCATGCATCCTGCTCTGTCAGCCGCCATCCACTCTCCGACCCTTTCCACTGCCTAGGCATGGCAGTCTTGAGGGACCGAGTCACATCCCTGCCACCGCCAACCCCCCCCCCCCCTCTCCTTTCCCTGCTGGCCGTCGTCCCACTGCATCGTCATGGCTCAGGATGCCGCATCCCTTCACTGTCAGCCACCATCACCTCCTCAGCCCTTTCTTTTGCCTGACCGCCGATCTCCTTCAAGACTCCCATGGCTATCAATACCACATCAATTCCTTGCCACCCGCATAAACGTCATCAGCATGGTTTATTGTTGCCTCATTTGACCCCCGATTTTCGCAGGCTAAACACAATACCAACCTGCACGATAGTCCATGTTAAATCTTTTTAATTACATGTTCATCATGCTAAGCAAAGGATGAATAGCATCTCTTTCATTTCTCCTGACATGTCTTTCTGTCAATTATGGCCGAGAAGCATCCTGTTTAGCATCGCGTCTTCTCAAGCGATCAGCCTGCCTTCCACTGTCCTCACAATTGACTCACAACGCCGCATCTATTCCCTGCGACGCCCCTAAACATCATCAGCATGGCTTATTTTTCTGTCGCGTTTACCCGGCCCTCATTCTAGGCCAAATTAATGGTCAACATGTTCAGCAAAACAATTGTACCAATTCTTCCTCTTCACCTCCAAGGCCTGTCCATTACATCTTAGAGGTCGGGATTCGCATTTCTACGATTTCAATATTGACACAATAGTCCGTCTTGTTTTTCGGCACATGTTGCTCCGATAGGAATATCAACGTGATTTTCACTTAATTCGTAAGTATTCAGTCTTCCGTATGTTTTTATTTGTTATTGATACAACACCGTCTACAATCATCTAACTTCACTTTTTTTAGGCTAGAAGCGAATCAGAAGGAAAATAATCCTCTGATATACAACCCCACCAAATTCCTTGGTCTACCTAGATTCCAATGGTTATATCCTTTGTTTTGTACGGTTGTACATTTGACAATGTCGCAAGACATTATTCCCCTTGATTCTTACCTTTCAGCTATGAATTGGGCAGTGCCTTAAAATCCCGGCTTATTTGCGTGCAATTTTTTGGTATCTTATGAATGGAGAATCGAAAACACTTTTTCTCATAACCTGATACATGCGTTACACATGCTCCATGGATGTTTGTGGACTATTTTTTCAAAATACCAATATCACGGATTGGAGCACAAAAAGAAACGTTTGTTCTTCATTTATTTCGGTTAAAGCATCCTGCTGGAATTTAGCGCAGACCCGTTTAAATACAGCGCCTTATAACCCCAAGTGTAACCGGGTACACCAGCTAGAAAGACAAATGGAAACATTGTTTCCTCGGTCCGATTTGAAGCAAGTCGATTTAGTTCCACAACAAATTAACAAACCATACTTGAAGGCACGTTGAGGCTGCTGCAAAGGGCAATATCCCTAGACACAATTTTGGTCAACTTTTTCTCACCTATAGCAAATTTAATGGGACAGGTTTTTAGCTATTTCAGAGGTCACGCATTCATGTAAAAAATCAATAAAACTGAAGCGGAGGTTCGACTTTGCGCAAAAAACAAGGCAAAGTTGCACATGGAAAACATTTTTACAGGAACGTCCGATTTTCTTGAAAACTGTCGCAAAACACTCGCCATTATGTCGCGGTTCAGATAAAGTCCCTTTTATTTCTTATTCTGCACGTATGAGCGCGAAAATTGTAAAAAAAAAAAAACTGTGAAAAAATCGACTTTTTCATCCTGCTTTAAAAATCAACTGAAAATTCAATTCCAAGTGAATTTGACTTCCGTCTGTCTTGCAAAGAACAATATCAACGATCACTGTGAACCTACAATTGATCCATTATTTATGCTCAATTACACACCTGCGTCTACTAACCTATGTTTTTTTCCTTGAGGTTCGAAGGTTTTTGCACCTGTGATGCGCGGGAAGTAACTTTCACACATTTTAACAACAGAGCAAAGGTCGACTTACACCCGGGCAACGCCGGGTACTTCTGCTAGTATATATATATATATATATATATATATATATATATATATATATATATATATATATACATACATATATGTACATACATATATGTATATACATTCATATATGTAAAACTCCCTCCCTCACTCCCTCTCTCTCTCTCTCTCTCACTCTCTATATATATATGATGTGGTCCTTCATGTTCTCTGCGCTAAGAACATGAAGGCCCACATCACCAGCAGCCCTAAGAGCAACACCCAACCAGGGTGCTCTTGCCGTAAGTCTGAAGCTTTCCCCCCTTCAACAGCAATGCAACACACCAGCTGTGATCTATGAAGCTGTGGTCACTTCCAACCGACCAAACGAACCACAGGAGGTCAAATCCTATGTGGGCATCGGAGGGCCGATTCAAGGAGCGTTTCCTGAACCACCAGTCTACCTTCAGATACCCGGACAGACGTTCATCCACGAAACTCGCGAGCCACGTATGGTCCCTCAAGGACTCAAGTATAGGCTACTCCATTCAATGGAAAGCCATCACTAAGTCCAAGCCATACGCAAGGGGAAATCCGGCGTGTGGCTTATGTATCGACGAACGAATAACTATCCTAAAGAGATTACGTAATAGTGATTGCCTAAACACGAGAAGTGAATTTTTCACACGTTGTCCACACATGACCAAACATCTATTGCATAACTACAAGGCCCCGGACTGATTCTTTTTTAATTTTATTTTTAATTTCTTTTAATTTTATTTTCAACCTAAAAACTCTCCGGACTTTCGCAGTTATTTCCCTTACACCTCCCGCACGCATCTAGTATTGCCTGTGTGAAGTGACCGAGTTTCTGCGCATGCGCGTTCGTACGGTTGTCCTTCCTGTTCCTATAACCATACACATCCCGAGCTGAAGATCCGCGAAGGTGAAACAATTGTTCTCGGTATGGTGAACTAACTGTTGTGTAACCACTTCTATATATATATATATATATATATATATATATATATATATATATATATATATATATATATATATATATATATATATATAAAACAGGTGAAAGACTTCGCTCGATATCTGAATAGCAATATGTCAAGTGTAATTCTGGAGACAGACGCATAGAATATTACAAAGAATTTTGTACTTTATTGTAGAGACAATGGTAAATGGCTTCCTTTTACAAATGAATACTAAATAAAATTAGGAAATGTGATATCGGCAAACTTTATTATACATTATTTCCTCTCTCTCTATATATATAGAGAGAGATAGAGTGGGGGAAGAGAGAGAGGTGGGGGGAGAGTGAGTAAGAGCGAGAGAGAGTGGGAGATAGAGGGGGGGGGATAGAGTGAGAGAGAGAGGGAGGGAGACTGATTCAGAAAGTTTGGTTTATTTCTTTGCTCATATATTTCTTCAATGTCGCAATTAATAAAACGTTTTCCAATCTCCTGGAGACCTTTTGACCAGTGTTAATTAAATATCTTTATAAGTATATTGGATGTTACTGGAATAAAATCTGCAATAATTGAACGTTTTATGTCTCCTTCTAGATAACTGCTAAATAAAAAGAATTCCCTTTGGTAAAACGAAGTAAGTAGTGTGATTTTAAAGAAATCGAATCGAATCGATTGACTAAATCGCAGACCTCATTCGCATATCAACTGAGGGTGGAACTCGTAATTCAAACCAAGGAAACAATGTTTCCGTTGCTGATATTATCTACATGTCAAAACTCCAGGCAGAATCTAAAGAAATACTCCCTCCTTTGTAGCTACAGAACTATGGTTGTAACAGAAAGTTAATTATTTCATTAAACATGGTGGGTTTCTGGTAGCATTGACGAGCGTTCTGTTAGCAACGTGTTGGAAAACTCTGCTTTCTAATTTCTCTCGGATGCTTTAGTTTGAAAATATAAACAATTAGTTATATTGTGAAGCTAACGTGGTTCTGGCTACATTATCACTCGGTGGAACATTGAACTAAATATGCAGTTTTAAGTGACTCAGCATTTACCTTTTCCTTTTTTCCTTCTGGTTGACGATAAAATAAAGTGCCAATCATATACTCAAGTTGATATATTCTTGCTTAAAATCTATGTTGTTGCGCCTCTGATCAAAAGATCAATATTTATATCATCTTTATCGATATCTCTATCCGTTTTTATAAGGTTTATCCCACAACGTAAGAGATACTCAACGAAATCCAATGCATTCTACCATTGGCGTCTATCAACGACAATGACAGCAGCTTCACATCTATCTTTACATTTGGCTACATCCGCAATTAAGTTTAGTATATATACATACATATAGATAAATATATAAATATATATATAGAGAGTGAGTAAGAGAGAGAAAGAGTAAGAGAGTGAGCAGGATAGATGGACAGACAGATAGATAAATAGATAAATTTCTTTATTAGCCACAAGGGCACAAAAGAAGGGGACAAATACAAATGGGGAGTTTACATACAGGTATATGAAAATAAAACTATTAATAAAATAACAAATAACAATTGAAATCCCCAATGGGGGAGGTGTTACACGGGGATTGTACACACCCCGAAAAAATGTACAACCCTCATCTCCAGGAGCACCAAGAGTGAGTACTCCTTTCCTCTCTTCCTCTTTTTCCTCAACCTACAGGCTTATATAGAGAGAAGGCCCAACCACTCGGGCCATCTTTGCCACATTCACCCACCTTTTAAAAATGTTGCTGGGGTACAGCACCTCTCTCTCCATTCTGATTCTTCTTCCAAAATGATATTTGAAAAAACGAATCAGTTGCTCGCTGGAGAGAAAGGTGTCTGACCTCAACCCTTTTAACCTCGTCCACCATATAACCTCTTTCACCATAGCCATAACACATAGGAAAACCGCCTCTCCCTCGTTTTTGAAGGAGGGTGGTGGTTTGATCATGACAATGGACTCGGTGGTCAACTGGATTGGTCCCACCCGCGACAATAGTCGTTCTACATAGCCCCACAGGTTGGTAACGCCCGGTCAGTGTACAAATGCGTGCGCGACGGTTTCATCGTCACGGACGCATCTCGGACAGATCTTTTTCGAAGGGTCCCTACCCGGGCGCCCGTGTCTTTAGAGCCTGTCTCGAACTGGTAGAACTCCTCGGTAGCACTGCCAGGCCAGGGACTTTTGGAAGTTGTCCATTGGTCCCGGGCGGAAGGTCCTACCGAACAGACTGGCCAGTTCGTCCTCCTCTATGCCTGAAAAAACGATAGATAAATAGATATATTTCTTTATTTACCATAAAGGCATAAAAAGAAGGGACAAATACAAAGGGGGAGTTTACATAAAACCGAGTAAAAAGGGTATAAAATGAAAATAATCGAAAACAAACTCAAAAGGGAGGGGACGTGATGGGGGTGGCACACACCCCCGAAAAAGTGTGCAATCCTTTGCCCGGGGAGCACATGGAGAAGGTGCTCCCCTCTCCTTCACTTCTTTACCTACAGGATGGTATCCAGAGAAGGCCCATTTACACGAGCCATTCTCGCCACTATCACCCACCTTTCATAAAACTGCCTGTGGCCAAGCACCTCTCTCTCCATTCTTATCCTTCTTCCGAAGTGATATCGGAAGAAGTAGACCAGACTATGGCCAGAGAAGAAGTTGCCTGACCTCAGACCTTTCAATCGTGTCCACCAAACAACCTCTTTCAACATGGCTATTACGCACAGAAAAACCGCCTTTGCTTCCTTTGTGAAGAGGGAGGCGGCTTGATTGTCATCACGGACTCGGCGGTCACTCGAATCGGCACCACCCGCGACAGCATTCGTTCGGCGTAGCCCCACAGATCAGCCACGCCCGGACATTGCACCAATTCGTGTGCAACGGTTTCTTCGTGACGCACGCATCTAGGGCAAATCTTTTTCGAGGGATCCCTGCCCGGGCGCCCGTGTCTGTAGAGCTTTTCTCGAACGGGTAGAGCCCCCCGGTAGCACTGCCAGGCTAGTGACTTCTGGAAGTTGTCCATTGGTCCCGGGCCGAAAGTCCTACCGAACAGGCTGGCCAGCTCGTCCTTTTCCATGTCCAGCGACTCTCCAAGGGTGTCATCGCCTTTGCGAGCCACCAGCCCTCTATAGAATGACGAGGTGGATTCTCCACCGATGGCCGGGTCCGCTTGCCAGAGAGCCCTGAGCGCCTGGGCACACTCAGTGTGCCAGTCTCCCAGTTTTCCGGATCTTTGCTTGACCCAGGACTGCACCTCGGTGAGCGAGACGAGTCTCGGAAAGGCTCGTTTCACGAACGGAGCCCACACCGGTTGACCAGTGAGGTGTACCTGTAGGTACCGTAGCCTTAATGCGTGCCTACGCATTATCAACCACGGCAACCCCAGCCCTCCTTTCGGAGGTTGTTGGCAGCAGATGGACCTTCACACCATTGGAGGGCGCTTCTTCCAAAGAAATTGAAAGAGCATGCGTTCCATGGTGGTGAGTGTTTCCTTAGGGCAAGGCACGACAGTCAGGCGGTAGTAAGTGACGGACGCTATGTAAATGTTCGCCACCTCCGCCCGACCTTTTAGGGACAGCTTACACTTGGCCCATTTCTGGGTTAGTGCAAACACCTTGTACGTAACCTCGCCCCAGTTCTTTTCCACCTGGAGGTCCGGTCCAAACCAGACCCCAAGCAACTTCACCGGACCCTCCGTCCAGTGTCCGACGACACCGTCGGGAGGCATCGGTCTGCCTCTCCACGTTCCGAGTTGCAGCCCGATGGATTTTTCCCGGTTCAGTTTCGCTCCTGACAACCTTTCGTATTCCTCCAGTAAGGTACCGATCGCCTCGATCTCCGAGTCGGTCGATACCATTACTGTTACGTCATCGGCGTAGGCCGACACCGCTTTGCTCAATCCTGGTTCCAGGGGGATACCCTGCAACAACTCCAACTTCCTCAGTAAAGGCTCGAGAGTCAATACGTACAGAAGGGAGGAAAGAGGGCACCCCCTGTCGAATGGATCATGTGATTTCGAACGGCTTCGAAAGGTAGCCGTTCACCTTGATCCTAGAACAGATGTGGTTGCTCTGTAAGGCAGTGATCCAGCTTCTGAAAACAGGACCGAACCCAGCCGCCGCTAGCACCGCATCCAGGTAACCATGGTCGACCCCATCGAACGCCTTAAACTGATCCAAGTTGATCAGGGCCCCACCGAAGCCGGGTTTGTTGCCAACCCTCTCTATGATGTATCGCATGAGGTGGAGGTTGTCCTGAATGGACCTGGATGGGATAGCACATGTCTGCGCATCTCCCACCAGGCCACCCACGACAAGCGCCAACCTCTTTGCTAACACCTTGGCCAAAATCTTTAACTCTGTGTTTAGCAGGGTTATGGGCCGAAAATTATTTATACTATCCCCCTTGTTCTCGTCTTTCCCCACCAGCGAGACTACGCCCTTGGCTACAGAACAAGGAATTCTCCCGTTATGCTGCCAATTGCAGTAGACTGCTTCAAGGAGTTCGGAGAAGAAGACCGGCATTGCTAAATAAAGTTCGTAAGGTATACCATCGAGACCTGGAGATTTGCGTCGGGTTGCATTGGCTCAGCGCATCCCCGATCTCATCAGCCGAGATTGGTCCCTCGCAGGACTCTGCCTCTTCGCTCGAGAGACGCGGCAGGCCGTCGAGGTATGGACCGAAATCCACGTCCCCGCCTGGACCCCCCCCCCCCGAACAATCGGGCAAAGTGCCTTTGAAAGGCCTCGCACATCTGCTTAGGCTCCCGGATCACCCGTCCATCCTCGTCTTGCAAAGACCGGATGATGGATCGATTTCCACTCTTAGCTTCTGTCACGCGGGCCCAGCCAACGGCTTTGGCCCCTCATTACCTAGAGCACGTATTTTACTTCGAATGACGCAGCCTTCGTGCTTTGCATCGAAAAACCTGGCTCAAGGCCGTCCTCGATGCCAGCACTCTGGCCACATCTTCGCTCTTGATTGCCTCTTCTAATTTACCTGTTAATTCTTTCTCGTTCCTATTCCTATCGGCAGGTAACATCTTGCTATAACTTATTGATTCTGTTCTAATCTCTCTTTTGAGAGATGCCCACCATCGGTTGTTGACGATTGCACCCGTCAACCTCTCCTTAACTAATCTGCTAATCCGGTTTCTGTAAGCCTCTTTTGCCGGTAAAGACAAATTAAGTTTCCAGTAACCGGGACCCTGTCTATGTGTTTTCTCGAGATTGACGACGCAGGTCACTAATTTGTGATCTGTATAGCCAACCGTGAGCATTTCTGGACAGTTTAATATGTCCCTATCCTTACTTCTAACTAAGAATCTATCTAAGTACGATCTAGATTGACCACTGTGGTTCGTCCAAGTCCAGGTTGGCACAGTTGGAAAATCTAGTCGATATCTATCGACCAAGTTAAAACGGTTGAGTAACCCCTTGAGGCTGTTACACCCCCCTCTATTAGGACATGCTCCTTCATAGTCCCAACGTGCATCTAGGATGTCATTCCAATCCCCCGCTAGAAGCAGGGAACGCGACGTTCCCAGAAAAGTCTCCAGACGCTGGAAGAAGTCGGGTCGTTCAGCTCCGAAAGGGGAGTAGACGGCGACCAGTCTCAAGGCCGCACCTTCACTACTGCCAACGTCTAGCACCAACAAACGATCTTCCGGGTCCGAGTGAATAACCTGTACCGCGAGACCCAGGTGTTTTTCCAGCAGTACGACAACCCCACCCCACCTCCAGGTTGACAGAGAGATGCATGCACCTCAAAGTCATCGAAGGTAGGGGCCAACTGCCGCACGACGCTGATCCGAGTCTCACAGATAACCATTACATTTATACCACGTGACCTGAGGTCATTTTGAAGGTTGCTTGCTTCCAAGTTGAGCCCAGGCCACGTGCATTCAAGCATCCTACTCTTAACACATCCATGTGGGCGGCAAAGCCAAAGGAGAGTGTAGAGACCTACCTTTCTGCTTCCCGGGGTTCGGGTCGCACGACTTCCATGGGGTCGGGGGTGTTGGGTGAAGGGGTGTCTTTTGGTGGTGTGGGGTCGTCAGTGTGTGGTGGGGTTGGGGTGTTTGGAGTTGTGTTGGGGAGGGGAAGGGGAGGGGGAAAGCTTTTTAGTAGGACGCGGTTTATGGGTTTGACAGAGGGTGGTCCTACGTCTTCCTTAAAATCCTTTTTTAGTTTTTGGTAGAGGTTCATTGGGATCTTTATTAATTTTAAATGTGGGTAGTTTTCTGAAGAAACAAAGTTTACACCTTCGGTTTGTACCGAAGGATTATTGTTTATGAGTTCATTTAATTTATTATTGTTTCTGTTGATGTAAGTATAGTGTAATGTCTTTTTTTCGGATGGTGTGAGTGTTTCGAAGAGGGGAGGGGCAGGTTTGGTTTTGTTTGTTGCTGGAGGGGTGTTTTGTGTTTTTTTGGATTGTGTTGACATTTGGGTAGGGGTTGTTTGGCCTTGTGTGTTTTGCACATGTTTTCTTTTTTTCCTTTTAATCTGTCTGAAGGACTCCGTTTCTTCCTCCGAATTCGTTGGGTTATCTTCAGTGTTGGAGGGAAGAGGTATGTTTGCTGGTAGTGTTTCCGTGTTGGTTTTCTTTGTGGGGGAGATGGATGTCACTATGTTAGACTGTGTTGTGTGTTGTGGCTGCGGTGGTTGTGTTGTTTTATTGAGTGAGGGGTTGGGTGGGACTGAGTTTTGTTGTTTGTTTATCTGTTGTGGTGGTGGTGGAGCTGGTGTTGGTAGCAGGGTTTTCTTCTTGTTGAGTTGGGGACAAGCCGCCGTCAGGTGCCCTCTGCCTGCACAGATATGACAGGACGGCCTTCTCCCCTCCACGCTAATGTTTATATACCTGTGGCCCTCTAATAGGATTCTGTCGGGTATTTGGGCAATGCGTTCAGGCTTCATTTGCACTACAAGTTCTATACCTGTTCCACTGAACGCATTGCCTGTGGTTTTCCCAATGGAAATCACGTTGTCATTCGCTGGATCGATGAAGCCAGCTATGAGCCAGCAGTAGTCCACATCTGGCATCATCGCATCCAGCCATATGCGCTTAGTTCTTTTACCCATATAAGATGGATAAAAGGTAAAATTTGTCGAACGAATCGGCGACAAAGCATATTTTTTTGCCGCTGATTCGTTCTTCATAATAATCGCTAGGCTTCCATACAGCCTGTCTCTTCTTATGAAAGTGGCTTCGTTAAGTACTTCTGTAAGTACTGCTTTAATTTCTGCTTGTGTGGGTTGTTGAGGTTTTTTTGAGATGTTGTTGATGCTGCGGAAAACGACCGTCCGACTTTCAATATCTTTGGTGAGTTCTTGGGGCATTTTTACCGATAAGGTTCCATTTTCCCCTTGAGTTATGTATTGTTTGGCGTTTTTTATTCTTTGTGCCACATCTGAAATATTTTCAGGTATATATGTTAAAGATTTCTTTGTTGTTTGTGTAAATGAAATATTATTGGTGTTGACTTTGTCGTCTGCTTTGCTTTCTGTTATGATGTTGTTTTTAAATGTTATTTTTGTGTTTGTTGTTTCTTTGTTTGTGGTATTAATATTGTCATGCAATTCTTTCAAATTTTTGTTGTTGTTGGAATCAATCTCCAGATTTGTGTTTTCGTCATTTTTCTCCGCACATTCGTCTGTTTTTATTTTATTTTTTCCTTCCTTCTCTATGACGTTAGTTGGGAAGGAAGGGGGGACTAAAGCATGCGAGCTTACAACTCTTACCGCTGTCCCCCCACCACTATTTTCGTTAGCTTCGTTTAACATTTCTGCTAGACGATTGAAATTTTATGCCACAAAATTTTTAAAAACAGGTTTTTCACCCCTGGGATGGGCGAAGATGAACTGACCCACCGCCTGACAGTTCAGATGGGGGGTCAAGCTACACAATAGTATCAAAATTAAAATTAAACTTACAAAATTTCCGCAATAAATTGGAACAAAACTTCTGCGCGAAGTGAATTACGTCTACGCTGTCGAACAGACGACAGCTAGATTAAACGATAGATAAATAGATAGATAGATAGACAGATAGATAGATAGATAGATATATTTCTATTTATTGCCACGAGGGCGCAAAAGAAGGGGACAAATACAAGTGTGGGGGGAGGGGGGGTTACACAAAAAGGCGAGTAAAGAAAACAAATAACAAATATAAAATTAACCATAAAGTCCTCAATAGGGAGGAGGCGTTTTGGGAGGTGGCACACACCCCCGAAAAAAGTGTGCGACCCTTCTCCTCAGGAGCACAGAGAGAGGGTGCTACCTGGTTCCTTCATCTTTTCCACCTACAGGCTGATGTAGAGAGAAGGCCGATTCACACGGGCCATTCTCGCCACTTTCACCCACCTTTCATAAAAACGACTGGGGTGGAGCACCTCTCTCCATCCTGATCCTTCTTCCGAAATGATATCGGAAGAAACGGATCAGTTGTTGGCCAGAGAGAAAGGTGCCTGACCTCAGTCCTTTCAGACGCGTCCACCATACAACCTCTTTCACTATGGCTATTACGCACAGAAACACCGCCTCTCCTTCATTTTTGAAGGGGGGAGGTGGCTTAATCGTTACAATGGCCTCGCTGGTCAACCGGATCGGTCCCACCCGTGACAGCAGTCGTTCGACATTGCCCCACAGATCGGCTACGCCCGAGCAGTGTACCAATGCGTGTGCAACGGTTTCCTCGTCGCACACGCATCTGGGACAGATCTTTTTGGCGGGGTCCCTACCCGGGCGCCCGTGTCTATAGAGCCTTTCTCGAACGGGTAGAGCCCCTCGGTAGCATTGCCAGGCTAGGCACTTCTGGAAGTTTTCCATAGGTCCCGGGCTGAATGTCCTACCGAACAGGCTGGCCAGTTCGTCTTCCTCCATGTATAGGGCTTCTCCGAGGGCGTCGTCGCACCTGCTGCGAACCAGCCATCTATAAAATGCCGAGGTGCAGTCTCCACTGATAACCGGGTCCGCCTGCCAGAGGGCCTTGAGCGCCTGGGCACACTCAGTGTCCCAGGCGCCCAGTTTTCTCGTTCTTTGCTTGACCTAGGATTGCAGCTCGGTGAGTGAGACGAGTCTGGGAAAGGTTCGTCTCACAAACGGGGCCCACACAGGTTGACCGGTGAGGAATACGTGGAGGTGCCGTAGCCTTAATGCGTGTTTACGCATCATTAGCCACGGCAACCCCAGCCCTCCTTTCGAAGGGTGTTGACAACAGATGGATCTCCTCACCAAAGAGCCCGCTTCTTCCAAAGGAATTGGAAGAGTGCGCGCTCCATCTTGGCGAGGGTTTCCCTTGGGCAAGGCACGACGGTCAGGTGGTAGTAGATGACGGACGCTATATCCCTGAAAGGTCGGCCACCTCCGCCCGACCTTTCAGGGATAGTTTGCAGCTGGCTAACTTCAGGGTCAGTGCAAACACCCTCTTCGTAACCTAAACCCCAGTCCTTCTCCATCTGGAAGTCTGGTCCGAACCAAACCCCGAGCAGCTTCACCGGGCCCTCCGTCCAGCGTCCGACGACGCCATTGGAGGGCATCGGTTTTCCCCTCCACGTGTCGAGTTGCAAACCGCTCGATTTGTCCCGGTTCAGCTTTGCCCCTGTAAACCTTTCGTACTCCTCCAGTAAGGTGCCGATCGCCCCTATTTCGGAGGCAGTCGACACCATTACTGTCACGTCATCGGCGTAGGCCGACACTGCTTTCCGCAATCACGGTTCCAAAGGGATGCCCTGCAACAACTCCAACTTCCGCAGTAGTGGCTCGAGAGTCAATACATACAGAAAGGAGGAGAGAGGGCACCCTTGTCGGATGGACCGCGCGATTTTGAACAGCTCCGAGAGGTAGCCGTTCACCCTGACTCTAGAGCAGATGCAGCTGCTGTGCATAGCAGTGATCCAGCCCATGAAAACGGGTCCGAAGCCTGCCGCCGCTAGCACCGCATCCAGGTTGACCCCATTGAACGCCTTAGATTGATCAAAGTTGATCATGGCTCCACCAAAGCCGGGTTCGTTCCCAACCCTCTCTATGATATATCGCATGAGGTGGAGGTTGTGGTGAATGGACCTGGATGGGATATCACCTGTCTGCGCATCTCCCACCAGGTTTCCCATGACAAGCGCCAACCTCTTTGCTAAAACCCTGGCCAAAATCTGTAACTCTATATTTAGCAGGGTTACGGGCCTGAAGTTACTTATTTCGCCCCCCTTGTTCTCGTCCTTCCTCACTAGTGTGACTACGCTCTTGGTCACAGAACAGGGAATTCTCCCGTTCTGTTGCCAGTTGCAGTAGACCGCCTCGAGGAGATCGGAGAACAAGTCCGGCATAGCTAGATATAATTCGTATGGAAGACCATCGAGACCCGGGGATTTGCATTTGCCGCATTGGCTCAGCACGTCCTCTATCTTAGAGGCTGAAATCGGCTTCTCGCAAGACTTCGCCTTCTCGTCCGAAAGACGCGGCAGCCCGTCGAGGTATGGACCGAAGTCCACTCCCCCAACCGTCTCCCCGCCCCTTCCGAACAATCGGGCAAAGTGCCTTTGAATGGCCTCACACATCTGCTTAGGTTCAGGGATCGCCCCTCCATCCTGGTCTCGCAAAGACCGGATGGTGGATTTAATTCCACTCTTGGCTTCTGTCACGCGGGCCCAGCTAACAGCTTTGGTCCACTCGTTTCCTAGAGCACGTATTTTCCTTCGGACAACGCAGCCTTCGTGCTTCGCATCGAAATACTGGCTCAAAGCCGTTCTCGACGTAAGCACTCTGACCACGTCGCCGCTTCTAATCGCCTCTTCTACTCTATCTATCAGCTCCCTTTCCTTCCTATTCATATCCGCAGCTAAAACCTTACTAAATTCTATCGAGACTAATCTAATCTCTCTCTTTAGAGATACCCACCACCTGCTGTTGACGATCGCTCCAGTCAACCGCTCCTTAACTAACGTACTAATCCGGTCCCTGTAAGCTTTACTTGCCGGTAAGGACAAGTTCAGCTTCCAGTAACCGGGACCCTGTCTATGCGTTCTATCAAGGTTGACCATGCAGGTCACTAACTTGTGGTCTGAATAGCCAACCATGAGCATTTCTGGACAACTTAAAATGTCCCTGTCCTTATTTCTAACTTAGAACCTATCTAGGAACGATCTAGATTGACCGCTGGGATTTGTCCAAGACCAGGTTGGCACAGTCGGAAAATCTAGTCGAAATCTATCGGTCAGGTCAAATCGGCCGAGTAACCCCTTGAGGCTGTTACACCCGTCTCTATCGGGACATGCACCTGCATAGTCCCAACGTGCATCCAGGATACCATTCCAGTCCCCCACTAAAAGCAGGGAACGAGACGTCCCTAGAAAAGACTCCAGACGTTGGAAGATGTCGGGCCGCTCTGTCCCAAAAGGGGCATATGCGGCTACCAGCCTAAAGGCTCTACCTTCACCACTGCCAAGGTCCAGCACCACCAGTCGACCCCTTGGGTCCAAGTGAACTATCTGTGTGGCGAGACCTAGATGTTTTTGCCCCTCCGGGTTGACAGAGAGATGCGTGCATCTCAAAATCATCAAAGGTGGGGGCCAGCTGTCGCACGCTGCTGATCCGGGTCTCGCAGATAGCCATCACATTTATAGATCATGATCCGAGGTCATTTAGAAGCATTGCTTGCTTCCAACGTGAGCCCAGGCCACGCGCATTTAGACACCCTACTCTCAACACAGCCATGTTGGTGGTAACGAGAAAAGGCACTGACTTCTCTGCGTCCCGGGGAGCGAGCCGCTCAATTTCCATGAGGGTGGGGCATGGGTTGTTGGGTGGGGTGGTGGTTTGTGTAAGTGTAGGGGCATCAGTGTGTTGTGAGGTTGGGGTGTTTGTAGTTGAGTGGGTGTCTGGTTTGGGGGTGAGGAAATTTTTTAAGAGGATGCGGTTGATTGGCTTGGTGCAGGGGGCGGGGGCACGTCCGTGAAATTTATTTTCAATGTTTTATATAAGTTCATTGGGACTTTAATCATTTTTAAATGAGGTAGTCCCACAGCAGTTAGAAAGTTAGGCCCTTCAGTTTGGCCCGAAGGGTTTGACGAAATTGTGTTCATTAGTTCTTTGTTGTTTGGGTTCATGTATGTATATTGTAAAGTCTTTTTTTGCGTAGCAGTTAGTGTTGTGTGAAGGGTAGGGGTGGTTTGTATATAGTTTGTTTTCTCTTGGGGAGGGTTTATGTTAATAAGTGTGTCTGTGGTGCGCCTCCTCTTTCTTTTTACTATTTGGAAGGGATCTTTTTCGTCTTGCGACGAAAGGGGTTCGTCTTACTTGTTGGGTGGGAGGGGTATATTTTCTGGTAGTGTTTGCGGTGTGTGTGTTTTTGTATTTGTTTTGGGTGGGGAGGGGTTGGGTGGAACAGTGTTCTGTGTTGTTTTTCACGTGTTTGTGGTGGTCGTGTTGTTGTTTGTTGTTGTGGTTGTTTTTGTTGTTGTTGTGGTTGCTTTTGTTGTTGGGGTGGTGTTGGTTGTTTTTGATGTTGTTGTTGGGGTGTTGGTAGCAATGGTTTTTTCGCTGTGAGCTGGGAACAGGCAGCCCTCAGGTGACCTCTGTCGCCACAGAGGTAACAGGAGGGACGCCTACCCTCCACAATAATGTTGAGGTGGGTACGGTCATCCAGCATGACGCGTTCAGGTATTTGGGCGATACATTCTGGCCTTATTTGGGTCAGAACTTCAATGCTCGTTCCACTGAACGCGTCGCCGGATGCCTTCCCTATTTAAATTAGGTTGTCCTCGTCCAAGTTGAGGAAACCGGTTAGTAACCACCAGTAGTTTATGTTTGGGGTGATGGTGCTTATTCAAATTATTTGGGTTTTTTTACCCATGTAGGTTGGAAAAAAGGTGTAATGCGTGGAACGAATTGGCGACAGAGAATATTTTTTCGCCGCCAATTCGTCTTTCATCAATATGGATAAACTCCCATAGAGTTTATCCTTTTGTATGAAAATTATATCTTTCATAGCCTCTTTCGGAACCAACTCAATTTCAGCTTGAGATGGTTGTGCTGGTTTTCTTGTTTTTTTGGCAATTGTACGGAATACAACAGTTCGTAATTCCGTCTGTTTTTTTAGTTCTGGTGGCGAATTGATGGGAAAAGATCCATTTTCGCCAAAAGATACATATTTTTTTGCTTTTTCAAGCATTTCTTTAGCATTTGATATATCCTCAAGCACATAGGGGACTGATTATTTAGCAGTCTGTGCAAAAGATATTTTGTTTTCGTTGTTGGTGTTTGAGTTGTTCTGTTTCTCGTAGTTTGAGTTATTTTCATTTTTGTTGTTGTTGTCTTTCTCATTTGGTGTGTTGGTTTTGTCATTGTTAGTGTTTTCGTTGTAATTAATTGGGTTTGCACCCGTATTTACTTGTTTGTCCGGCATATCGCCTTTTACAATGTCTTTTAAAACGTTGACACGGGAAAGCAAAGCGCTTTGTACCGCTTGCTTCTTTCTCTCTTCTTCCTTAGTGAGCGTGGCGTTTTCGTTCACACGTGCTACAGACAGGGCGTCAATTTTTTAACATGTGAGTCAGCAAAAAAATTTTAGGAGTAGTTTTTACCCCCAAAAGGGGTAAAATACGATGACCACCCGTCTACAGACCTAGCCAAAAGACACGAAGACAACACAATAAAGAAACAAACACTTACTGTCAATAGGTAACATTCAAAAAGGCAGGAGCCGATGTTGTACGCGTCTATACTATGCGAGATAGCTAGATAAATAGATAGATAGATGGATAGATAGATAGAGAGATAGATAGATGAATAGACAGAGAGACAGAGAGACAGACAGATAAATAGATAGATACACAGGTATCATTAAAAGAAACAAACGCCTAATCAATTAGTTAAAATAAGTTTTGAAATCGAATTAAGAAACATCAATATTTCAAATACCGAAGGAAAACAAACTGGAGCTACAAACTGTTGCAATGTAGGATGGTAATGAATAATTATGTTTTATCCTAAACTTGTAGATCATTTTCGCTATCATTCTTTATTCACACAAACATCTATGATATTATTTCCTGATATTGAAGCAGTTAACACATTTCCTCAGCTGTCAGGTGATGTAAGATTTATATTTGTTGCTGTAGATAGCTATGGATGTTTGTTTAGAAAGGTGTACCAATTAATTCCTATTTATATATATATCAATATAACTACATATCGATTAAGATTTAGTCTTTTATTAAATTGCGATGAACACAGTTCATAGGAAATAAGACCAATTAAATCTTTAAACTATTTAACTGAAAACGATATTGATGGGTCAGCAGAATCATTAGGGAGTTTAGAAAAATATGTTTAAGTATTAAATTGTAGTTGTTTATATTCTGTGTTCAAATCTCAGCAAAACCTAATTTTCTTTTTATGCTTCAGTGGCCCATGGAATAACGTCTTCGGTTCAATATAATCGATTATACTCTACTAACACGTTTGAGGTCACATGGCACTATTAGTAATCAATATTATTGATTAGTTAATTTGGCAGTATATTTAAGGTGTCGGGTAAAATACTATGCTGAATTTATAGCTATTTCATATTCAGAATTAAAATTAATGAAGACAAGCTGTGTATGTCAACCGTTAGAGATTGATAAATAACGCATCGGTCAATTGTTGAGGTACATTTAGATAATGGATACTCAATGTTAGTGGATATAATAAATAATTACAAAGACAGGTGTCGCCACCAAATAGAGGAAATGGGAGGCTGATCTTACCACTAAATATAGGAAGGGTGAGGGGCTGGACTTCCCACCAAATATAGGAAGGGGGACACTGGACTTCCCACCAAATAGAGGGAGATGTAAGCTGGTCTTCCCACCAAATAGATGGAAATTTAGGCTGGTCTTCCCACCAAATAGAGGAAGATGAACGCATGCCGTCCCACCAAATATAGGAAGGGGGAGGCTGGTATTCCCACAAATGGAAGAACATGAAGTGAAGGCTGGATTTCCAAACAAATATAGCAAAGTTGTGCCTGGTCTTCCAATTAGATAGAGGAAGAAGATGACTGGATTTCTCGCCCAATAGAGAAAGATAAAGGGTGCTTTTCCCGCCAAACACAAAAGTTAAAACTAGTCTTCCCAACAGATAGGGGAAGGCTGTTCCTCCCACCCATTAGAGGAGGGTGAAGGCTTGTCTTACCACCAAACAGACAAAGGCGAAAACTTGGCTACCCTGTAAGATTTATCACTATGAGCCAAATTTATTTAACTAGGTATTGAAACTTTATCAAAGCCTCATGTACCCCAACCCTTCAAAAATCTACTTCTATTTATATGACACTTATCTCATCTCATTTTTCATTGCTATGGTCAACGTAGGTGACAAATGAGTACCAGCTGTATATGTGGTGTAATACTGTGATGGGAATATTGTACTTTTAATCGTTCAAAACATCAAAACTAGGGTAAGCTCCGGCCTGATGGGATCTTGCATGAGCATCGATTTTATCTTTAATTTAAAATCATGAAGATATAAAAATTCCCAGTCTACAATCTCTTGTAAGGGAGATATCACTGTGTGCGGAAGGAATAGAAACAGAATACTTGGTCTCAGTAATTAACTAATACTTTATTTATTGACCCCGAATGTCTGAAAAGAAATGTCGACCACTGTGGTATTTGAACTCAAAGCACAGAGAATGGAAGCATGTAAAAGCAAATCATTTTATCATCGACTCTGGCAACATTGCTATCTCTCCGCCATATAGCAAAGACAGGAAGAGAAAAATAGTTATTAGATGAGCCAGGGCAATAGCTCATAAAATACCTCAAGATATTTATTGATTCAGATATAGAGGCTTAAATCGATAAAGCTCGCATTAATTTTCAATTAAAGGATTTAGATATCTTGAGGAAAAATAATATTAATGGCAATTAATTTTGATAAAGAATAAAATAATCTCAACAGATAAATAAAATAATCTCAACAGATTCATTGGAAAAATACTTTATAATTGCCAGAGAGAAAGGCTAAACAATAATACTAAAAATAATAGCAATAACAACAGTAGTAGTAGTAGTAGTAGTAGTAGTAGTAGTAGTAGTAGTAGTAGTAGTAGTAGTAGTAGTAGTAGTAGTAGTAGTAGTAGTAGTAGTAGTAGCAGCAGTAGTAATAGTAGTAGTAGCAGCAGCAGTAGTGGTAGTAGCAGCAGCAGCAGCAGTAGTAGTAGTAGTAGTAGTAGTAGTAGTAGTAGTAGTAGTAGTAGTAGTAGTAGTAGTAGTAGTACTACTACTAATTTGGAAACAGCACCTATACCACCACCACTCACATCACCACCACCATTACCGCCACCGCTACCACCACCACCACCACCACCACCACCATCTATACCAACATCAACATCACCACCACCACCACCACCACCAGCAATACCAACAACACCACCACCTATACCCAAATATGGAAGGATGTTAATAGAAGAAAGTAGAGGGAGGTGACTCATCATAGATTAGATGTGATCCCATGTGAAGAGTACTTATACACAGCCATAATATCCATACCAAGTAACAACAACAACGATAATAATTTCTTATATAGGCACCAGGCCAATAATTTGGGGGAGGGGAAAGTCGATTAAATCGACACCAGTGCGTGACTGGTACTTTATTTTATCGACCTCTTGAGGATGAAAGACAAGGTTGACCTCGGCAAGATTTGAACTCAGATCATAAAGGGCCGTAACTCTATGCTACAAAGCATGTTGTCCAACGTCCTACCGATACTGTCAATCCGCTGCCCTTATAATAGTAATAATAGTAATAATAATTGTTTTCCTTTTGTAATGTTTCTCCATCAATCAGTTGATGAAATCTGTTAATTGGCCTCAGTCCCTGATCTGAGAGGCTCAATATTTCACATAGAATTCTGGCAGTGTTAATGATGGTAGAAATTTGGGCACTGCTTATGAAGTCGTGGATCACAAAGAATGAAAGATGTAAAGCGTTCTGGGACCGTGCCTAGGGCCCCAATAATAATAACAATGGTTTCTGATTTAGTCACAAGACCAACGATTTTTTGCGGGAGAGGGGAATAGAAAGTCGATAAAATCAACCCCTGTTCCTAGCTATCGAGCCCGTAAGGAGGAACGGCAAAGCTAATGACGGCGAGATTTGAACACAAAACTTAAAACGACGAACTATATAAGTTGAAAGCATGTAGTCTGGCGCTCTACCTACTCTGTCAATACACCAGCAAATAATGAGAATAATAAGTGAGGTTTGGTTAATTGCAGGTGTTGCTATGTTAGTTATTACTGTCATTATTACAATATATCAGAAGGGCGGTGGATTAGCAGTATCGGTAGAGGGTCGGACGCCATGCTTTGACGCAGAGAATTACAGCCCTTGCCATTCTGAGTTCAAATCCCGCGAAGGTTAACTTTACCTTTCATCCTTACGGGGTCGATAAAATAAAGTACCAGTAATGCACTGGGTAATTGGTGGTTTTGTGCCAAAAGTAGAAACAATTATTACAATATATCATATTATATATTTCTCTTGTTACGAACAGGTTTCATTGTGTTTGGCAAACAATAATGAGCATCAAGATAGCACGTACACACAGACACAGACACACACAGACACACACATACATACACAGATCCAGACATTCACAGACACACACATATATATATATATATATATATGTGTGTGTGTGTGTCTGTGTGTATGTATATATACTCATTCCCCACACGCACCTATATATATATATATATATATAGGTGCGTGTGAGGAGTGAGCATATATATATATATATATATATATATATATAAATCACATGAATCAAAGTTCTGCTCAAACCATTTATTAGCTTACAATTGTTTCGTCCAAACCGAGGTTTGAAAGCTTCGGAGAAATTTTTCAATGATTGTTTACATACATGACCTCCTTTCCAACACAAGAGACATACAGAAACATATGTATATATCGATGCACAGTGGGGTGACATCCATTATAATATTTTTGCATGGCAATTTAAATTCAAAAATTAAAATTATATTAAAACAAAATTAAAGTTAAAATACAACATCGGCAGTTTACGAAGATAATGCAAGAGGAGAGTTTGTTAGTCATTTGAAGTAGTTAGTGCACGCAATAGTTACACGTGGGGTATGCACGTGTGTCTTATTTATATAAGATTATTATGCGGCAAGGTGTTATATGCAATACAAGCACTTTAAGCGGGTAATCAAGAGTATTATGGGGGTTGTATTGGTAAAGTATTTTTTATGTATGATAAAGAAGCTTGTATGCAGAGAAATATTAAAAATGAGAAGCAAAATAATGTTATGGTTTTTGTATACACCACCATTTTCACAAACCAGGAAACGTAATATATAGATTATATGTCGTTCACATAATTAACGATGATTCAGTATTGGATGTTTGATGTATTAGGTTAGATTATTACAGCTTGTTGCGGCTCAGTGTTCTTTAATCCAATTTTATAGAGCAGGTTGTTTTTGTTGCGAGAATTTACATCGTTTTATTTTCCGGAAGTATGTGTGTGATTAAGGGGAGTTAATGCGTGAGGGGGAGGTAACTAATTGATTTCTATAACTAAATTTATTATTCCAATGTACATTAAAAGGTGTCCCAATTGAGTCCCTTATATATACATATGTTTCTGTATGTCTCTTGTGTTGGAAAGGAGGTCATGTATGTAAACAATCATTGAAAAATTGCTCCGAAGACTCCAAACTTCGGTTTGGACGAAACAATTGTAAGCTAATAAATGGTTTGAACAGAACTTTGATTCATGTGATTTCTATATAACTGCTCTGTAGAACAACTGATGTTATTACATTGAGCTATTTATCTTACTGGTAATAAGGTAGTAATAAATTAGTCTTTCACTGTTTAGGTTTAAAATATATATAACTATAATAGGTTTTAGTATATACATAACCATAAATAGTATTCTTAATACTATATATATATATATATATATATATATTATAAGTATGTATACGTACATGGTGGCTGCCAACTCGTTTTCGAGTACGGCCACTACTTTATATCCATGTAGGAGAACTCCTACCGATGCGCTAAACAAGTGTGACTTTTTAGTCCAGCCAGCGACTTGAAAACTCTGGTACAAACACAACACCTGTGACAATTATTGACACACAGTGCTGGGCTCATGGCACCATGTGACGACAAGTGCAGAGAGATCTCCAGATATAAAGCAATGCCTGTGCCGTGAAGCTTTTATAGTGAGCAAAGGCACTGCACAAAGCCAGTCCCACTCTCTTAACCAAGATGATATTTACCAAAAAGAAGAACAAGTCAACATCATTGGATACCATCAGGGTTGCAGGTGTTATATCAGAGTTTTCCTTCTCCTAGAATTCTGCCTTGACAAAGGCTAAGGGGTCATCTCTCCCGGATATATATATACATACATACATATATACACACATATATATATATACATGGTGGCTGCCAACTCGTTTTCGAGTACGGCCACTACTTTATATCCATGTAGGAGAACCCCCACCAATGCGCTGAACGAGTGTGACTTTTTAGTCCAGCCAGCGACTTGAAAACTCTGGTACAAACACAACACCTGTGACAATTATTGACACACAGTGCTGGGCTCATGGCACCATGTGACGACAAGTGCAGAGAGATCTCCAGATATAAAGCAATGCCTGTGCCGTGAAGCTTTTATAGTGAGCAAAGGCACTGCACAAAGCCAGTCCCACTCTCTTAACCAAGATGATATTTACCAAAAAGAAGAACAAGTCAACATCATTGGATACCATCAGGGTTGCAGGTGTTATATCAGAGTTTTCCTTCTCCTAGAATTCTGCCTTGACAAAGGCTAAGGGGTCATCTCTCCCGGATATATATATACATACATACATATATACACACATATATATATATACATGGTGGCTGCCAACTCGTTTTCGAGTACGGCCACTACTTTATATCCATGTAGGAGAACCCCCACCAATGCGCTGAACGAGTGTGACTTTTTAGTCCAGCCAGCGACTTGAAAACTCTGGTACAAAACTTACACTTGTGACAATTATTGACACATTGTGCTGGGCCCATGGCACCATGTGATGACAAGTGCAGAGAGATCTCCAGATATAAAGCAATGTCTGTGCCGTGAAGCTTTTATAGTGAGCAAAGGCACTGCACAAAGCCAGTCCCACTCTCTTAACCAAGATGATATTTACCAAAAAGAATAACAAGACAACATCATTGGATACCATCAGGGTTGCAGGTGATATATCAGAGTTTTCCTTCTCCTAGTATTCTGCCTTGACAAAGGCTAAGGGGTCATCTCACCCGGTGATTTTGGATGGCCATTGACTTTTAAGAGCTTTGACAGGTTTTGTTTTTAGTCCTGCAGGATGTCCAAAATCACCCTCCTCACCAAGAAACCTTGGTGGGGTTGCCAGTGTAGTCACCAACGACCCGACCATGAGACAGGTTGTACTGGGATACATGTTACCAGTAGCACCAACTAATGACCTGACATACATATACGTACATACATATATGTATAAAGACGTACAGTAGTATGTATATATATATACATACATGCACACATATATATACGTACGTATGGATTCACCGAACATTTATTATAATGCTCGGTGTATTTGTAAATAAACATCTTTGTGAATTCGGTGAATCCATACGTACATATATATATGTGTGCACGTATGTATATATATATATATATATACTACTGTACGTCTGTATAAATATATGTATGTACGTATACATACTTATATTTAAGTAACAGCCGTACTAAGAGTGAGAAATGAAATTTCGTTTCATTTTTTCCGTTTATCGTTTTGGGTACCCCGGCCGATTAACTCACTCGATATGCAAATTAGGCTGCTCAGGTGTTAATATGCATAAGGAAAGTATATACTTTCAGACGTTCAACCATCTGGCAGGAAGGTATACGTTGCTGACGATAGCTAATAAGATTGAAACTAGTACAGCGTTCCTTTGTCAGTGTTGAACAAATGAGCAACGTTGGTTGCTAGACACTGTACGGCTTAATTCGGGATGTTTGTCCACAAACACACCGAACATTATAATAAATATTCGGTGAATCCATACGTACATATATATATGTGTGCATGTATGTATATATATAGGCATACTACTCTACGTCTGTATACACATATGTATGTTCGCATACATACTTATATATATATATATGTATATATATATATATATGCATGTATGTATATATATATACATACTACTGTAAGTCTGTATACATAAATGTATGTACGTATACATATTTATATTTAAGTAACAGCCGTACTAAGAGTGAGAAATGAAATTTCGTTTCATTTTTTCCGTTTATATATATATTATTATTCAAAATATTAATAAATGGATACATTCACATAATCAAAGTATATGTTTTATTATATATATTTCGGAGGTACTGTGTTGTTTTTTCAGTACGTCCTCATCAGATAAAATACATAAATTGATGTATGACATACCTCAAATGTGCTGATGGTTCAATTCCAGTCTTGGCAGTAATATATATAAATATATATAATAAAACATATTTTGATTATGTGAATGTATCCATTTATTAATATTTTGAATAATATTAATAACTCCCGAAAACTTCATTGTTGAGTGCTTTTAATCTATTGTAAAACTATTTTCATTGAATAATCAATGAACCTTGTTTAACATTTGGTATATATATATATATATATATATAGGCGTGTGTGGGGGGAGTGATTATATATATATATAAAGATTTACATATATATAAACTAGACAAAGTCATATATATATATTTTTTTTTTGGCAACCATTCATGATGTGGCTCAATAACGAATTAATTAATTAAATAATCAACAATCAGAGCAATATACAATTAAGTATGTCCATAGAATCATTTGATAAAATATATACATTATTTCTATGGACATACTTTATTGTATATATATATATATATTGTTTTGGCTTGGGTGGTTAATGCCTTCTTGACCACCTTTTCAGTTTTGTATGGCTTCTTAACACATTGTTTAGCTCTGGTTTTTAAGTATTGAGCACTTTGCCAGTATCATTTTTGATTTTTGCGTTTCGCTTCGCCTTTCCTGCCCGCCGAAATGTGATTCTCGCTGAATCTTTATTTGTATATATATATATATATATATATATATATATATATAGATCAGATCAGAGCAAACAACACGGACACTCTATCTCAAAATTATTTTTGAAAAGCATTTAGAAATGCGCAACCGGTAAAAACTTAAAAACTTAAAACCACAACTGAATACTAACCCATACAATCACTAATACTCTTTTAATCCTAATTAAACCATTTTTCAACTGTGAACAATTTGTCAGCATTTTCTATTCCGTTTACCAATATATATATATATATATATATATATATATATATATATGTATATATATATATATATATATTAGAAAGTGAGGTTTTTTTTACAAAATGAAAAATAACCGAGGTGTCCTACACGAGTGGAAGTATAAAGAAAAAGGGATGAAATCGAAAATGCAACTGAAGTCTTATTTTTTTTAAAAATATATATATTTATTTGGTTCCTTTACCGGTTTCGCAGTTCTTCTGCTTTTCAAAAGGTGAGTTGAGATGGAGGGTCTGAGAAAAACCACAGACCCTCCATCTCAACTCACCTTTTGAAAAGCAGAAGAACTGCGAAACCGGTAAAGGAACCAAATAAATATATATATTTTAAAAAAAAATAAGACTTCAGTTGCATTTTCGATTTCATCCCTTTTTCTTTATATATATAGATGTGTGTGTGGGGAGTGACTATTTATATATATATATATATATATATATATATATATATATATAAAGAATTAGTATATCTACCAACATATTTATACAGATGTATACTTACGCTAGCAAATACATAGGTTTTGTCTTAGTAACTTTGTGGTTCAATACAAAGGGATGCAGAACAATTATATGAAAGACGTAAAATAAGAAAATTATAGTAATTAACTTACTTACTTAAATTTCAAATTTCACTCCAACTAATTAGTTTCTGAAAGGGGATATACATAGTCCTCAAATGGAGATCATGGAGAGACCTTTCTTCATCAGGAAGTCATTCTCGGCTAAGATTCCTGGCGATGCGCGGACACAGGATTCTTATACAAAAATAATATTAGTGGATGGAAATGAGCAAGCGCGGACTAAATTCCAAGACATTGAAAAAATCACTGCTTTCTTAGTCGGTGGCAAATTCAAAAGAATCAATCACGTGACATCGAGGATAATCAGTGAGGAGTGTTAATAAGTTTCCTGTGTCCGCGCATCGCCAGGAATCTTAGCCAAGAATGACTCCCTGATGAAGAAAGGATTCTCCATGATCTCCATTTTAAGACTATGTATATCCCCATTCAGAAACTAATTAGTTGCAGTGAAATTTGAGATTTAAGTAAGTAAGTTAATTACTATAATTTTCTTATTTTACGTCTTTCATATAATTGTTCTGCATCCCTTTGTATTGAACCACAAAGTTACTAAGACAAAACCTATATATTTGCTAGCGTTAGTATACATCTGTATAACTATGTTGGTAGATATACTACTTCTTTATAATTATCTCCAAATTATTTTGTTGAGCAAAAATTTGCCTAAATTACTACTATGGTTCATAGTATTAGCTTGGCTACTGTCTTTTTAACACCCCACTCCTCACTGATTAACCTCGATGTCACGTGATTGATTCTTTTGAATTTGCCACCGACACAGAAGGCACTGATTTTTTCAATGTCTTGGAATTTAGTCCGCGCTTGCTCTTTTACACCCACTGAATTATTTTTGTATAAGTTTCCTGTGTCCGCGCATCGCCAGGAATCTTAGCCGAGAATGACTCCCTGATGAAGAAAGGCCTCTCCATGATCTCTATTTGAAGACTATGTATATCCCCTTTCAGAAACTAATTAGTTGGAGTGAAATTTAAGTAAGTAAGTTAATTACTATAATGTTCTTATTTTACGTCTTGTATATATATATAGATGTGTGTTGGGAGTGAGTATTTATATATATATATATATATATATATATTTATATATATATATAGGAACAAGTATGACTCCGCGGCAGAGCTCAAGCCGTTTCGACAGCTTGAGCTCTGCCGTCAGGGTCATACTTGTTCCTATTACCCACTCTACTATGCTAAGTATTGAGTACTTTGGTGCTTTATGGTCCATCTGGTTCCTTACCACAATTCGTTCGTTATATATGTATATATATATATAGAAGTGTGTGGGCAGTGAGTATTTATATATATTTATATATATTTATATATATTTATATATATAAATATATATATATATATATATATATATATATATATATATATATATATATATATATATATATAGGTGTGTGCGTGGAGTGAGTATTTATATATCTATATATATCTATATATATCTATATATATATATAAATAAATCCCAAAATAAATCCCACATAGGTAGATATATAACACAACACCAAACCACACTTACTACCATAGTATGCACACCAGTAAACCAACAAACAAAACTAATAGAAAGCGATGCAAAGAGTACTTATGGTATAACCCCGAATACAATAGTTCCATTAGTACAAATTTACCAGTACTCTTCTTTAAAATAATTAAGAGACATTTTCCTACATCACACAAATACCACAAAATCCTAAACCCTACCACTATAAGACTGTCATACTCTACAGCGTTAAACCTTGAACAACACATAAAAAAGATCAATACTAGAAGGTTAAACGAAAACACTAAAAACTTAAGTACAAAGAACACAAAAAAACAGTAGACAATACACTACAGAACATAAATAAACCACACCTAAGTTCGTCCGCAATACTACTCCAGAGAAAACCCAACGTACACAACTGTAACTGCACCTATCCTGACAACTTCCCCCTCGGCAATAACTGCCTGGAAAAAAATATTATTTATAAGTGTACCATTAAATCCGGAGGCAACGAGTGGTATTACGTGGGATCAACGGCAACATCGTTTAAATCTCGATTATATAGGCATTCTTACTCAATAAAACACCAGAGCCAAAGAAATGTAACAACTTTAGCAGAAAAAGCTTGGACGCTCAGGGATAGCGATCAAAAGTTTACCCTAAAATGGGAGAAATTAGCTAAAACCCAAAGCCTTTCCAGGAGCCAAAATTTCTGCAAATTGTGTAATCTTGAGATTTATTACATAATCACACACAAGAAGAAATTGCTGAATAACAGAATTGAACGAACATTATTCTGCCGTCACCGAACTAAAACCCTTTTTTCCCACTACAAGCCGAATATTACATAAAAGAGGGACATCCCCCCAACTATATAAACTTCAATCTAGTTAGAAAAATATAAAAACAATCTCTTCTCAACATATATACGTATATTAATAACCTCAAATTACCACACTAATAATGGAAAGATATGCTGATGAGAATAGATGCAAAAATGCGATAATGAATGTGTCTAATAGCGACCATAAGTATGTATATATATGTGAAAATGTATATATATAAGTAAATATATATATATATGTTTGATGTGTATAGTTAGATGTAAGTGTATTCATGTATTAAAGTGGTTATATATATATATATATATATATATATATATATATATATATATATATATATATATATATATATATATATGTATATATATACACATAGACTAGAGTATGTATGTATATATGTGTGTGTCTATACGTGTGTATATAAAGATAAGTTGAGTATAAAAATGTATACACATGAACGCGTATGTATGTACATGAATACATGTGTGTATATATATGTATGCATGTGTATATGTATGTAAGTATGAACATGTTACTATGTAAATGTGAGTATATGTATTTTGTAGAGGTGTGCGAATATGTTTGTGTGTGAATGCGTGGGTGAAAGGATACGTACACTTGAAAGAAAAATTTAAGTCTGAATGTTAATTAAGTGCAAACACAAAACCAATCACGCATATCTATACTATCTCTAATCCTTCTATAGATTTAGAAAAATAACCAATAATATAGTCTATAAAAATGTCAAAACAACAGATGGGAATCTAATTACTCACTGCCACCAAAAATTCTCACTGCTATCAAAAAACCACTCCCTCAACTATTCTTCTAACAACTTCACCCCTCCCTCCTAATATTCTCTATAAAAACCAAACAGGCCCTCAGTAATATTATTCTGATGAAATGACAGTATATAATAACATTGAAATATTGAATGTCTACATAACTAATACTTTGTAGATAGCAGCTGTTTTCAGGTTATGTAACTGTTATAGAAACACGTGTCAATAAATTCCTTTCAAATAAACTGTATCCATTCAAATCTTTCTATATATATATATATATATATATATATGTGTGTGTGTGTGTGGGGGGCGGGGGAGTGATATATATATATATATATATATATATATTGGTAAACGGAATAGAAAATGCTGACAAATTGTTCACAGTTAAAAAATGATTTAATTAGGAATAAAAGAGTATTAGTGATTATATGGGTTAGTATTCAGTTGTGGTTTTAAGTTTTTATCTCAAAATTATTTTTGAAAAGCCTTTAGAAATGCGCAACCGGTAAAAACTTAAAAACTTAAAACCACAACTGAATACTAACCCATATAATCACTAATACTCTTTTATTCCTAATTAAACCATTTTTCAACTGTGAACAATTTGTCAGCATTTTCTATTCCGTTTACCAATATATAATAACTTGTGTGTTACACCTCTATTCTTTTAACTATATATATATATAAATGTGTGTGTGTGGGGAGTGAGTATATATATATATCTTAAACGATCGACTTTCGTGAAATCGGACCGAGGTAACAATGTTTCCGTTGGTCTTTCCAATTGCTAATACTATCTATCGGTCGCAACTCCAGGTAGAAGGAGCAACGTGAAATAAAGTGTCTTGCTCAAGGACATAACGCATCGCCTGGTCCAGGAATCGAACTCACAACCTTACGATTGCGAATCCAATTCTCTAAGCACTCAGCCACACGCCTTCACTATATATATATATATATATATATATATATATATATATATATATATGTATATATATATGTATATATATGTATATATATATATATATATATATATATATATATATATATATATATATATATATATATATATATATATATATATATATATATATATATATATATATATATATATATATATATATATATATATATATATATATATATATATATATATATATGTATATATGTATATATGTATATATATATATATATATATATATATATATATATATATATATATATATATATATATAACTTTGAATAACTTTGAAATGTTTTGGCCAGTATTGGCCCAGGCCATGTCTAACTTAATAGCACCACCTGGCGAAGTCTTTCAATTCAGGATTTGGGCACCATGGCCCATTTGAGAAGAGAATTACTGTTTGCGGAGACATATCCGGGTGTGGGTGGTTTGTCCGGGATTACTTGGAGGAATTTGTCCAAAGACTTCTTGAATTTTGTGTGGTCAGTTTCTGTTTTGACGTGTCCTGGTGTGATGTTGAAGAGAGCAGGGCCGATTGAGGTGAAATAATTGTGCCGTATTGTTGTTATGAGTTGCGATTTAGATTGTTGAATGGGACGGATAGCACGGGGCCCAAGCCTTGGGTGTATCTTGAAGGCGATGCCAACATCATTTGGGCAGTGATGATGGAACATTTTCCACATCATGCAGATAATATAACGCTCACGGCGACGTTGGAGTGAGTAAAGTTTCAGGTTTTCTAATCGACCCCAGTAGTCAAGGTCTGACATGCCATCTATCCTTTTCGTGATTGCCCTTTGAGGAGCTTCAAGTTTCATGATACTTTGTTTCGTGTGGGGAGACCACAGTGGACAACAGTATTCAAGGTGTGGTCGGGCGAAAGTAGAGAAGAGAAGGATAATGGTGCGGGAATCTCTCGACTGGAAGGTTCTGAGGATCCAGGAACACATTCTGCGGGCCATGTCAACTTTGCTGCTTATATGCGTGGTCCAGCTTATGTTGCTGTCCACGGTTACTCCCAAGTCTCTGATGTTGTTAGATGCCACGAGAGTTTCCCCGGAGGGAAGGGAGTACGGGAGTTTCAGAGCATCCTCTTTTCCAAAGTGGATCAGTTCGAATTTGTCTTCGTTCAGTAACATGTTGTTCTTTTCTGCCCATTGGGTAACAGCCAGTAGGTCTGACTGAAGGCTTATCCGGTCATCCACGCCATTGATGACCTTTTGGAGCTTGGAATCATCAGCGAAAATTTTAATGTTGCTGTGTTTGATGATGTCAGTGATGTCATTAATATAGATGATGAAGAGAAGTGGGCCCAACACAGTGCCTTGTGGGACCCCACTACTGACTTTGGCTGGGCTTGATTTGACTCCCTCAACTACAACATGTTGGGTTCTGTTTGACAGGAAGCTCTTGATCCACTGCAGCAGCTTTCCAGTGACACCAATATTGGACAGCTTTCTCAGTAGAATGTTATGATCAACCCTGTCAAAGGCCTTGCTGAAATCAAGGTAGATAACATCAGTGTTGGAACCCTCTCCCAAGGCTCTCAAAATGTCATCAAAGTGATGCAGTAGCTGCGTCAGGCAATCCCTTCCATTACGGAATCCATGCTGGTTGGAGTTCAGCATATTGTTACTCTCAAGGAAGTGGGTCATTCGCGATCTCACCACGCGCTCAAATACCTTAATGATATGAGAGGTGAGTGAGATTGGACGGTAATTCACGGCAAGGGATTTGTTTCCCTTTTTGAAAACTGGGACAACAGACTGGGATAGAAGGTTTTCTGGCACATATCCAGCATCCAGTGAGTTCCGCCACAGATTGGCAAGAGGAGATGCAAGTTGGTGTTGACACGCCTTCAAGACACAAGCAGGGAACCTATCGGGACCTACTGCTGAATTATGCTTGATTTCCTTTATTGCCGCCAAGACATCAGGGGCGCCAAACGTTATGTCCGATAAGGTGTAATGGGGAGTAACATCGCCGATACAGCCCAGATCGGCCATATCAGGATTGCTGAAAACAGAGCAGTATTGTTTCTGCAGTATCTCACCCATGGTTTTAGCATTGTCTTGAAGAGTGCCATTTTCATCAATTAGAGGGCCAACAGTAGAGCCAGTGATTTTGTGTTTTTTTGCAAATGAAAAGAACACTTTGGGATTGAGTTTGATCTTCTCAATGGCCCAGGCCTCTTCAGCTCTTCTCTGATTGTTGATGAGGGACATTATGTTGTTTTGGAGGTTATGTTTTTTAATCTCTAGTGATGAAATGGCAGTCAAGTTGATGTGTTGCTGCTGACAGTATTTCAGCTTGTTGATTTTTTTGTTCGTTCTCTTAATTTTTCTGATGAGTGTTTTTCTATTTCTAGGGATTCTGCTCTTAGATTTGTTTATAGTTCTTAATGGGGTGTGTTTAGCACATATGTTTGTAACAGTGTCCACAAATGTCTGCCAGGACTTTTTGATGTTAGTGGGTGTATGAGTGTGCGTGAAGGACCAGTCGACATGTGCAAGATCATGACTGATCGCTTCCCAGTTTGCATTGTGGAAATCCATAGCGTCAAACGGATGGACAGGAGAGATGACATTGGGTTTGTATATTGGACGGTGGAATCTCAGATCACAGAGAACCATGTCATGATCAGAGAGTAGAGTTTTCTCCACTGCAATATTGTGGATATTGTCAGTGTGATTGCTGAAAATTAAGTCTAGGACGTTTTTGTGGCACCTCGTTGGTTCGAGCACCAGTTGGGATAGGAAGAAATCATACATGAAGTCAAGAAGCGATTCCACAGCTTCCCTGTCAGAGGTTGAGGCAGAAGAACCTGGTGGCAGGCTGTTTGTGGACCAGTCAACTCCGGGGAGGTTGAAGTCCCCCATCATTAAGATGTTGTCAGGGTGACACTCTTGGATGAAACACTTTATGCTGTTGAGGCATTCCTTGAAGCATGGTACAGGCGTTTGGGGTGGCCTATAGAGCCCAACTACTAATAGGTTGTTGGTTTGACTGAATACAGTGACTGCTTCACAGTATCCATTAGTGAATATGTTCATAGCCTCTGTTGAGAAAGAATTATGGACATAAATGGCAGTTCCGCCCTTTCTTCTGCCAGCGCGATCAGCACGGATGGCTTTGAAATTTTTCACTTTCACCTCGGCTTCCAAGTGGAGGTTACTGAGATGGGTTTCAGTGAGGACGAAGAAAGGGATGTGGTTTGGATGGACATCAATCCAGTCCTCCAGGAATTTGATCTTCCATTTTTGAGTATTGGTGGAAGGGCTGATGCCTTATATATATATATATAAAAATGGAAGATCAAATTCCTGGAGGACTGGATTGATGTCCATCCAAACCACATCCCTTTCTTCGTCCTCACTGAAACCCATCTCAGTAACCTCCACTTGGAAGCCGAGGTGAAAGTGAAAAATTTCAAAGCCATCCGTGCTGATCGCGCTGGCAGAAGAAAGGGCGGAACTGCCATTTATGTATATATATATATATATATATATATATATATATATATATATATTGGATAATTAGACATTTGAAAATATACTTCAAAACATATCTTGACAATCCAGATAATTATAATTGTTTCTACTTTAGGCACAAGTCCAGCAATTTGTAAGGGTGGAGATAGTCGATTAAATAGAGTCCAGTGCATTACTGGTACTTTATTTTATCAACCCCATAAGAATAAAAAGCATAGCTAACCTCGGCGGGATTAGAACTCAGAACGTAAAGGTCCATAACTCTGTGCTGCAAATCATGGTGTTTGACGCTCTACCGACACTGACATTCCACAATATTAACTGGAGAGGTGGCAAGAAAACGAGATACACCCGTGGCAATGACAGACGATGATGTTAAGGTATTACACCAAAGGGTCTCTGTCAGCTGAATGCCGTCTGATTTGATTCTTAATATTGTTGTTGTTATCTTGCGTGTTGTTGTTGATAATGGAGATTATGTTTGTGACAACGGTAAGGTGTTAAAACAAGTTTCTTAATTGATGTTGTTGGTACTGTTGGTGGTAGTGGTGGCGGTAATGGTGGTGGTGGTGGTGGTGTTGTTGGTATTGGTGGTGTGGTGGTGGTGTTGATGTTGGTATAGATGGGGGTGGTGTTGTGAGTGGTGGTGGTGGTGATGTTGTTGGTATAGTTGGTGGTGTTAATGGTGGTGCAGGTGGTGATGGTGGTGTTGTGAGTGGTGGTGATGTTGGTGGTAGCGGTGGCGGTAATGGTGGTGGTGATGTTGTGAGTGGTGGAGGTGGTGGTATAAGTGCTGTTGTAAATGTGCTTCTGCCATGATTAGTTTCCATGTTAAGCTATAAATATATTCCTATTGTTTTCCGTCGTTTGATTGTGCTTGATAAAATTTAATGAGAATAATCGTAAACACACACACATTCACGCACACGCACACACACACACACACACACATACACACACACACACACACATTCACGCACACGCACACACACACACACACACACACATAATACACACACACACACACACACACACACACACACACACACACACATATATATATATATATATATATATATATATATACTAGCAGAAGTACCCGGCGTTGCCCGGGAGTAAGTCGACCTTTGCTCTGTTGTTAAAATGTTTTTTAAGTTACTTCCCGCGCATCGCAGGTGCAAAAACCTTTGAACCTCAAGGAAAAAAACAGAGGTTAGTAGACGCAGGTGTGTAATTGAGCATAAATAATGGAACAATTGTAGGTTCACATTGTATCGTTGATATCGTTCTTTGCAGGACTGACCGAAGTCAAATTCACTTGAAATTGAATTTTCAGTTGATTTTTAAAGCAGGGTGAAAAAGTCGATTTTTTCACAGTTTTTTTTTTTTACAATTTTCGCGCTCATACGTGCAGAATAAGAAATAAAAGGGACTTTATCTGAACCGCGACATAATGGCGAGTGTTTTGCGACAGTTTTCAAGAAAATCGGACGTTCCTGTAAAAGGTTTTCCCATGTGCAACTTTGCCTTGTTTTTTGCGCAAAGTCGAACCTCCGCTTCAGTTTTATTGATTTTTTACATGAATGCGTGACCTCTGAATTAGCTAAAAACCTGTCCCGGTAAATTTGCTATAGGTGAAAAAAAGTTGATAAAAAAGTTGATCAAAACAGCCTCAACGTACCTTTAAGTATGGTTTGTTAATTTGTTGTGGAACTAAATCGACTTTCGTCAAATCGGATCGAGGAAACAATGTTTCCATTTGTCTTTCTAGCTGGTGTACCCGGTTACACTCGGGGTTATAAGGCGCTGGATTTAAACGGGTCTGCGCTAAATTCCAGCAGGATGCTTTAACCGAAATAAATGAAGAACAAACGTTTCTTTTTGTGCTCCAATCCGTGATATTGGTATTTTGAAAAAATAGTCCACAAACATCCATGGAGCATGTGTAACGCATGTATCAAGTTATGAGAAAAAGGGTTTTCGATTCTCCATTCATAAGATACCAAAAAATTGCACGCAAATAAACCGGGATTTAAGGCACTGCCCAATTCATAGCTGAAAGGGAAGAATTAAATGGAATAGTGTTTTGCGACATTGTCAAATGTACAACCATACAAAGGCAAAGGATACAGCCATTGAAATCTACGTAGACCAAAGAATTTGGTGGGGTTGTATATCAGAGGATTGTTTTCCTTGTGATTTGCGTCTAGCCTACAAAGTGAAGTTAGATGATTGTAGTCGGTGTTGTATCAATAAAAAATAAAAGCATACAGAAGACTGAACACTTACGAATTAAGTGAAAATCACGTTGATATTCCTATCGGAGCAACATGTGCCGAAAAATTAGAAGGACTATTGTGTCAATATTGAAATCGTAGAAATTGCGAATCACGACTTCTAAGATGTAATGGATAGGCCTTGGAGGTGAAGAGGAAGAATTGGTAGAATTCTTTAGCTGAACATGTTGACCATTAATTTAAATAGACTTACGCAGCATCATCGTGCGATTTTGTTGTTCCTGGCCTAGAATGAGGGCCGGTTAAACGCGGCATAAAAATAAGCCATGCTGATGATGTTTAGGGGCGTCGCAGGGAATAGATGCGGCGTTTTGAGTCAATTGTGAGGACAGTGGAAGGCAGGCTGATCGCTTGAGAAGACGCGATGCTACACAGGATGCTTCTCGGCCATAATTGACAGAAAGGCATGTCAGGAGAAATGAAAGAGTTGCTATTCATCCTTTGCTTAGCATGATGAACATGTAATTAAAAAGATTTACCATGGACTATCGTGCACGTTGGTATTGTGTTTAGCCTGCGAAAATCGGTGGTCAATTGGGGCAACAATAAGCCATGCTGATGACGTTTAAGCGGGTGGCAAGGAATTGATGCGGCATAGATAGCCATGGGAGTCTTGAAGGAGCACGGCGGTCAGGCAAAAGAAAGGGCCGAGGAGGGGATGGTGGCTGACAGTGCATGGAGGCGGCATCCTGAGGCATGACGATGCAGTGGGACGACGGCCAGCAGGCAAGGAAGAGGACAGGGGTGGACGGTGGCAGGGATGCCGCATGGTGAGCCATGGCAGTCTTGAAGGAGAACTGCGGGCAGGAAAAAGAAAGGGCCGAGGAGGGGAGGGCGGCTGAAAGAGCATTGATGCGGCATGGTGATGCATGACGATGCAGTGGGACGAAGGCGTGCATGGAACGGAGAGGGCAGGGTTTGACGTTGGCAGGGATGCGACTTGGTCCCTCAAGACTTCCATGCCTTGGCAGTGGAAAGGGCCGGAGAGTGGATGGCGGCTGACAGAGCAGGGATGCAACATGGTGAGGCATGACGAAAGGGCAGGCTGCATGGCGGCTGACAGGGCGTGGAAGTGGCATGCCAATTGAGTTGCACCTCGGGAATGTAGAGAGCACTGGGAGGCACGATGATTGTTTGAGAAAACCGGGTGCAAGGTATGATGTGTATCAGCCATACATGATCGGTAGGCTTTGGAGGAGAATGGGATAGATTTTTGTTTAATTTTGTTAAATATGGTCAAAATGAATGTAAAAAGAGTTACATAGGATCGTCTTCATGTTCGGTGCTGTCTTTGGTCTGAGATAATGGGCGGTTATGTGCGGCGCAGGAATAAACCATGCTGATGACATTTGAGCAAGTTGCTGACAGGGCAGGAATGCCGCATGGTGAGCCATGGCAGTCGTGAGGCACCAAGGCGTGCGAGCAAGGGAGGGGGCAGGGGTTGACGGTGGCAGGGATGCGGCTTGGTTAGGCATGGCAGTCGTGAAGGAGCACGGTGGGCAGGAAAAATAAAAGGCCGAGGAGGGGATGGTGGCTGACAGATCATGGATGCGGCATGGTAAGGAATAACGATGCAGTGGGTCGACGGCGTGCAGGGAAGGGAGATGGCCGGGATTGACGGTTGCAGGGATTCCGCATGGTGAACCATAGCACTCGTGAAGGACCAAGGCGTGCGGGTAATGGAGGGGGCAGGGGAGGGCATGGCGGCTGACAGAGCATGGATGCGGCATGGTGAGGCATGACGATGCAGTGGGACGACGGTGTGCAGGGAAGGGAGAGGGCAGAACTTGATGGTGGCAGGGATGCGGCTTGGTTAGGCATGGCAGTCTTGAAGGAGCACGGCGAGCAGGCAAAAGAAACGGCTGAGGAGGAGATGGTGGTCGACAGGGCAGTAATGCGGCATGGTGAGGCATGACGATGCAGTGGGACGACGGCGTGCAGGTAAGGGAGAGGGCACAGGTTTGTTGACGGTGGCAGGGATGCGGCTTGGTCAGGCATGGAAGTCTTGAGCTCTCCCGGAGTGTAGGCAATGGAGATGGGCAGGGGTGGACGGTGGCAGGGATTCGGCATGTTGAGCCGTGGCAGTCCTTAGGGACCACGGAGGGCAGGCAATGTAAAGGGCCGGGGAATGAATTGAGGCTGACAAGATGCGCATGGTGATGCATCATGATGCAGTAGGTCGACGGCGTGCAGGGAAGGGAGAGGGCAGGGGTTGACGGATGCCTTATTATGCTACGGTAGTGGGACCACGGGAATGAACAGAGCGCATGGAGGCTCGATGATCGCTTTAGAAGCCTGGGCGCAATACAGGATGATGCGCGGCGGTATAGTCTTGATAGTCCTTATATAAGAAATGCAAGAATCGGCATAAAACGTTTGCTGAATATGGTGAGCGTTAATTTAAAGAGACTTACGGTGGATAATCCTGATAGATTGAACGTTTTTTGTATGGCGGGAGTGGCTTCTGTGGGCCCGATAATCGATTTTTCGAAAATTTCAAGTAGCCTATTCCAATCTACGGGTCGAGTTTTATATATGTCTCAAGTGTCATCAAAATTGCAAGTTCGGGGAACCAAACAAACAAACAACGCCCAACTTCACTTTATATATAAGATACATATATATATTGGCAAAGAACAAAACAAAAATAAGAAGTGCAGTACGAAATGTGTTGGTATATATATATATAACGAAGGAGGTGTGGCAAGGAATAAGATGGACCATAACGCACCAGAGTACTCAATACTTAGGGTAGTAGAGTTGGTAATAGAAGAAAGTATGACCCCGATGGCAGAGCTCACGCCGTTTCGACGGCTATTTCTGGACTAAAGTCTCTAGTCGAAACGGCTTGAGCTCTGCGTCGGGGTCACACTTTCACCTATATATATATATATTTATTTATTATTTTAAATCGAGACAGGCAAACTGTATTATTATAATTAGTATTTTTCAATCTAGCTAACATAGTCATTTACAATACAAACACTTATATGTTGGTATTTGTGTTTTATCATATATATTAATTTATATTAACTTGTATTACACGGCTCAGAAATACTTCTTTCTTTGAGCTATTTCATTGTAAAGGACTGCTTGAGTTTAGAACTCATTATTCTTAGTATATATATATATATATATAAAATATTAAACAAATAATGAATAAACAATTCCTTATATTAAACAAAAAAAGTTCATTATTTAACGATCGTTTCTAGGATATATATGTGTTAGAGTTGGCATGCATATTCAACAGATCTATGTACAAAATTATACAAAATTATACAAACTATCAAGATTAAATATACATACCAACACATATATACGCCGTCTTCAGAAATAATGAAATATATTTATTGATAATAACAACAATTCAAACTTTCAGGTCCGTTTGGGAACAAAATTGACCAATGAAAATACAAAAGGTTTAATGCCGTGTAGTGGTGTTTGTATGTATATACCGATATATAGATGCGTAAGTATTTGTCTGTATGTATGTATATATGTCTGTATGTATTTGTGTGTATATATAGGTATGTATGTGTATATCTGTATGTATATATGTATGTAAGTGTAGGTATATGTGTATGTATGTGTGTATATATATGTGTGTCTATATAGTATGTGTGATTATATGCCTATGTATGAGTGTATGTATATATATATATATATATATATATATATATATATATATATATATATATATATGTGTATATGTGTATGTGTATTTATATGTATGTGTGTATTTGTATCTATGTGTGTATATGTATATATTTATATATGTGTGTGTATGTTATGTTCTAAGTGTGGATGTGTGTATATGTATGTATGTGTTTGTATATGTGTTTGTGTATATGTATATGTGTGTGTGTGTGTGTATGTATGTGTATGTATATGTATATGTATGTATATATATATATAGATATATATATGTGGATATATATATATATATATATATATATATATTTTCGTGATATATTTCTTTTTTCTTTTTTCTTTTTTCTTTCCTTTTTAATGTTTATTTATTATTTATTATTATTTTTTATTTTCTTAGTTTATAGATACATCTATATTAAGCAGGCAGCCCAAACCGTTGAATACTGACCTCTCCCCCCCCTCCCACCTAATTTCTGTATCTTTATCTAAATGTGTGTGCCAGTGTTTATGTGAGTGAATTAATATCCATGTGCTTAGGATTTTATATCCACATATATATATGTGAGTGGTGGTGTGTGTGTGTTTGTATGTTTGTAGTTTATGTGTATGTTTATGCATATACGCGCGTGTATGTGTGATTGTACGGATATGTGTTAGTATGAAAATATGTGTATACACTTTTTTCATATTTATGTATCTATACGCATCTTATCTGTGCATTATAAACTTACAGAGACATTAACCTTGAAATTTTGTATTTGCATCCATCCTTTTTGTATGAGTATACAGGTTGTGCATACATTTTTGTAAAATATGTGTAAGGGTTATTACATGTATATACACACACCGAACGGCATTAAACCTTTTGTATTTTCATTGGTCAATTTTGTTCCCAAACGGACCTGAAAGTTTGAATTGTTGTTATTATCAATAAATATATTTCATTATTTCTGAAGACGGCGTATATATGTGTTGGTATGTATATTTAATCTTGATAGTTTGTATAATTTTGTATAATTTTGTACATAGATCTGTTGAATATGCATGCCAACTCTAACACATATATATCCTAGAAACGATCGTTAAATAATGAACTTTTTTTGTTTAATATAAGGAATTGTTTATTCATTATTTGTTTAATATTTTATCTTGACTCTGTATACCGTTTATCTTTCACCGAAAGTGATTTTTCATTACATTTCTTCTTTCCATGATATCCGGAATACATTGAGTTCTTCATACGGATTGGACACTACCGTAAACTCTTGGTAGATTTATCTACATATATATATATATATATATATATATATATATATATATATATATATATATATATATATGTATATATATAGTATAAAAAAACGAAAAATCAGTGATGCATCTGGACTCAGTTTATTGCGTGTTACAATTGTTTCGCCGGCAAGTAGGCTCGAGTCATGATCACTGTATGGATATGGCTGATTCTAAATTGAGTCCAGATGCATCACTGATTTTTTTTTATATACTATCCACACCCTGCTCTGTATGAATATTGAGTGCTAATGTTGCCATACCGCCTATGGAAGCACCGCAGCTACCATTATACACAAGTGTATATATATATATATATATATATATATATATATATACTAAGAATAATGAGTTCTAAACTCAAGCAGTCCTTTACAATGAAATAGCTCAAATAAAGAAGTATTTCTGAGCCGTGTAATACAAGTTAATATAAATTAATATATATGATAAAACACAAATACCAACATATAAGTGTTTGTATTGTAAATGACTAAGTTAGCTAACTTAGTCATTTACAATACAAACACTTATATGTTGGTGTTTGTGTTTTATCATATATATTAATTTATATCAACTTGTATATATATATATATATATATATATATATATATATATATATATATATATATATATATATATATATATATATATATATATATATAAATATATATAAATTAATAAAAATAATGAATAAAAACAAAGAAACAGTTCCTTATATTAAAAAATTCATCATTTTACGATCGTTTCTAGGATATATATGTGTGTGTTGGTATGTATATCATATAGATCTATGTAAAAGTTTTACAAACTATCAGAGGGGATATACCTACCTACACATATATATGCTTTCTTCAGAAATAATGATATTTGTTTATTGAAAAAAATCAACAAAGATTTAATATTGGGAACAGGTTTTGAATTGACCAATAGAAAGGTAGTAAGTGATCAAGTTGATAGAATAGTAGTAGTAGAAATTTAATTTAGGGGTAGAAAAATGCAGACTTCAGTTTTGAATGGAAAGAGTATTTTGAATGAAAAGATTACTTTGGGGATGAAAATAGGTCAAGCCAGTGAAAGGTACACGAAAAATTGATGTTATTAAAGAATAATGCTAATGTTAAAATCTAAGGAGAATACAATTTTACGATAAATGTGTTAGTGAAAAATATCAATCTTATTTAAAACATAAGGAATTTAGATCTATAAAAAGAAATTAAATTAATTTAATTGATAGGTATATTTATAGGGATACATTTATATTAATTCATATATATATGATAAATATGAGTTAGATGTTATTAAAGAATGTTGTTAAAAACGAAGGAAAAAAATTGTTGGGGGTGGATAGATGTATTAGTGAGAAATAAACTTATATAGATTACAAGGAATATAGATTCATAACAGGAAATTAAAATAGTTTATATGTATACTTATTGGTATACATTTTAGGAAAAGATAGCTGTAAAAGGGAAATAAAATTATGCAATTCTTAGTAGTAGAATATTAATTATAGGTTAACTAATTTAAAAAAAAATTAATTATAATAATTTGTAAAATATAAGTGTATATTAATTAGGTTTATAATATTTGAAAGTTTTTCTAATTCTATGATTGCATGATATAATTAATTCTTGTCGCTTATTTAATAGGATATCCTTAGATTTCATTATTTCAGAGAGTTTATTACTTTTATTAATTTATATTGACTCTGTTTTCTTGTGTTTTTCATTATAAAAAAAATGTTGAATACATCTTCTCTTTTCATGATATTTGGATTACATTGAGTTCTTCATACGGATTGGACACTACCGTATATTTTGGTAGATTTATCTACATACTTTGCTCATAATTTTATAAAGGTATTAATATTTTTATATATATATAATTTTATAACTCCCTATATATATATAGTTGAGCTCTTTTTCTTGTCCATTATCCATATCACAATGGAAAAACAATACTTGGGAACTTCTTTAAAGAATATACCAATACCTTCTAAGGATGAATTCTTACTTCTTATGATATAAAAAACCAACCAATTCATCAAAAGGGTCAGATGGAGGGCCTACCACTTTGATAAAAAAACAAAATGTACCGATACGAAATATAGTAAACATTTTTTAGATAGAGTCATCCCACAATTAAGAAAACATGTTAATTTACCACTCTGGGAAAACACATCCCAGGTTTACTAATATTAGAAATAAATCATCTGCTTCATTTCTACAATTCGATATAGATGCTTATTATCCCTCTATATCACCCATACTCCTGAACAAAGCCTTGATATTTGCCAAAAATAGATCAAACTTAACTATGGATGACATTAATATTATCACGCACGCTAGACAAACACTACTGGAATTTCAGAAGGAATACTGGACCAGAAATACATATAGTAATCTATTCGACATTACTATGGGCTCTAGTGATTCTGCCCAAATTACCGATCTTGTAGGCCTCTTTCTTCTATTTAACATAAATGCTTCTTTTCCCCACCTTAAAGGTGGTTTATATCGCGATGACTGTCTTCTTCTTTCCACTAACCTTAGCCTATCAGAAATTGAAAAAAATAAAAAAACTTAGAACTTTCCTCAAAGATTATTATAGTCTCACTATTACATTTGAAAACACAAGTATAGTAGTTAATTTCCTTGATATAACTTTAGACTTATCTACGGGTATCTACCAACCTTACCATAAACCTAACCAAAACTTACATTACATACACTCACAATCTAATCAACCTAGATCTATCCTTAAAAACCTAGCATATAATATCTCACTCAGAATTTCTTACCTTTCATCTAACCAGGATGTATTCGATAAAAATGCGACCTTTTATAACGAAGCTCTAGCTAGAAGCGGCCACAAAAAATTTTAGTATATATATACCTTGTACCAATAATACTACAAACATACAACCAATATTACCAACAAACACCAAATGAAATATACACACCTAAATGCCACTCACACTATACCCAAACATACCAACTTAAAACTTAATTTCTCTACCTCTTCTAATATACAATATAATAACTTTCAAAAAACCATTCATCCTAATATTCCAATATATGTTAATAACATTACTAACAAAATTCCTAATAATCATGCTAAAACACCTAAATCAGTGAATCTAACTAAAAATATGTGTAATAAAATCACTAATACTAATTCTCTTAGTAAACATCAGGATACATCGTATAAAAATAAAAAACAATATCGAAACCGTAATAGACGAGTTACATGGTATAATGCTCCATTTAATCTACAAATTAAAGATAATATACCTAAAGAAGTTTTTACTATCCTAGAGAAAAACTTCCGGCCAAACCATAAATACCATCAAATTTTAAATAGATCAACGGTCAAATTCTCCTACTCAACAACCAAAATTATACAACGAAATATAAGTGCCTACAATGCATATAAATGTAAAAAAAAACCATGAATATACCACCAATACATCAAACTAACCATAATACTAAAATAAACCACAGCAAACTACAATCTCATTCACATACAAGTCGAGAAAATTCCACACCTAATTTGACTAACTCCCCTGATATAACATTCACGAAAGGTTGTAACTGTAGAAACAAAGCAAATTGCCCATTAAAAGGAAATTGCCTTATTAATAACATAGTATATAAATGTAAAATTAGCACTAAGGACTCAACTTATTCATATATAGGAGCTACTTCTAACCAATTTAAAGTAAGATTTAATACCCACAAACACAGTTTCAAAAATGCCACATTAGCTAATACAACATCCTTAGCTGAAATAATTAATAATTATAGAAAAAAGAATATCGATTATAACCTGACCTGGAGTGTGCTCAAAAGCGCCACCCCTTATCAAAATAATAGATATTAATGTAGATTATGTTCCCAGGAACTCTTTGAAATAATGAAATCTAAGGATATCTTATTAAATAAGCGACAAGAATTAATTATATCATGCAATCATAGAATTAGAAAAACTTTCAAATATTATAAACCTAATTAATATACACTTATATTTTACAAATTATTATAATTACATTTTTTTTAAATTAGTTAACCTATAATTAATATTCTACTACTAAGAACTGCATGATTTTATTTCCCTTTTACAGCTATCTTTTCCTAAAATTTATACCAATAAGTATACATATAAACTATTTTGATTTCCTGTTATGAATCTATATTCCTTGTAATCTATATAAGTTTGTTATATCTCACTAATACATTTACCCCCTCCCCCACCCCAATTTATTTTCCTTCGTTTTTAACAACATTCTTTAATAACATCTAACTCTTATTTATCATATCTATATGAATTAATATAAATGTATCCCTATAAATATACCTATCAATTAAATTAATTTAATTTCTTTTTATAGATCTAAATTCCTTATGTTTTAAATAAGATTGATATTTTTCACTAACACATTTATCGTAAAATTGTAATCTCCTTAGATTTTAACATTAGCATTATTCTTTAATAACATCAATTTTTCGTGTACCTTTCACCGGCTTGACCTATTTTCATCCCCAAAGTAATCTTTTCATTCAAAATACTCTTTCCATTCAAAACTGAAGTCTGCATTCTTCTACCCCTAAATTAAATTTCTACTACTACTATTCTATCAACTTGATCACTTACTACCTTTCTATTGGTCAATTCAAAAAAAACCTGTTCCCAAACAGACCTATTATATTAAATCTTTGTTGGTCATTATTTCTGAAGACAGCATATATATGTGTAGGTATGTATATCCCCTCTAATAGTTTGTAAAACTTTTACATAGATCTATATGATATACATACCAACACACACATATATATATCCTAGAAACGATCGTAAAATGATGAATTTTTTAATATAAGGAACTGCTTCTTTGTTTTATTAACTTTTATTAATTTATCTTGACTCTGTTTTCATTAAAAAACATGTTCAATACATCTTCTCTTTTCATGATATTAGGATTAATTGAGTTCTTCATAAGGATTGGACACTACCGTATATTTTGGTAGATTTATCTACAAATATATATATATATATATATATATATATATATATATATATATATATATATATATATATATATATATATATATATGTATATATATATATATATATATATATATATATATATATATATATATATATATATATATATATATATATATATATATATATATATGTATATATATATATATATATATATATATATATATATATATATATATAATACATTAAGAGAAAGCTTTAAGCAATACTCCGACCGACTTCCGTCTCATTCAAAAAGCATTAGGATATACCTTAGTATAATTCCAATTATTTGTTTGGGGTGGTAACGATACGTATTTTGCGGATTGCCAGTTGTATTATTTTATACTAGCAGTAAAGCCCGGCGTTGCTCGGGGTCGCTCAGTAGCTGTGTTAAAGTTACAATGTTAAGTTTCTTTTTTGGCTTAAAAACTGTAGTGTCTACTGTGCAGACTTGCATGTGGTGTTTTTGATTAATATTCCCTCAACCAACAATATGCCTTATGAAGTTAAGAAAACATAACGATAACCCGAATGTTATAACAAAAGAGGATGCTGGGGATAAAAACTGCACTGGTTATTTATTAACAAAGATCGAAAATGTAAACACTGCAACGCAGAGAAAAACATTAGCGTAACCAAATTATCAGTTATGTCTGTCTGCACGCCTATATCACCTCTCTGCACGACTGTCTGTCTGCACGCCTATATCACCTCTCTGCACGACTGTCTGTCTGCACGCGTATATCACCTCTCTGCACGACTGTCTGTCTGCACGCGTATATCACCTCTCTGCACGACTGTCTGTCTGCACCCGTATATCACCTCTCTGCACGACTGTCTGTCTGCACGACTGTCTGTCTGCACGCCTAACGAAATTTACAGATACATATATTTTAAATAAACTTATATAATTTTTGCTTTTTTTTACGAAATATTTGCTTGTTTTACGTAGTCTTTAAATAGACTTGTTTTCAAGTAAAAATATTGTTTTAAAAGGCTTTTAAATGGAAATGAAGCAAAACGGAAGCTTAGTGTTCGAACTGATGAATTTTGCAGGTCAAAATTTTGCTGGCTCGACAACTGTTCGTGTATTGTGTTAATGTCATTTTAAACGCTGAGAAAGCCAGCGTAATTTTTTTAATTTTTGCCAGCGTAATTTTTTTAATTTTTGCACGCAGAAAATGTAAACAGAACGTAAGACGCTACGCTGAATGTAAACAGAACAAAGGGAAATAACTGATCACTTACGCTCAAAAATCGATACATTATATTCGATTTCGTCAGATAGGGCGGGTCAATTTGAAATATTGTTTTTCCGATGTCTTCGCTAGGGCTCAATGTACAAGTATAGCAATTTGGGTGCAATTCCGTGAGAGATTCTAAGAGGAGATGTGCGCCAAAAATCGATAGACAGACAGACAACCTCAGTTTTATATATATAGATGAAACATAATTAATTAAATACATCCCTCTTTCCAAACGATCGTTTCATTATAAGTTTTCTACAAATTGGGAAAATAACGTCCAGGTTATGTAGAAGCCTACACATAGTCCATAGGAATATATGTAGGTGGGCACGTATAAATCATCAGTGGATGCCCAACAATATATTATAAAAAATCCCAACCGATATTAACATTCAGCGATGGTGCTCGTCGGTGTTAGATTGACCGATATATATATATATATATATATATATATATATATATATATATATATATATATATATATATATATATATATATATATATATATATATGTATATGTATATATATATATAATTATATGTAGGAGGTGAGTTTTATTGTAGCACAATATTATATATATATATATACATATACATATATATATATATATATATATATATATATATATATATATATGTAAATGTATATATATATATATATATATATAATATTGTGCTACAATAAAACTCACCTCCTACATATAATTATATATATATATATACATATACATATATATATATATATATATATACATACATATATATATATGAAATACGTCCCTTCACGCACAAGGCGCCAAGGTACGCATGTATTGTCCAACCAAGTGCCAATGTAGTTCAATGGCGGGTTAATAAATTAACGAGCCAGAACAAATATAAACAAGGTTTAGTAAATAAGGAAAAAGTTTCAAAATAAATTTTTAAAAATTGACTTTACCTACTATAGTTACCTTTACCGATCGGTTTCGAATCCCAAAAATAAAACGGAGACCATACGGCCTTCGTTGCAAAGAGAGATTCTCGTCAGAAGGTTCTTTTCATTCAAAGAATATAAAATTCCTGAATTTAAATCACAAACTAGCGCTATCAAAAACTGTTCCTGGGATGAGAGTGGATGATGTAGAACAGGTTTATCAAGGGCCGTAGCAAAGATAGAGGCAAAAGGAGGTAGGTCAAACTAGCCACCGCTGTTGCCAGCAGCAGTCGGAATGACCCGGTTTGTTCTCAACGTTAGTGGAGGTAGTAGTAATATGAAATACGTCCCTTCACGCACAAGGCGCCAAGGTACGCATGTATTGTCCAACCAAGTGCCAATGTAGTTCAATGGCGGGTTAATAAATTAACGAGCCAGAACAAATATAAACAAGGTTTAGTAAATAATGAAAAAGTTTCAAAATAAATTTTAACAACGAAGGCCGTATGGTCTCCGTTTTATTTTTGAGATTCGAAACCGATCGGTAAAGGTAACTATAGTAGGTAAAGTCAATTTTTTAAAATTTATTTTGAAACTTTTTCATTATTTACTAAACCTTGTTTACATATATATATATATATATACATATACACACACACACACATATATATATATATATATATATATACTATCCGGAGGCTTCCAACAGTGATGGTTGTATTTTTTAAGGGTATGTCAATATTTATTTATAAAACTGATCTATATTATAATTTGTCTGATGAAAGCACACCATAATTTAACTTGGTGTCCTTGAAATATGTATAATGAAATAAATATGGTTTTATAAATATAGTTTCCATTTGTTAATATCGTATGTTTACTCCAAATACTTGTTGAGTGCTTTATATCAGTTATAAAAATATTTGCTAGTTGTATCCCAACAATTTAAATAGAACTTTTGCATATATATGTATATATATATATATATATATATACATATATACATATATATATATATATATATATATATATATATATATATATATATATATATATATATATATTATTATTATTATTATTAGTTGCGTAAATAATCCATTCATCGTTTAGTTTATTAACAGGCTGCTTGTTTAATGTTTAATGGCCAAGAGACTTTCGTCACACATCCTTCTCGTCACACATTTCCTTCTCAATGGCGATGCCTCTTCCTCTCGTTCTATTTTTTTCTTCTGAGATTCTAAAACATTTCTCTTTTTTATCTATGTATCTGTTCTGCACTGGCATCAGCGTTCGTGTGTGTGTGTGTGTGTATGTGTGTGTGTGTGTGTGTGTGTGTATGTGTGTGTGTGTGTGTGTGTGTGTGTGTGTGTGTGTGTGTGTGCGTGTGTCTGTGTCTGTGTGTCTGTGTGTCTGTGTTTGTGTGCCTGTGTGCGTGTGTCTGGATGTGTGTGTCTGGATGTGTGAGTCTGGATGTGTGTGTCTGGATGTGTGTGTCTGGATGTGTGAGTCTGGATGTGTGTGTCTGGATGTGTGAGTCTGGATGTGTGTGTCTGGATGTGTGTGTCTGGATGCGTGTGTCTGGATGTCTGTGTCTGGATGCGTGTGTCTGGATGTGTGTGTCTGGATGTGTGAGTCTGGATGTGTGTGTCTGGATGTGTGTGTCTGGATGTGTGTCTCTGGATGTGTGTGTCTGGATGTGTGTCTGGATGTGTGTCTCTGGATGTGTGTGTCTGGATGTGTGTCTCTGGATGCGTGTGTCTGGATGTGTGTGTCTGGATGTGTGAGTCTGGATGTGTGTGTCTGGATGTCTGTGTCTGGATGTGTGTCTCTGGATGTGTGTGTCTGGATGTGTGTCTCTGGATGTATGTGTCTGGATGTGTGTGTCTGGATGCGTGTCTGGATGTGTGTGTCTGGATATGTGTGTCTGGATGTGTGTCTCTGGATGTGTGATTCTGTACGTGTGTGTCTGGATGTGCGTGTCTGGATGCGTGTGTTTAGATGTGTGAGTCTGGCTGTGTGTGTCTGTATGCGTGTGTCTTGATGCGTGTGTCTGGATGCGTGTGTGTGGATGTGTGTGTCTGGATGTGTGTGTCTGGATGTGTGAGTCTGGATGTGTGTGTCTGCATGCGTGTGTCTGGATGTGTGTGTCTGGATGTGGGTGCATGGATGCGTGTGTCTGGGTGTATGTGTCTGGATGCGTATGACTGGATGTGTGAGTCTGGATGTGTGTGTCTGGACGTGTGTGTCTGGATGTGTGAGTCTGGATGTGTGTGTCTGGATGTGTGTATCTGGATGTTTGTGTCTGGATGCGTGTCTGGATGTGTGTGTCTGGATATGTGTGTCTCGATGTGTGTGTCTGGATGCGTGTGTCTGGATGTGTGTGTCTGGATGTGCGTGTCTGGATGCGTGTGTTTTGATGTGTGTGTCTGGCTGTGTGTGTCTGTATGCGTGTGTCTTGAGGCGTGTGTCTGGATGCGTGTGTGTGGATGTGTGTGTCTGGATGTGTGTGTCTGGATGTGTGTGTCTGGATGTGTATGTCTGGATGTGTATGTTTGGATGTGTGAGTCTGGATGTGTGTGTCTGGATGTGTGAGTCTGGATGCGTGTGTCTGGATGTGTATGTTTGGATGTGTGAGTCTGGATGTGTGTGTCTGGATGTGTATGTTTGGATGTGTGAGTCTGGATGTGTGTGTCTGGATGTGTGAGTCTGGATGCGTGTGTCTGTATGTGTGTGTCTGGATGTGTGAGTCTGGATGTCTGTGTCTGGATGCGTGTGTCTGGATGTGTGTGTCTGGATATGTGTGTCTGGATGTGTGTGTCTGGATGTGTGTGTCTGGATGTGTGTGTCTGGATGCGTGTGTCTGGATGTGTGTGTCTGGATGTGTGAGTCTGAATGTGTGTGTCTGGATGTGTGTGTGTGGATGCGTGTGTCTGGATGTATGTGTCTGGGTGTGTGAGTCTGGATGTGTGTGTCTGGATGTGTGTGTGTATGGATGTGTGTGTCTGGATGCGTGTGTCTGGATGTGTGTGTCTGGATTCGTGTGTCTGGATGTATGAGTCTGGATGTGTGTGTCTGGATGCGTGTGTCTGGATGTGTGTGTCTGGGTATGTGTGTCTGGATGTGTGTGTCTGGATGTCTGTGTCTGGATGTGTGTGTCTGGATGTGTGTGTCTGGATGTGTGTGTCTGGATGTGTGTGTCTGGATGTGTATGTCTGGATGCGTGTGTCTGGATGTGTGTGTCTGGATGTGTGTGTCTGGATGCGTGTGTCTGGATGCGTGTGTCTGGATGCGTGTGTCTGGATGTGTGATTCTGTACGTGTGTGTCTGGATGTGCGTGTGTCTGGATATGTGAGTCTGGATGTTTGAGTCTGGATGTGTGTGTCTGGATGCGTGTGTCTGGATGTGTGTGTCTGGATGTGTGTGTCTGGATGCGTGTGTCTGGATGTGTGTGTCTGGATGTGTGAGTCTAGATGTGTATGTCTGGATGTGTGTGTCTGGATGTGTATGTCTGGATGCGTGTGTCTGGATGTGTGTGTCTGGATGTGTGTGTCTGGATGCGTGTGTCTGGATGGGTGTGTCTGGATGTCTGTGTCCTGGATGTGTGAGTCTGGATGTGTGTGTCTGGATGTGTGTGTCTGGATGTGTGTGTCTGGATGTGTGAGTCTGAATGTGTGTGTCTGGATGCGTCTGTCTGGATGTGTGTGTCTGGATGTGAGTGTCTGGATGTGTATGTCTGGATGTGTGAGTCTGGATGTGTGTGTCTGCATGCGTGTGTCTGGATGTGTGTGTCTGGATGTGTATGTTTGGATGTGTGAGTCTGGATGTGTGTGTCTGGATGTGTGAGTCTGGATGCGTGTGTCTGTATGTGTGTGTCTGGATGTGTGAGTCTGGATGTCTGTGTCTGGATGCGTGTGTCTGGATATGTGTGTCTGGATATGTGTGTCTGGATGTGTGTGTCTGGATGTGTGTGTCTGGATGTGTGTGTCTGGATGCGTGTGTCTGGATGTGTGTGTCTGGATGTGTGAGTCTGAATGTGTGTGTCTGGATGTGTGTGTCTGGATATGTGTGTCTGGATGCGTGTGTCTGAATGTGTGTGTCTGGATGTGTGTGTCTGGATGCGTGTGTCTGGATGTATGTGTCTGGGTGTGTGAGTTGGATGTGTGTGTCTGGATGTGTGTGTGTATGGATGTGTGTGTCTGGATGCGTGTGTCTGGATGTGTGTTTCTGGATATGTGTGTCTGGATGTGTGAGTCTGGATGTGTGTGTCTGGATGTGTGTGTCTGGATGTGTGTGTCTGGATGCGTGTGTCTGGATGTGTGTGTCTGGGTATGTGTGTCTGGATGTGTGTGTCTGGATGCGTGTGTCTGGATGCGTGTGTCTGGATGCGTGTGTCTGGATGTGTGATTCTGTACGTGTGTGTCTGGATGTGCGTGTATCTGGATGTGTGTGTCTGGATGTGTGAGTCTGGATGTGTGTGTCTGGATGTGTGTGTCTGGATATGTGAGTCTGGATGTGTGTGTCTGGATGCGTGTGTCTGGATGTGTGTGTCTGGATGTGTGAGTCTAGATGTGTATGTCTGGATGTGTGTGTCTGGATCTGTATGTCTGGATGCGTGTGTCTGGATGTGTGTGTCTGGATGTGTGTGTCTGGATGCGTGTGTATGGATGGGTGTGTCTGGATGTCTGTGCCTGGATGTGTGAGTCTGGATGTGTGTGTCTGGATGTGTGTGTCTGGATGTGTGAGTCTGAATGTGTGTGTCTGGATGCGTCTGTCTGGATGTGTGTGTCTGGATGTGTGTGTCTGGATGTGTGAGTCTGAATGTGTGTGTCTGGATGCGTCTGTCTGGATGTGTGTGTCTGGATGTGTGTGTCTGGATGTGTGAGTCTGAATGTGTGTGTCTGGATGCGTCTGTCTGGATGTGTGAGTCTGGATGTGTGTGTCTGCATGCGTGTGTCTGGATGTGTGTGTCTGGATGTGTGTGTCTGGATGTGTGAGTCTGGCTGTGTGTGTCTGTTTGCGTGTATCTGGATGTGTGTGTCTGGATGTGTGAGTCTGAATGTTTGTGTCTGGAGGCGTCTCTCTGGATGTGTGTGTCTGGATGTGAGTGTCTGGATGTGTATGTCTGGATGTGTGAGTCTGGATGTGTGTGTCTGCATGCGTGTGTCTGGATGTGTGTGTCTGGATGTGTGTGTCTGGATGTGTGTGTCTGGATGTGTGAGTCTGAATGTTTGTGTCTGGAGGCGTCTCTCTGCATGTGTGTGTCTGGATGTGAGTGTCTGGATGTGTGAGTCTGGATGTGTGTTTCTGGATGTGTGAGTCTGAATGTGTGTGTCTCGATGTGTGTGTCAGGATGCGTGTGTCTGGATGTGTGATTCTGTACGTGTGTGTCTGGATGTGCGTGTCTGGATGCGTGTGTCTGGATGTGTGTGTCTGGCTGTGTGTGTCTGCGTGTGTCTTGAGGCGTGTGTCTGGATGCGTGTGTGTGGATATGTGTGTCTGGATGTGTGAGTCTGAATGTGTGTGTCTGGATGCGTCTGTCTGGATGTGTGTGTCTGGATGTGTGTGTCTGGATGTGTGTGTCTGCATGCGTGTGGCTGGATGTGTGTAACTGGATGTGTGTGTCTGGATGTGTGAGTCTGGATGTGTGTGTCTGGATGTGTGTGTCTGGATGTGTGTGTCTGGATGTGTGTTTCTGGATGTGTGTGTCTGGATGTGTATGTTTGGATGTGTGAGTCTGGATGTGTGTGTCTGGATGTGTGAGTCTGGATGCGTGTGTCTGTATGTGTGTGTCTGGATGTGTGAGTCTGGATGCGTGTGTCTGATTGTGTGTGTCTGGATGTGTGTGTCTGGATGCGTGTGTCTGGATGTGTGTGTCTGGGTGTGTGAGTCTGGATGTGTGTGTCTGGATGTGTGTGTGTATGGATGTGTGTGTATGGATGCGTGTGTCTGGATGTGTGTGTCTGGATGTGTGTGTCTGGATGTGTGTGTCTGGATGTGTGTGTCTGGATGCGTGCGTTTGGATGTGTGAGACTGGATGTGTGTGTATGTATGCGTGGGTCTGGAAGTGTGTGTCTTGATGTGTGAGTCTGGATGTGTGTGTCTGGATGTGTGTGGCTGGATGTGTGAGTCTGGATGCGTGTGTCTGTGTGTGTGTGTCTGGATGTGTGTGTCTGGATGAGTTAGTCTGGATGTGTGAGTCTGGATGTGTTTGTCTGGATGCGTGTTTCTGGATGTGTGTGTTTGGATGTGTGAGTCTGGATGTGTGTTTCTGGATGTGTGTGTCTGGATTCGTGTGTCTGGATGTGTGAGTCTGGATGTGTGTGTCTGGATGCGTGTGTCTGGATGTGTGTGTCTGGATATGTGTGTCTGGATGTGTGTGTCTGGATGTGTGTGTCTGGATGTGTGTGTCTGGATGTGTGTGTCTGGATGCGTGTGTCTGGATGTGTGTGTCTGGGTATGTGTGTCTGGATGTGTGTGTGTCTGGATGCGTGTGTCTGGATGCGTGTGTCTGGATGCGTGTGTCTGGATGTGTGTGTCTGGATGTGTATGTCTGGATGTGTGAGTCTGGATGTGTGTGTCTGGATGTGTATGTCTGGATGTGTGAGTCTGGATGTGTGTGTCTGTATGCGTGTGTCTGGATGCGTGTGTCTGGATGTGTGTGTCTGGATGTGTATGTCTGGATGTGTGAGTCTGGATGCGTGTGTCTGGATGTGTGTGTCTGGGTATGTGTGTCTGGATGTGTGTGTCTGGATGCGTGTGTCTGGATGTGTGTGTATGGATGTGTATGTCTGGATGTGTGAGTCTGGATGTGTTTGTCTGGATGTGCGTGTCTGGATGCGTGTGTTTAGATGTGTGAGTCTGGCTCTGTGTGTCTGTATGCTTGTGTCTTGATGCGTGTGTCTGGATGCGTGTGTGTGGATGTGTGTATCTGGATGTGTGTGTATGGATGTGTGAGTCTGAATGTTTGTGTCTGGAGGCGTCTGTCTGGATGTGTGTGTCTGGATGTGAGTGTCTGGATGTGTATGTCTGGATGTGTGTGTCTGGATGTGTGTTTCTGCATGCGTGTGTCTGGATGTGTGAGTCTGTACGTGTGTGTCTGGATGTGTGTGTCTGGATGTGTGAGTCTGGATGTGTGTGTCTGGATGTGTGAGTCTGGATGTGTGTGTCTCGATGTGTTTGTCTGGATGCGTGTGTCTGGATGTGTGAGTCTGTACGTGTGTGTCTGGATGTGCGTGTCTGGATGCGTGTGTTTTGATGTGTGTCTGGCTGTATTTGTCTGTATGCGTTTGTCTTGATGCGTGTGTCTGGATGCGTGTGTGTGGATGTGTGTGTCTGGATGTGTGTGTCTGGATGTTTGAGTCTGAATGTGTGAGTCTGGATGCGTCTGTCTGGATGTGTGAGTCTGGATGTGTGTGTCTGGATGTGTGTGCCTGCATGCGTGTGTCTGGATGTGTGAGTCTGGATGTGTGTGCCTGCATGCGTGTGTCTGGATGTGTGTCTGGATGTGTGTGTCTGGATGTGTGTGTCTGGATGTGTGTGTCTGGATGTGTGTGTCTGGATGTGTGTGTCTGGATGTGTGTGTTTGGATGTGTGTGTCTGGATGTGTGTGTCTGTATGCGTGTGTCTGGATGTGTGTGTCTGGATGTGTGAATCTGGATGTGTGTGTCTCGATGTGTGTGTCTGGATGTGTGTGTCTGGATGTGTGTTTCTGGATGTGTGAGTCTGGATGTGTGTGTCTGGATGGGTGTGTCTGCATGTGTGAGTCTGGATGTGTATGTCTGGATGTGTGAGTCTGGATGTGTGTGTCTGCATGTGTGTGTCTGGATGTGTGTGTCTGGATGTGTATGTCTGGATGTGTGAGTCTGGATGTGTGTGTCTGGATGTGTGAGTCTGGATGTGTGTGTCTGGATGTGTATGTCTGGATGTGTGTTTCTGGATGTGTGTTCCCGGATGTGTGAGTCTGGATGTGGATGTCTGGATGTGTGAGTCTGGATGTGTGTGTCTAGATGTGTGAGTCTGGATGTGTGTTCCCGGATGTGTGTGTCTGGATGCGTGTCTGGATTCGTGTGTCTGGATGTGTGTGTCTGGATGTGGGTGCATGGATGCGTGTGTCTGGGTGTATGTGTCTGGATGCGTATGACTGGATGTGTGAGTCTGGATGTGTGTGTCTGGATGTGTGTGTCTGGATGTGTGAGTCTGGATGTGTGTGTCTGGATGCGTGTGTCTGGATATGTGTGTCTGGATGTGTGTGTCTGGATGTGTGATTCTGGAGGTGTGAGTCAGGAGGTGGTGTCTGGATGTGTGTGTCTGGATGTGTTGGTCTGGATGTGTGTGTCTGGATGCGTGTGTCTGGATGTGTGTGTCTGGATGTGTGTGTCTGGATGTGTGTGTCTGGATTTGTGTGTCTGGATGTGTGTGTCTGGATGTGTGTTTCTGGATGCGTGTGTTTGTATGTCTGAGACTGGATGTGTGTGTATGTATGCGTGTGTCTGGAAGTGTGTGTCTTGATGTGTGAGTATGGATGTGTGTGTCATGATGTGTGTGGATGGATGTGTGAGTCTGGATGTGTGTGTCTGGATGTGTGAGTCTGGATGTGTGAGTCTGGATGTGTGTGTCTGGATGTGTGTGTCTGGATTCGTGTGTCTGGATGTGTGAGTCTGGATGTGTGTGTCTGGATGCGTGTGTCTGGATGTGTGTGTCTGGGTATGTGTGTCTGGATGTGTGTGTCTGGATGTGTGTGTCTGGATGTGTGTCTCTGGATGTGTGTGTCTGGATGCGTGTGTCTGGATACGTGTGTCTGGACGTGTGATTCTGTACGTGTGTGTCTTGATGTGCGTGTCTGGATGCGTGTGTTTAGATGTGTGAGTCTGGCTCTGTGTGTCTGTATGCGTGTGTGTTGATGCGTGTGTCTGGATGCGTGTGTGTGGATGTGTGTGTCTGGATGTGTGCGTCTGGATGTGTGAGTCTGAATGTGTGTGTCTGGAGGCGTCTGTCTGGATGTGTGTGTCTGGATGTGAGTGTCTGGATGTGTATGTCTGGATGTGTGAGTCTGGATGTGTGTGTCTGCATGCGTGTGTCTGGATGTGTGTGTCTGCATGTGTGTGTCTGGATGTGTGAGTCTGGATGTGTGTGTCTCGATGTGTGTGTCTGGATGCGTGTGTCAGGATGTGTGATTCTGTACGTGTGTGTCTGGATGTGCGTGTCTGGATGCGTGTGTTTTGATGTGTGTGTCTGGCTGTGTGTGTCTGTATGCGTGTGTCTTGATGCGTCTGTCTGGATTCGTGTGTGTGGATGTGTGTGTCTGGATGTGTGAGTCTGAATGTGTGAGTCTGGATGCGTCTGTCTGGATGTGTGTGTCTGGATGTGTGTGTCTGGATGTGTATGTCTGGATGTGTGAGTCTGGATGTGTGTGTCTGCATGCGTGTGTCTGGATATGTGTGTCTGGATGTGTGTGTCTGGATGTGTGATTCTGGAGGTGTGAGTCAGGAGGTGGTGTCTGGATGTGTGTGTCTGGATGTGTTGGTCTGGATGTGTGTGTCTGGATGCGTGTGTCTGGATGTGTGTGTCTGGATGTGTGTGTCTGGATGTGTGTGTCTGGATTTGTGTGTCTGGATGTGTGTGTCTGGATGTGTGTTTCTGGATGCGTGTGTTTGTATGTCTGAGACTGGATGTGTGTGTATGTATGCGTGTGTCTGGAAGTGTGTGTCTTGATGTGTGAGTATGGATGTGTGTGTCATGATGTGTGTGGATGGATGTGTGAGTCTGGATGTGTGTGTCTGGATGTGTGAGTCTGGATGTGTGAGTCTGGATGTGTGTGTCTGGATGTGTGTGTCTGGATTCGTGTGTCTGGATGTGTGAGTCTGGATGTGTGTGTCTGGATGCGTGTGTCTGGATGTGTGTGTCTGGGTATGTGTGTCTGGATGTGTGTGTCTGGATGTGTGTGTCTGGATGTGTGTCTCTGGATGTGTGTGTCTGGATGCGTGTGTCTGGATACGTGTGTCTGGACGTGTGATTCTGTACGTGTGTGTCTTGATGTGCGTGTCTGGATGCGTGTGTTTAGATGTGTGAGTCTGGCTCTGTGTGTCTGTATGCGTGTGTGTTGATGCGTGTGTCTGGATGCGTGTGTGTGGATGTGTGTGTCTGGATGTGTGCGTCTGGATGTGTGAGTCTGAATGTGTGTGTCTGGAGGCGTCTGTCTGGATGTGTGTGTCTGGATGTGAGTGTCTGGATGTGTATGTCTGGATGTGTGAGTCTGGATGTGTGTGTCTGCATGCGTGTGTCTGGATGTGTGTGTCTGCATGTGTGTGTCTGGATGTGTGAGTCTGGATGTGTGTGTCTCGATGTGTGTGTCTGGATGCGTGTGTCAGGATGTGTGATTCTGTACGTGTGTGTCTGGATGTGCGTGTCTGGATGCGTGTGTTTTGATGTGTGTGTCTGGCTGTGTGTGTCTGTATGCGTGTGTCTTGATGCGTCTGTCTGGATTCGTGTGTGTGGATGTGTGTGTCTGGATGTGTGAGTCTGAATGTGTGAGTCTGGATGCGTCTGTCTGGATGTGTGTGTCTGGATGTGTGTGTCTGGATGTGTATGTCTGGATGTGTGAGTCTGGATGTGTGTGTCTGCATGCGTGTGTCTGGATGTGTGAGTCTGGATGTGTGTGTCTGGATGTGTGAGTCTGGATGTGTGTGTCTCGATGTGTGTGTCTGGATGTGTGTGTCTGGATGTGTGTTTCTGGATGCGTGTGTCTGGCTGTGTGAGTCTGGATGTGTGTGTCTGGATGTGTGTGTCTGGATGTGTGAGTCTGGATGTGTATGTCTGGATGTGTGAGTCTGGATGTGTGTGTCTGCATGTGTGTGTTTGGATGTGTGTGTCTGGATGTGTATGTTTGGATGTGTGAGTCTGGATTCGTGTGTCTGGATGTATGAGTCTGGATGTATGAGTCTTGATGTGTGAGTCTGGATGTGTGTGTCTGGATGTGTGTGTCTGGATTCGTGTGTCTGGATGTATGAGTCTGGATGTGTGTGTCTGGATGTGTGTGTCTGGATTCGTGTGTCTGGATGTATGAGTCTGGATGTGTGTGTCTGGATGCGTGTGTCTGGATGTGTGTGTCTGGGTATGTGTGTCTGGATGTGTGTGTCTGGATGTTTGTGTCTGGATGTGTGTGTCTGGATGTGTGTGTCTGGATGTGTGTGTCTCGATGTGTATGTATGGATGCGTGTGTCTGGATGTGTGTGTCTGGATGTGTGTGTCTGGATGCGTGTGTCTGGATGCGTGTGTCTGGATGCGTGTGTCTGGATGTGTGATTCTGTACGTGTGTGTCTGGATGTGCGTGTGTCTGGATGCGTGTGTCTGGATGTGTGTGTCTGGATGCGTGTGTCTGGATATGTGAGTCTGGATGTTTGAGTCTGGATGTGTGTGTCTGGATGTGTGTGTCTGGATGTGAGTATCTGGATATGTGAGTCTGGATGTGTGTGTCTGGATGCGTGTGTCTGGATGTGTGTGTCTGGATGTGTATGTCTGGATGTGTGTGTCTGGATGTGTATGTCTGGATGCGTGTGTCTGGATGTCTGTGCCTGGATGTGTGAGTCTGGATGTGTGTGTCTGGATGTGTGTGTCTGGACGTGTGTGTCTGGATGTGTGAGTCTGAATGTGTGTGTCTGGATGCGTCTGTCTGGATGTGGGTGTCTGGATGTGAGTGTCTGGATGTGTATGTCTGGATGTGTGAGTCCGGATGTGTGTGTCTGCATGTGTGTGTCTGGATGTGTGTGTCTGGATGTGTATGTTTGGATGTGTGAGTCTGGATGTGTGTGTCTGGATGTGTGAGTCTGGATGCGTGTGTCTGTATGTGTGTGTCTGGATGTGTGAGTCTGGATGTCTGTGTCTGGATGCGTGTGTCTGGATGTGTGTGTCTGGATATGTGTGTCTGGATGTGTGTGTCTGGATGTCTGTGTCTGGATGCGTGTGTCTGGATGTGTGTCTCTGGATGTGTGTGTCTGAATATGTGTGTCTGGATGTGTGAGTCTGGATGCGTGTGTCTGGATGTGTGTGTCTGGATGTGTGTGTCTGGATATGTGTGTCTGGATGTGTGAGTCTGGATGTGTGTGTCTGGATATGTGAGTCTGGATGTCTGTGTCTGGATGCGTGTGTCTGGATGTGTGTGTCTGGATATGTGTGTCTGGATGTGTGAGTCTGGATGTCTGTGTCTGGATGCGTGTGTCTGGATGTGTGTGTCTGCATGTGTGTGTCTGGATATGTGTGTCTGGATGTGTGAGTCTGGATGTGTGTGTCTGGATATGTGAGTCTGGATGTGTGTGTCTGGATGTGTGTGTCTGGATTCGTGTGTCTGGATGTATGAGTCTGGATGTCTGTGTCTGGATGCGTGTGTCTGGATGTGTGTGTCTGGGTATGTGTGTCTGGATGTGTGTGTCTGGATGTGTGTGTCTGGATGTGTGTGTCTGGATGTGTGTGTGTCTGGATGCGTGTGTCTGGATGTGTGTGTCTGGGTATGTGTGTCTGGATGTGTGTGTCTGGTTGCGTGTGTCTGGATGCGTGTGTCTGGATGCGTGTGTCTGGATGTGTGAGTCTGTACGTGTGTGTCTGGATGTGCGTGTGTCTGGATGTGTGTGTCTGGATGTGTGAGTCTGGATGTGTGTGTCTGGATGTGTGTGTCTGGATATGGGAGTCTGGATGTGTGTGTCTGGATGCGTGTGTCTGGATGTGTGTGTCTGGATGCGTGTGTCTGGATCTGTATGTCTGGATGCGTGTGTCTGGATGTGTGTGTCTGGATGTGTGTGTCTGGATGCGTGTGTATGGATGGGTGTGTCTGGATGTCTGTGCCTGGATGTGTGAGTCTGGATGTGTGTGTCTGGATGTGTGTGTCTGGATGTGTGAGTCTGAATGTGAGTGTCTGGATGCGTCTGTCTGGAAGTGTGTGTCTGGATGTGAGTGTTTGGATGTGTATGTCTGGATGTGTGTGTCTGGATCTGTATGTCTGGATGCGTGTGTCTGGATGTGTGTGTCTGGATGTGTGTGTCTGGATGCGTGTGTATGGATGGGTGTGTCTGGATGTCTGTGCCTGGATGTGTGATTCTGGATGTGTGTGTCTGGATGTGTGTGTCTGGATGTGTGAGTCTGAATGTGTGTGTCTGGATGCGTCTGTCTGGATGTGTGTGTCTGGATGTGAGTGTCTGGATGTGTATGTCTGGATGTGTGAGTCTGGATGTGTGTGTCTGCATGCGTGTGTCTGGATGTGTGTGTCTGGATGTGTGTGTCTGGATGTGTGAGTCTGGCTGTGTGTGTCTGTATGCGTGTGTCTTGATACGTGTGTCGGGATGCGTGTGTGTGGATGTGTGTATCTGGATGTGTGTGTCTGGATGTGTGAGTCTGAATGTTTGTGTCTGGAGGCGTCTCTCTGCATGTGTGTGTCTGGATGTGAGTGTCTGGATGTGTGTTTCTGGATGTGTGAGTCTGAATGTGTGTGTCTCGATGTGTGTGTCAGGATGCGTGTGTCTGGATGTGTGATTCTGTACGTGTGTGTCTGGATGTGCGTGTCTGGATGCGTGTGTTTTGATGTGTGTGTCTGGCTGTGTGTGTCTGTATGCGTGTGTCTTGAGGCGTGTGTCTGGATGCGTGTGTGTGTATATGTGTGTCTGGATGTGTGAGTCTGAATGTGTGTGTCTGGATGCGTCTGTCTGGATGTGTGTGTCTGGATGTGTGTGTCTGGATGTGTGTGTCTGCATGCGTGTGCCTTGGATGTGTGTATCTGGATGTGTGTGTCTGGATGTGTGAGTCTGGATGTGTGTGTCTCGATGTGTGTGTCTCGATGTGTGAGTCTGGATGTGTGTGTCTGGATGTGTGTGTCTGGATGTGTGAGTCTGGATGTGTGTGTCTGCATGTGAGTGTCTGGATGTGTGTGTCTGGATGTGTATGTTTGGATGTGTGTGTCTGGATGTGTGTGTCTGGATGTGTGAGTCTGGATGCGTGTGTCTGTATGTGTGTGTCTGGATGTGTGAGTCTGGATGCGTGTGTCTGATTGTGTGTGTCTGGATATGTGTGTCTGGATGCGTGTGTCTGGATGTGTGTGTCTGGGTGTGTGAGTCTGGATGTGTGTGTCTGGATGTGTGTGTGTATGGATGTGTGTGTATGGATGCGTGTGTCTGGATGTGTGTGTCTGGATGTGTGTGTCTGGATGTGTGTGTCTGGATGTGTGTGTCTGGATGCGTGCGTTTGGATGTGTGAGACTGGATGTGTGTGTATGTATGCGTGTGTCTGGAAGTGTGTGTCTTGATGTGTGAGTCTGGATGTGTGTGTCTGGATGTGTGTGGCTGGATGTGTGAGTCTGGATGTGTGTGTCTGTATGAGTTAGTCTGGATGTGTGAGTCTGAATGTGTGTGTCTGGATGCGTCTGTCTGGATGCGTGTGTCTGTGTGTGTGTGTCTGGATGTGTGTGTCTGGATGAGTTAGTCTGGATGTGTGTGTCTGGATGTGTGAGTCTGCATGTGTGTGTCTGGATGTGTGAGTCTGGATGCGTGTGTCTGGCTGCGTGTGTGTGGATGCGTGTGTCTGGATGTGTGTGTCTGGATTCGTGTGTCTGGATGTGTGAGTCTGGATGTGTGTGTCTGGATGTGTGAGTCTGGATGTGTGTGTCTGGATGTGTGTGTCTGGATGTGTGTGTCTGGATGTGTGAGTCTGGATGTGTGTGTCTGGATGTGTGTCTGGATGTGTGTGTCTGGATGTGTGTGTCTGGATGTGTGTGTCTGTATATGTGAGTCTGGATGTCTGTGTCTGGATGTGTGTGTCTGGATGTGTGTGTCTGGATGTGTGTGTCTGGATGTGTGTGTCTGGATGTGTGTGTCTGGATGTGTGTGTCTGGATGTGTGTGTCTGGATGTGTGTGTCTGGATGTGTGAGTCTGGATATGTTTGTCTGGATGTGTGTGTCTGGATGTGTGTGTCTGTATGTGTGAGTCTGGATGTGTGTATCTGGATCTGTGTGTCTGGATCTGTGTGTCTGGATGCGTGTGTCTGGATGCGTGTCTGGAATCGTGTGTCTGGATGTGTGTGTCTGGGTGTGTAAGTCTGGATGTGTGTGTCTGGATGTGTGTGTGTATGGATGTGTGTGTCTGGATGCGTGTGTCTGGATGTGTGTGTCTGGATATGTGTGTCTGGATGTGTGTGTCTGGATGTGTGTGTCTGTATGCGTGTGTTTGGATGTATGTGTCTGGATGTGTGTGTCTGGATGTGTATGTCTGGATGCGTGTGTCTGGATGTGAGTGTCTGGATGTGTGAGTCTAGATGTGTGTGTCTGGATGTGTGATTCTGGATGTGTGTTTCTGGGTGCGTGTGTCTGGCTGTGTGAGTCTGGATGTGTGTGCCTGGATGTGTGTGTCTGGATGTGTGAGTCTGGATGTGTGTGTCTGGATGTGTGTGTCTGGATGTGTATGTTTGGGAGTGTATGTCTGGATGCGTGAGTCTGGATGTGAGTGTCTGGATGTGTGAGTCTAGATGTGTGTGTCTGGATGTGTGATTCTGGATGTGTGATTCTGGATGTGTGAGTCTGGATGTGTGTGTCTGGATGTGTGTGTCTGTATGAGTTAGTCTGGATATGTGTGTCTGGATGTGTGTGTCTGGATGTGTGTGTCTGGATGTGTGATTCTGGATGTGTGTGTCTGTATGAGTTAGTCTGGATGTGTGTGTCTGGATGTGTGTGTCTGGATGTGTGTGTCTGTATGTGTGATTCTGGATACGTGTGTCTGGCTGTGTGAGTCTGGATGTGTGTGTCTGGATGTGTGAGTCTGGATGTGTCTATCTGGATGTGTGTGACTGGATGTGTGTGTCTAGATGTGTGTGTCTGGATGTGTGATTCTGGATACGTGTGTCTGGCTGTGTGAGTCTAGATGTGTGTGTCTGGATGTGTGTGTCTGGATGTGTGAGTCTGGATGTGTATGACTGGATGTGTGAGTCTGGATGTGTGTGTCTGGGTGTGTGATTCTGTACGTGTGTGTCTGGATGTGTGTGTGTGGATGTGTGTGTCTGGATGCGTGTGTCTGGCTGCGTTTGTCTGGATGTGTGTGTCTGGATGCGTGTGTCTGGCTGCGTGTGTCTGGATGCGTGTGTCTTGATGTGTGTCTGGATGTGTGAGTCTGGATGTGTTTGTCTGGATGTGTGTGTCTGGATGTGTGTGTCTGGATGTGTGAGTCTGGATGTGTGTGTCTGGATGTGTGAGTCTGGATGTGTGTGTCTGGATGTGTGTGTCTGGATGTGTGTGTGTGGATGTGTGTGTCTGGATGTGTGTGTCTGGATGGGTGAGTCTGGATGTGTGTGTCTGGATGTGTGTGTCTGGATGTTTGTGTCTGGATGTGCGATTCTGTATGTGTGTGTCTGGATGTGTGTGTCTGGATGTGTGTGTCTGTATGTGTGTGTCTGGATTCGTGTGTCTGTATGTGTGAGTCTGGATGTGTGTGTCTGGATGTGTGTGTCTGGATGTGGGAGTCTGGATGGGTGTGTCTGGATGTGTGTGTCTGGATGTGTGTGTCTGGATGTGTGTGTCTGGATGTGTGTGTCTGGATGTGTGAGTCTGGATGTGTGTGTCTGGATGTGTGTGTCTGGATGTGTGAGTCTGGATGTGTGTCTCTGGATGTGTGTGTCTGGATGTGTGTGTGTCTGGATGTGTGTGTCTGGATTTGTGTGTCTGGATGTGTGTGTCTGGATGTGTGAGTCTGGATATGTTTGTCTGGATGTGTGTGTCGGGATGTGTGTGTCTGGATGTGTGAGTCTGGATGTGTGTGTCTGGATGTGTGTGTCTGGATGTGTCAGTCTGGATGTGTGTGTCTGGATCTGTGTGTCTGGATCTGTGTGTCTCGATGCGTGTGTCTGGATGCGTGTCTGGATTCGTGTGTCTGGATGTGTGTGTCTGGGTGTGTAAGTCTGGATGTGTGTGTCTGGATGTGTGTGTGTATGGATGTGTGTGTCTGGATGCGTGTGTCTGGATGTGTGTGTCTGGATATGTGTGTCTGGATGTGTGTGTCTGGATGTGTGTGTCTGTATGCGTGTGTTTGGATGTGTGTGTCTGGATGTGTGAGTCTGGATGTGTGTGTCTGGATGTGTGTGTCTGGATGTGTGAGTCTGGATGTGTGTGTCTGGATGTGTGTGTCTGGATGGGTGTGTCTGGATGTGTGTGTCTGGATGTGTGTGTCTGGATGTGTGTGTCTGGATGTGTGAGTCTGGATGTGTGTGTCTGGATGTGTGTGTCTGGATGTGTGAGTCTGGATGTGTGTGTCTGGATGTGTGTGTCTGGATGTGTGTCTGGATGTGTGTGTCTGGATGTGTGTGTCTGGATGTGTGTGTCTGGATGTGTGTGTCTGGATGTGTGTGTCTGGATGTGTGTGTCTGTATGTGTGAGTCTGGATGTCTGTGTCTGGATGTGTGTGTCTGGATGTGTGAGTCTGGATGTGTGTGTCTGGATGTGTGTCTCTGGATGTGTGTGTCTGGATGTGTGTGTCTGGATGTGTGTGTCTGGATGTGTGTGTCTGGATGTGTGTGTCTGGATGTGTGAGTCTGGATATGTTTGTCTGGATGTGTGTGTCTGGATGTGTGTGTCTGGATGTGTGAGTCTGGATGTGTGTGTCTGGATCTGTGTGTCTGGATCTGTGTGTCTGGATGCGTGTGTCTGGATGCGTGTCTGGATTCGTGTGTCTGGATGTGTGTGTCTGGGTGTGTAAGTCTGGATGTGTGTGTCTGGATGTGTGTGTTTATGGATGTGTGTGTCTGGATGCGTGTGTCTGGATGTGTGTGTCTGGATATGTGTGTCTGGATGTGTGTGTCTGGATGTGTGTGTCTGTATGCGTGTGTTTGGATGTGTGTGTCTGGATGTGTGTGTCTGGATGTGTATGTCTGGATGCGTGTGTCTGGATGTGAGTGTCTGGATGTGTGAGTCTAGATGTGTGTGTCTGGATGTGTGATTCTGGATGTGTGTTTCTGGGTGCGTGTGTCTGGCTGTGTGAGTCTGGATGTGTGTGCCTGGATGTGTGTGTCTGAATGTGTGAGTCTGGATGTGTGTGTCTGGATATGTGTGTCTGGATGTGTGCATCTGGATGTGTGTGTCTGGATGTGTGTGTCTAGATGTGTGTGTCTGGATGTGTGATTCTGGATACGTGTGTCTGGCTGTGTGAGTCTGGATGTGTGTGTCTGGATGTGTGTGTCTGGATGTGTGAGTCTGGATGTGTATGACTGGATGTGTGAGTCTGGATGTGTGTGTCTGGGTGTGTGATTCTGTACGTGTGTGTCTGGATGTGTGTGTGTGGATGTGTGTGTCTGGATGCGTGTGTCTGGCTGCGTTTGTCTGGATGTGTGTGTCTGGATGCGTGTGTCTGGCTGCGTGTGTCTGGATGCGTGTGTCTTGATGTGTGTCTGGATGTGTGAGTCTGGATATGTTTGTCTGGATGTGTGTGTCTGGATGTGTGTGTCTGGATGTGTGAGTCTGGATGTGTGTGTCTGGATGTGTGTGTCTGGATGTGTGAGTCTGGATGTGTGTGTCTGGATGTGTGTGTCTGGATGTGTGTGTGTGGATGTGTGTGTCTGGATGTGTGTGTCTGGATGGGTGAGTCTGGATGTGTGTGTCTGGATGTGTGTGTCTGGATGTGTGTGTCTGGATGTGCGATTCTGTATGTGTGTGTCTGGATGTGTGTGTCTGGATGTGTGTGTCTGTATGTGTGTGTCTGGATTCGTGTGTCTGTATGTGTGAGTCTGGATGTGTGTGTCTGGATGTGTGTGTCTGGATGTGGGAGTCTGGATGGGTGTGTCTGGATGTGTGTGTCTGGATGTGTGTGTCTCGATGTGTGTGTCTGGATGTGTGTGTCTGGATGTGTGAGTCTGGATGTGTGTGTCTGGATGTGTGTGTCTGGATGTGTGAGTCTGGATATGTTTGTCTGGATGTGTGTGTCTGGATGTGTGTGTCTGTATGTGTGAGTCTGGATGTGTGTATCTGGATCTGTGTGTCTGGATCTGTGTGTCTGGATGCGTGTGTCTGGATGCGTGTCTGGAATCGTGTGTCTGGATGTGTGTGTCTGGGTGTGTAAGTCTGGATGTGTGTGTCTGGATGTGTGTGTGTATGGATGTGTGTGTCTGGATGCGTGTGTCTGGATGTGTGTGTCTGGATATGTGTGTCTGGATGTGTGTGTCTGGATGTGTGTGTCTGTATGCGTGTGTTTGGATGTATGTGTCTGGATGTGTGTGTCTGGATGTGTATGTCTGGATGCGTGTGTCTGGATGTGAGTGTCTGGATGTGTGAGTCTAGATGTGTGTGTCTGGATGTGTGATTCTGGATGTGTGTTTCTGGGTGCGTGTGTCTGGCTGTGTGAGTCTGGATGTGTGTGCCTGGATGTGTGTGTCTGGATGTGTGAGTCTGGATGTGTGTGTCTGGATGTGTGTGTCTGGATGTGTATGTTTGGGAGTGTATGTCTGGATGCGTGAGTCTGGATGTGAGTGTCTGGATGTGTGAGTCTAGATGTGTGTGTCTGGATGTGTGATTCTGGATGTGTGATTCTGGATGTGTGAGTCTGGATGTGTGTGTCTGGATGTGTGTGTCTGTATGAGTTAGTCTGGATATGTGTGTCTGGATGTGTGTGTCTGGATGTGTGTGTCTGGATGTGTGATTCTGGATGTGTGTGTCTGTATGAGTTAGTCTGGATGTGTGTGTCTGGATGTGTGTGTCTGGATGTGTGTGTCTGTATGTGTGATTCTGGATACGTGTGTCTGGCTGTGTGAGTCTGGATGTGTGTGTCTGGATGTGTGAGTCTGGATGTGTCTATCTGGATGTGTGTGACTGGATGTGTGTGTCTAGATGTGTGTGTCTGGATGTGTGATTCTGGATACGTGTGTCTGGCTGTGTGAGTCTAGATGTGTGTGTCTGGATGTGTGTGTCTGGATGTGTGAGTCTGGATGTGTATGACTGGATGTGTGAGTCTGGATGTGTGTGTCTGGGTGTGTGATTCTGTACGTGTGTGTCTGGATGTGTGTGTGTGGATGTGTGTGTCTGGATGCGTGTGTCTGGCTGCGTTTGTCTGGATGTGTGTGTCTGGATGCGTGTGTCTGGCTGCGTGTGTCTGGATGCGTGTGTCTTGATGTGTGTCTGGATGTGTGAGTCTGGATGTGTTTGTCTGGATGTGTGTGTCTGGATGTGTGTGTCTGGATGTGTGAGTCTGGATGTGTGTGTCTGGATGTGTGAGTCTGGATGTGTGTGTCTGGATGTGTGTGTCTGGATGTGTGTGTGTGGATGTGTGTGTCTGGATGTGTGTGTCTGGATGGGTGAGTCTGGATGTGTGTGTCTGGATGTGTGTGTCTGGATGTGTGTGTCTGGATGTGTGTGTCTGTATGTGTGTGTCTGGATTCGTGTGTCTGTATGTGTGAGTCTGGATGTGTGTGTCTGGATGTGTGTGTCTGGATGTGGGAGTCTGGATGGGTGTGTCTGGATGTGTGTGTCTGGATGTGTGTGTCTGGATGTGTGTGTCTGGATGTGTGTGTCTGGATGTGTGAGTCTGGATGTGTGTGTCTGGATGTGTGTGTCTGGATGTGTGAGTCTGGATGTGTGTCTCTGGATGTGTGTGTCTGGATGTGTGTGTGTCTGGATGTGTGTGTCTGGATTTGTGTGTCTGGATGTGTGTGTCTGGATGTGTGAGTCTGGATATGTTTGTCTGGATGTGTGTGTCGGGATGTGTGTGTCTGGATGTGTGAGTCTGGATGTGTGTGTCTGGATGTGTGTGTCTGGATGTGTCAGTCTGGATGTGTGTGTCTGGATCTGTGTGTCTGGATCTGTGTGTCTCGATGCGTGTGTCTGGATGCGTGTCTGGATTCGTGTGTCTGGATGTGTGTGTCTGGGTGTGTAAGTCTGGATGTGTGTGTCTGGATGTGTGTGTGTATGGATGTGTGTGTCTGGATGCGTGTGTCTGGATGTGTGTGTCTGGATATGTGTGTCTGGATGTGTGTGTCTGGATGTGTGTGTCTGTATGCGTGTGTTTGGATGTGTGTGTCTGGATGTGTGAGTCTGGATGTGTGTGTCTGGATGTGTGTGTCTGGATGTGTGAGTCTGGATGTGTGTGTCTGGATGTGTGTGTCTGGATGGGTGTGTCTGGATGTGTGTGTCTGGATGTGTGTGTCTGGATGTGTGTGTCTGGATGTGTGAGTCTGGATGTGTGTGTCTGGATGTGTGTGTCTGGATGTGTGTGTCTGGATGTGTGTGTCTGGATGTGTGTGTCTGGATGTGTGTGTCTGGATGTGTGTGTCTGGATGTGTGTGTCTGTATGTGTGAGTCTGGATGTCTGTGTCTGGATGTGTGTGTCTGGATGTGTGAGTCTGGATGTGTGTGTCTGGATGTGTGTCTCTGGATGTGTGTGTCTGGATGTGTGTGTCTGGATGTGTGTGTCTGGATGTGTGTGTCTGGATGTGTGTGTCTGGATGTGTGAGTCTGGATATGTTTGTCTGGATGTGTGTGTCTGGATGTGTGTGTCTGGATGTGTGAGTCTGGATGTGTGTGTCTGGATCTGTGTGTCTGGATCTGTGTGTCTGGATGCGTGTGTCTGGATGCGTGTCTGGATTCGTGTGTCTGGATGTGTGTGTCTGGGTGTGTAAGTCTGGATGTGTGTGTCTGGATGTGTGTGTTTATGGATGTGTGTGTCTGGATGCGTGTGTCTGGATGTGTGTGTCTGGATATGTGTGTCTGGATGTGTGTGTCTGGATGTGTGTGTCTGTATGCGTGTGTTTGGATGTGTGTGTCTGGATGTGTGTGTCTGGATGTGTATGTCTGGATGCGTGTGTCTGGATGTGAGTGTCTGGATGTGTGAGTCTAGATGTGTGTGTCTGGATGTGTGATTCTGGATGTGTGTTTCTGGGTGCGTGTGTCTGGCTGTGTGAGTCTGGATGTGTGTGCCTGGATGTGTGTGTCTGGATGTGTGAGTCTGGATGTGTGTGTCTGGATATGTGTGTCTGGATGTGTGCATCTGGATGTGTGTGTCTGGATGTGTGTGTCTAGATGTGTGTGTCTGGATGTGTGATTCTGGATACGTGTGTCTGGCTGTGTGAGTCTGGATGTGTGTGTCTGGATGTGTGTCTGGATGTGTGAGTCTGGATGTGTATGACTGGATGTGTGAGTCTGGATGTGTGTGTCTGGGTGTGTGATTCTGTACGTGTGTGTCTGGATGTGTGTGTGTGGATGTGTGTGTCTGGATGCGTGTGTCTGGCTGCGTTTGTCTGGATGTGTGTGTCTGGATGCGTGTGTCTGGCTGCGTGTGTCTGGATGCGTGTGTCTTGATGTGTGTCTGGATGTGTGAGTCTGGATATGTTTGTCTGGATGTGTGTGTCTGGATGTGTGTGTCTGGATGTGTGAGTCTGGATGTGTGTGTCTGGATGTGTGTGTCTGGATGTGTGAGTCTGGATGTGTGTGTCTGGATGTGTGTGTCTGGATGTGTGTGTGTGGATGTGTGTGTCTGGATGTGTGTGTCTGGATGGGTGAGTCTGGATGTGTGTGTCTGGATGTGTGTGTCTGGATGTGTGTGTCTGGATGTGCGATTCTGTATGTGTGTGTCTGGATGTGTGTGTCTGGATGTGTGTGTCTGTATGTGTGTGTCTGGATTCGTGTGTCTGTATGTGTGAGTCTGGATGTGTGTGTCTGGATGTGTGTGTCTGGATGTGGGAGTCTGGATGGGTGTGTCTGGATGTGTGTGTCTGGATGTGTGTGTCTCGATGTGTGTGTCTGGATGTGTGTGTCTGGATGTGTGAGTCTGGATGTGTGTGTCTGGATGTGTGTGTCTGGATGTGTGAGTCTGGATGTGTGTCTCTGGATGTGTGTGTCTGGATGTGTGTGTCTGGATGTGTGTGTCTGGATTTGTGTGTCTGGATGTGTGTGTCTGGATGTGTGAGTCTGGACATGTTTGTCTGGATGTGTGTGTCTGGATGTGTGTGTCTGGATGTGTGAGTCTGGATGTGTGTGTCTGGATGTGTGTGTCTGGATGTGTGAGTCTGGATGTGTGTGTCTCGATCTGTGTGTCTGGATCTGTGTGTCTCGATGCGTGTGTCTGGATGCGTGTCTGGATTCGTGTGTCTGGATGTGTGTGTCTGGGTGTGTAAGTCTGGATGTGTGTGTCTGGATGTGTGTGTGTATGGATGTGTGTGTTTGGATGCGTGTGTCTGGATGTGTGTATCTGGATATGTGTGTCTGGATGTGTGTGTCTGGATGTGTGTGTCTGTATGCGTGTGTTTGGATGTGTGTGTCTGGATGTGTGAGTCTGGATGTGTGTGTCTGGATGTGTGTGTCTGGATGTGTGAGTCTGGATGTGTGTGTCTGGATGTGTGTGTCTGGATGTGTGTGTCTGGATGTGTGTGTCTGGATGTGTGTGTTTGGATGTGTGTGTCTGGATGTGTGAGTCTGGATGTGTGTGTCTGGATGTGTGTGTCTGGATGTGTGAGTCTGGATGTGTGTGTCTGGATGTGTGTGTCTGGATGTGTGTCTGGATGTGTGTGTCTGGATGTGTGTGTCTGGATGTGTGTGTCTGGATGTGTGTGTCTGGATGTGTGAGTCTGGATGTGTGTGTCTGGATCTGTGTGTCTGGATGTGTGTGTCTGGATGTGTGTGTCTGGATGTGTGTGTCTGGATGTGTGTGCTGTATGCGTGTGTCTGGATGCGTGTCTGGATTCGTGTGTCTGGATTCGTGTGTCTGGATGTGTGTGTCTGGATGTGCGATTCTCTATGTGTGTGTCTGGATGTGTGTGTCTGGATGTGTGTGTCTGGATTCGTGTGTCTGTATGTGTGAGTCTGGATGTGTGTGTCTGGATGTGTGAGTCTTGATGTGTGTGTCTGGATGTATGAGTCTGGATGTGTGTGTCTGGATGTGTGTGTCTGGATATGTGTGTCTGGATGTGTGTGTCTGGATGTGTGTGTCTGGATGTGTGTGTCTGGGTGTGTATCTCTGGATGCGTGTGTCTGGATGTGAGTGTCTGGATGTGTGAGTCTAGATGTGTGTGTCTGGATGTGTGATTCTGGATGTGTGTTTCTGGGTGCGTGTGTCTGGCTGTGTGAGTCTGGATGTGTGTGCCTGGATGTGTGTGTCTGGATGTGTGAGTTTGGATGTGTGTGTCTGGATGTGTGTGTCTGGATGTGTATGTTTGGGTGTGTATGTCTGGATGCGTGAGTCTGGATGTGAGTGTCTGGATGTGTGAGTCTAGATGTGTGTGTCTGGATGTGTGATTCTGGATGTGTGATTCTGGATGTGTGAGTCTGGATGTGTGAGTCTGGATGTGTGTGTCTGTATGAGTTAGTCTGGATGTGTGTGTCTGGATGTGTGTGTCTGGATGTGTGTGTCTGGATGTGTGATTCTGGATGTGTGTGTCTGTATGAGTTAGTCTGGATGTGTGTGTCTGGATGTGTGTGTCTGGATGTGTGTGTCTGGATGTGTGTGTCTGGATGTGTGATTCTGGATACGTGTGTCTGTCTGTGTGAGTCTGGATGTGTGTGTCTGGATGTGTGAGTCTGCATGTGTGTGTCTGGATGTGTGTGTCTGGATGTGTGTGTCTAGATGTGTGTGTCTGGATGTGTGATTCTGGATACGTGTGTCTGGCTGTGTGAGTCTGGATGTGTGTGTCTGGATGTGTGTGTCTGGATGTGTGAGTCTGGATGTGTATGACTGGATGTGTGAGTCTGGATGTGTGTGTCTGGGTGTGTGATTCTGTACGTGTGTGTCTGGATGTGTGTGTGTGGATGTGTGTGTCTGGATGCGTGTGTCTGGCTGCGTTTGACTGGATGTGTGTGTCTGGATGCGTGTGTCTGGCTGCGTGTGTCTGGATGCGTGTGTCTTGATGTGTGTCTGGATGTGTGAGTCTGGATGTCTTTGTCAGGATGTGTGTGTCTGGATGTGTGTGTCTGGATGTGTGAGCCTGGATGTGTGTGTCTGGATGTGTGTGTCTGGATGTGTGAGTGTGGATGTGTGTGTCTGGATGTGTGTGTCTGGATGTGTGTGTCTGGATGTGTGTGTCTGGATGTGTGTGTCTGGATGGGTGAGTCTGGATGTGTGTGTCTGGATGTGTGTGTCTGGATGTGTGTCTCTGGATGTGCGATTCTGTATGTGTGTGTCTGGATGTGTGTGTCTGGATGTGTGTGTCTGTATGTGTGTGTCTGGATTCGTGTGTCTGTATGTGTGAGTCTGGATGTGTGTGTCTGGATGTGTGTGTCTGGATCTGTGTGTCTGGATTTGTGTGTCTGGATGTGTGTGTCTGGATGTGTGAGTCTGGATATGTTTGTCTGGATGTGTGTGTCTGGATGTGTGTGTCTGGATGTGTGAGTCTGGATGTGTGTGTGTCTGGATGTGTGTGTCTGGATGTGTGAGTCTGGATGTGTGTGTCTGGATCTGTGTGTCTGGATCTGTGTGTCTGGATGCGTGTGTCTGGATGCGTGTCTGGATTCGTGTGTCTGGATGTGTGTGTCTGGGTGTGTAAGTCTGGATGTGTGTGTCTGGATGTGTGTGTGTATGGATGTGTGTGTCCGGATGCGTGTGTCTGGATGTGTGTGTCTGGATATGTGTGTCTGGATGTGTGTGTCTGGATGTGTGTGTCTGTATGCGTGTGTTTGGATGTGTGTGTCTGGATGTGTGTGTATGTATGCGTGTGTCTGGAAGTGTGTGTCTGGATGTGCGATTCTGTATGTGTGTGTCTGGATGTGTGTGTTTGGATGTGTGTGTCTGGATTCGTGTGTCTGTATGTGTGAGTCTGGATGTGTGTGTCTGGATGTGTGAGTCTGGATTTGTGTGTCTGGATGTATGAGTCTGGATGTGTGTGTCTGGATGTGTGTGTCTGGATGTGTGTGTCAAGATGCCTGTGTCTGTATGCGTGTGTTTGTATGCATGTGTCTGGATGTGTGAGTCTGGATGTGTGTGTCTGGATGTATGAATCTGGATGTGTGTGTCTTGATGTGTGTGTCTGGATGTGTGTGTCTAGATGCCTGTGTCTGGATGCGTGTGTTTGTATGCGTGTGTCTGGATATGTGTGTCTGGATGTGTGAGTCTGTATGCGTGTGTCTGGATGTGCGTGTCTTGATGTGTGTGTCTGGATGTTTGTGTCTGGATGCGTGTGTCTGGATGTATGTGTCTGGATGCGTATGTCTGGATGTGTGAGTCTGGATGTGTGTGTCTGGATGCGTTTGTCTGTTTGTGTGATTCTGGATGTGTGTGTCTGGATGTGTGTGTCTGGATGTGTGTGTCTGGATTCGTGTGTCTGTATGTGTGAGTCTGGATGTGTGTGTCTGGATGTGTGAGTCTGGATTTGTGTGTCTGGATGTATGAGTCTGGATGTGTGTGTCTGGATGTGTGTGTCTGGATGTGTGTGTCAAGATGCCTGTGTCTGTATGCGTGTGTTTGTATGCGTGTGTCTGGATGTGTTAGTCTGGATGTGTGTGTCTGGATGTATGAGTCTGGACGTGTGTGTCTGGATGTGTGTGTCTGGATGTGTGTGTCTAGATGCCTGTGTCTGGATGCGTGTGTTTGTATGCGTGTGTCTGGATGTGTGTGTCTGGATGTGTGAGTCTGTATGCGTGTGTCTGGATGTGCGTGTCTTGATGTGTGTGTCTGGATGTTTGTGTCTGGATGCGTGTGTCTGGGTGTATGTGTCTGGATGCGTATGTCTGGATGTGTGAGTCTGGATGTGTGTGTCTGGATGTGTGTGTCTGGATGCGTATGTCTGCATGTGTGATTCTGGATGTGTGTGTCTGGATGTGTGTGTCTGGATGTGTGTGTCTGGATGTGTGTGTCTGGATGCGTGAGTCTGTATCAAAGACAAGTATCTTACACCGCATTAATCGCCGCCCCCCAGACACACACCTACAAAAGACATGTATCTTACACCTCCTAAACCCCTCCCCCAGACACACACCTACAAAAGACATGTATCTTACACCTCCTTAACCCCGCCCACCCCCCCAGACACACACCTACAAAGACATGTATCTTACACATCCTTAACCCCGCCTCCCAGACACACACCTACAAAGACAAGTATCTTACACCTCATTAACCCCGCCCCCAGACACACACCTACAAAAGACATGTATCTTACACCTCCCTAACCCCGCCCCCAAACACATACCTACAGAAGATGTATCTTACACCTCCTGAAACCCTCCCCCCAGACAACACCTACACATGACATGTATCTTACACCTCATTCAACCCGCCCCCCAGACAACACCTACAAATGACATGTATCTTACACCTCATTCAACCCTCCCCCCAGACAACACCTACAAATGACATGTATCTTACACCTCATTCAACCCTCCCCCCAGACACACACCTACACATGACATGTATCTTACACCTCATTAAACCCTCCCCCCAGACACACACCTACAAATGACATGTATCTTACACCTCATTCAACCCTCCCCCCAGACACACACCTACACATGACATGTATCTTACACCTCATTAAACCCTCCCCCCAGACACACACCTACACATGACATGTATCTTACACCTCATTAAACCCTCCCCCCAGAGAACACCTACAAATGACATGTATCTTACACCTCATTAAACCCTCCCCCCAGACAACACCTACAAATGACATGTATCTTACACCTCATTCAACCCTCCCCCCAGACAACACCTACAAATGACATGTATCTTACACCTCATTCAACCCTCCCCCCAGACACACACCTACACATGACATGTATCTAACACCTCATTAAACCCTCCCCCCAGACAACACCTACAAATGACATGTATCTTACACCTCATTAAACCCTCCCCCCAGACAACACCTACAAATGACATGTATCTTACACCTCATTCAACCCTCCCCCCAGACAACACCTACAAATGATAATGTATCTTACACCTCATTCAACCCTCCCCCCAGACAACACCTACAAATGACATGTATCTTACACCTCATTCAACCCTCCCCCCAGACAACACCTACAAATGATAATGTATCTTACACCTCATTCAACCCTCCCCCCAGACAACACCTACAAATGACATGTATCTTACACCTCATTCAACCCTCCCCCCAGACACACACCTACACATGACATGTATCTTACACCTCATTCAACCCTCCCCCCAGACAACACCTACAAATGACATGTATCTTACACCTCATTCAACCCTCCCCCCAGACAACACCTACAAATGACATGTATCTTACACCTCATTCAACCCTCCCCCCAGACAACACCTACAAATGATAATGTATCTTACACCTCATTCAACCCTCCCCCCAGACAACACCTACAAATGACATGTATCTTACACCTCATTCAACCCTCCCCCCAGACAACACCTACAAATGATAATGTATCTTACACCTCATTCAACCCTCCCCCCAGACACACACCTACACATGACATATATCTTACACCTCATTAAACCCTCCACCCAGATAACACCTACAAATGACATGTATCTTACACCTCATTAAACCCTCCCCCCAGACAACACCTACAAATGACATGTATCTTACACCTCATTCAACCCTCCCCCCAGACAACACCTACAAATGACATGTATCTTACACCTCATTAAACCCTCCCCCCAGACAACACCTACAAATGACATGTATCTTACACCTCATTAAACCCTCCCCCCAGACAACACCTACAAATGACATGTATCTTACACCTCATTCAACCCTCCCCCCAGACACACACCTACACATGACATGCATCTTACACCTCATTAAACCCTCCCCCCAGACAACACCTACAAATGACATGTATCTTACACCTCATTAAACCCTCCCCCAGACAACACCTACAAATGACATGTATCTTACACCTCATTCAACCCTCCCCCCAGACAACACCTACAAATGACATGTATCTTACACCTCATTCAACCCTCCCCCCAGACACACACCTACACATGACATGTATCTTACACCTCATTAAACCCTCCCCCCAGACAACACCTACAAATGACATGTATCTTACACCTCATTAAACCCTCCCCCCAGACACACACCTACACATGACATGTATCTCACACCTCATTAAACCCGCCCCCAGACACACACCTACAAATGACATGTATCTTACACCTCATTCAACCCTCCCCCCAGACAACACCTACAAATGACATGTATCTTACACCTCATTCAACCCTCCCCCCAGACACACACCTACACATGACATGTATCTTACACCTCATTAAACCCTCCCCCCAGACAACACCTACAAATGACATGTATCTTACACCTCATTCAACCCTCCCCCCAGACACACACCTACAAATGACATGTATCTTACACCTCATTCAACCCTCCCCCCAGACAACACCTACAAATGACATGTATCTTACACCTCATTCAACCCTCCCCCCAGACAACACCTACAAATGACATGTATCTTACACCTCATTCAACCCTCCCCCCAGACACACACCTACACATGACATGTATCTTACACCTCATTAAACCCTCCCCCCAGACAACACCTACAAATGACATGTATCTTACACCTCATTAAACCCTCCCCCCAGACAACACCTACAAATGACATGTATCTTACACCTCCTTCAACCCGCCTCCTAGACACACACCTACAAATGACATGTATCTTACACCTCCTTAACCCCGCCTCCTAGACACACACCTACAAATGACATGTATCTTACACCTCATTCAACCCTCCCCCCAGACAACACCTACAAATGACATGTATCTTACACCTCATTCAACCCTCCCCCCAGACACACACCTACAAATGACATGTATCTTACACCTCATTAAACCCTCCCCCCAGACAACACCTACAAATGACATGTATCTTACACCTCATTCAACCCTCCCCCCAGACAACACCTACAAATGACATGTATCTTACACCTCCTTAACCCCGCCTCCTAGACACACACCTACAAATGACATGTATCTTACACCTCATTAAACCCGCCCCCCAGACAACACCTACAAATGACATGTATCTTACACCTCATTAAACCCGCCCCCAGACAACACCTACAAATGACATGTATCTTACACCTCATTAAACCCGCCCCCAGACACACACCTACAAATGACATGTATCTTACACCTCATTAAACCCGCCCCCAGACACACACCTACACATGACATGTATCTTACACCTCATTAAACCCGCCCCCAGACACACACCTACAAATGACATGTATCTTACACCTCATTAAACCCGCCCCCAGACACACACCTACAAATGACATGTATCTTACACCTCATTAAACCCGCCCCCAGACAACACCTACAAATGACATGTATCTTACACCTCATTAAACCCGCCCCCCAGACACACACCTACACATGACATGTATCTTACACCTCATTAAACCCGCCCCCAGACACACACCTACAAATGACATGTATCTTACACCTCATTAAACCCGCCCCCCAGACATCACCTACAAATGACATGTATCTTACACCTCATTAAACCCGCCCCCAGACACACACCTACAAATGACATGTATCTTACACCTCATTAAACCCGCCCCCCAGACAACACCTACAAATGACATGTATCTTACACCTCATTAAACCCTCCCCCCAGACAACACCTACAAATTACATGTATCTTACACCTCATTAAACCCGCCCCCCAGACAACACCTACAAATGACATGTATCTTACACCTCATTAAACCCTCCCCCCATACAACACCTACAAATTACATGTATCTTACACCTCATTAAACCCGCCCCCCAGACAACACCTACAAATGACATGTATCTTACACCTCATTAAACCCGCCCCCCAGACAACACCTACAAATGACATGTATCTTACACCTCATTAAACCCGCCCCCAGACACACACCTACAAATGACATGTATCTTACACCTCATTAAACCCTCCCCCCAGACACACACCTACACATGACATGTATCTTACACCTCATTAAACCCGCCCCCCAGACAACACCTACAAATGACATGTATCTTACACCTCATTCAACCCTCCCCCCAGACAACACCTACAAATGACATGTATCTTACACCTCATTAAACCCTCCCCCCAGACAACACCTACAAATGACATGTATCTTACACCTCATTAAACCCTCCCCCCAGACAACACCTACAAATGACATGTATCTTACACCTCATTAAACCCGCCCCCAGACACACACCTACAAATGACATGTATCTTACACCTCATTAAACCCTCCCCCCAGACAACACCTACAAATGACATGTATCTTACACCTCATTAAACCCTCCCCCCAGACAACACCTACAAATGACATGTATCTTACACCTCATTAAACCCGCCCCCCAGACAACACCTACAAATGACATGTATCTTACACCTCATTAAACCCGCCCCCCAGACAACACCTACAAATGACATGTATCTTACACCTCACTAAACCCGCCCCCCAGACAACACCTACAAATGACATGTATTTTACACCTCATTAAACCAGTCCCCCAGACACGCACCTACAAATGACATGTATCTTACACCTCATTAATCCCTCCCCCCAGACAACACCTATAAATGACATGTATCTTACACCTCATTAAACCCGCCCCCCAGACAACACCTACAAATGACATGTATCTTACACCTCATTAAACCCGCCCCCCAGACAACACCTACAAATGACATGTATTTTACACCTCATTAAACCCGCCCCCCAGACAACACCTACAAATGACATGTATCTTACACCTCATTAAACCCGCCCCCCAGACAACACCTACAAATGACATGTATCTTACACCTCATTAAACCCGCCCCCCAGACAACACCTACAAATGACATGTATCTTACACCTCATTAAACCCGCCCCCCAGACAACACCTACAAATGACATGTATCTTACACCTCATTAAACCCTCCCCCCAGACAACACCTACAAATGACATGTATCTTACACCTCATTAAACCCGCCCCCAGACACACACCTACAAATGACATGTATTTTACACCTCATTAAACCCGCCCCCCAGACACACACCTACAAATGACATGTATTTTACACCTCATTAAACCCGCCCCCAGACACACACCTACACATGACATGTATCTTACACCTCATTAAACCCGCCCCCAGACACACACCTAAATTCATCTTTAATATAGAAATTGTTGAATTCATTCTTTATAAATTTAAGAGAGTTGATTCTTCTGTAAGAAAAGACTTTGAAAAACATCCTGCCATTATATTCATGAAATGTGAATATAATTGTTTCAACTATTGGCACAAGGCCAGCAATTACCCAGTGTATTACTGCTACTTTATTGTATCGACCCCGTAATGATGAAAGACAAATTTAACCTCGGCGGGATTTGAACTCAGAATAGCAAGGGCCGAAATTCTATGCGTCAAATCATGACGTCCCACCTTCTACCGATACTGCCAATTCACCTGAAAGGTGAATATAATGGTAGGATGGCAGTATCGGTAGAGGGTCGGGCACAATGCTTTGCAGCATAGAGTTACGTCCCTTTTTGGTCTGAGTTCAAATCTTACCGAGGTTAACTTTGCCTTTCATCCTTACGGAGTCTATAAAATTAAGTACCAGTAATGCACTGGGGTAATTGCTGGCCTTGTGCCAAACGTAAAAACAATTATATTCTCTAAAGGTCGTCTATTGAAATGGAACCAGCAGGAGGGAAAATTTACAACCCCTAAAATACTCCTTAAACACCCCAACACCTCCCAAATCCCCTCCCAATCAATTATCTTGCTCTTATCGTTCACTATTTTCTGTAATATATATGTATATATATATATATGTATATATATACATATGTATGTGTATATGTGTATATGCTTTAATTCCTTTAAATCTTCATCAACACTCCTTCCCTCCCACACTCATTAACAACCTACCCCCATCCGCCAGTCTCACCAAAATCTCTTATATAGAGAGTCACACATCACGATACAACCTGAGATCAGTTTGACAATCGCCACCGATGAATGTGAGAAAGTTGTCCAGGAAAATGAACCAGGAATCTTTCAAAAATCTCCTCACCGAAGTTAACAAAGAACTTATTAGATCTACAAAACGAAATTGTAAAATTATAATATTATAAAATTAAATTAAATTGTTTAGAACTACAAGTGAAGTAATTCTTTTCTTTTCTTTTAAGTATGTATACATATGTGCGAGTTTACATTTTTATTGTAAATGTTGGTGTCCGATCGCAAGCATGAGGTTAATATATTTCTTTTTAATAACTACAAGAATTATGGACCACACACACACACACACCCACCAACCCACCCACACACCCACACACGCGCGCGCGCGCGCACATACACTATTTATGCAAATTACCAATACAAAATACCACTATGTAGAATCACATTAAACTTTGAAGTATTGTACGCTTCACCGATTCCTTTGGCATTGCTATTCTATTAATGAATATATATCAGCAATTAGCGACCTTCTTTCACTTGGATAACTTTTATCTATTCACTGACTGGTTTAGCTTAATCTCGTCTAAATAGCGTTAAATCTCGTCCATCGATCATTTTAGCCTAATTAGCCACTTGTGATTGAATATCGTGAAATTTCACAACGAACAGTTTTCCAAAGGGACAATATATATTGCTGTTAATGTTGTTGTTGTTGTAATTACTGTTATTACTTTTGTTGCTGTTATTGTTGTCACTGTTCTTACTTTTGTTGTGATTACTGTCCTTACTTTTGTTGTTATCATTCACTGTTGGTGTCGTTGTTGTTGTTCTGTTAGCGACGTTGTTGTTGTTCTCATTCTTTATCTTTTGTTATTGTTGTTATTGTTGTTGATATTGTAGTTGATGTTACAGTTCTGGTCAGGCAGAGGTAGCAAATTAACCCTCATCCAGACGACTTGTGATGAAGACGATCCAGTCGTAAATATTACATTTTTGTGTACATATCTAGAAATGATGGCACCACGTGACTTAGTGGTTAGGGTGTTCGATTAACGATTCTGAGATGGATTCCCGGTCCAATGAATCATTTTCTTGAGCAAGATACTTTGTTGCACGTTGCTGCAGTCTACTCAGCGGGCAAAAATGATAGAGAAACGTTTAAATATGAAGATAATTTCACTATATAGGCATTCAAGGTGTTTGCAGGTGTATACAAGTAACTCTCTATGCCGTGGGACCTTTTATATTGCAGACTTTATCCCGGGTCTACAGTATTCTGTGTATGTTATGTAATACAGCTACTTCAATAGCTTGAGTTGTTCAATGCGTAAACCTGGAAATTATTTCATTATATTGAATAACATTCTTTGTTCAACTTCGTTCCACAGTTAATATGATTAATCTAGTATGGCTGAAACTTATCTGATTATGCTAAATATTTGAATTATATCTTTATAGTTGAGATTGTTCAAGATGAAAAGCTCGAATTAGTTTTATTAGATTTCAAGTGTGTCTTCGATTTCATTTCATATTTAAAGTCATTTACAGCGGAACACAGAATACACTACGTGAGAAGTAGAGATATGATTGTAGTAGTGTTAATAAATTAGATCACATTGTTGTTGTTTTTTCTCCACTACATAATTATACTCAATGATACTTTTAATGAACTTTACATTAAATAAATTATCTTCAATTTTATGATATGCAATAAATATAATTTTGTCTTGTGTGAATTTTGTCAACAATTCTTCTTCAAGAGAATCCTTTTGTGCAAAACTTTACAATTCGTATGAAAATTATCGTTCATTATACAACACAACTATAGATATAAAGAAAATATTATCACATGAAGAAATCTTTATGACAGACAAATGGCTTAATTAAACGTCTGTGGCAGGTAATTAAAGTGATTGTCATTGAAAACATTTTACAATGCAGACATGGTAATGAAATAAGTACATACACACATAATAGACACAAGCACAAACACTCACATATAAACATGAATACACAATGACACACATTACCACAGTGGTTGTATCTAGACAGATCGTCATCTGTACATCTGTCCCTGTTTCTAATTATCTACAAAGAAGTATATATATATATATATATATATATATATATATATATATATATGCACACACACATTATCACATTATATATATATATACATACATTATATATATATATATATATATATATATATATATATATATATCATAAAACATGTCTATAGAATCACAAGATAAAATATATACCATTTCCTCTCCCAATTAACTATATGAAAAATCGAATAGACCAGACTATAAGAATGAGGCTTCTATGGAGAAATCTCCAACAAATAACCGAAACTAGCCCTTCGCGTCGGCCGCAACGGAATATTTATTGAATATTTCGACAGCGTAATCGCCCAGATACTGTCAATTAAACAGAATTAGGTGAAAAATAAACTAGGAGAAAATAGAATAAATTTAAATACCTCTACCATGGTTTCGTCCGCATTTTGAGATTTCCAATAATTATGTAATAATTATGTAACTCGAGCATCGGATTCATCAGGAGATTTGCTCTGATCTAGACACTAAATTTTCCAAAGTGATCGCGCCAAGAATTCATTCAAAATGGCTAAGAATCGTGACGTAGTAGCGGTCAGGTTGGAAGTGGTGTGGTTGTTGCTTACGGCTGGTGGCTTTTTTGCTAGAAAGCACAGCACAATACAGCCAAATTTGTATCTCAACCTAATGGGAGATTATTACATATGAAAAAGTTTACATATATATATATATATATATATATATATATATATATATATATATATATATATATATATATATATACATACATACATATACGTGTTTTGCAATGGGTCACTTTGTGGCTCAATGAAAATTTAATAAATTAAATAATCAGAGCTATATATCATAAAACATGTCTCCAGAATTAGCCGTCGAAACGTTCCTATATATATATATATAGGAACGAGTAGGACCCCGACGGCTGAGCTCAAGCCGTTTCGACGGCTAATTCTGGACTAAATGAACATTTTTATTCTGGTATGTGAATAGCCGAGCTTCTCAGGGGGTAATTCCATATTTGGTAAAAATGATTGTCACAAGGATTGGTCAAAAGTTTGTTGTTGAGACATAATAATTCTATCATGGCAATTTGTGGAGGGAAGGGGTAGCTGAACCTGCCAGTAGAAGAAAGAGGGAGAGGGGGTAGAGGAAACCCAGTCGTGTGTTGATAGTGCCAACTACCGCTGGGCAGGAGGTCAAAGAAGATACTAGGGAGGCGGAGGGGGAGGAAGTCGAAACAATAAGTAAAACAATATGGGGTAAATATATAGAAAAATATCGAGTGTTAAAAAACAAGTAAATGTAAAAAAAAACAATTTCTGGTTACTATAACCTAAGGACAGCTATCAAGTCTCTCACTGGTACTACTAGACTAAAGAAGGGTTTACTAGGTGAGACGGAATTATAATGAGACCCTTTTAAGAGGTATAAGTAAACAACCGAATATATCTTACGGTGACGGGTCAACACTGGGGGGCCAAAATACTAAAGAAACTACCACGAAATAATAAATCAGCGTCCCGAGACCAGTACGAAATAAAGGGTTCTACCCCAGGCAGAAGGCCAGCAACCACCCAGTGCAAAAAAAAAAACTAATACGAAATAATAATTCAGAATCCCGAAAAAGAATACTAATTTTTTCTCTAAGGGTGCCGCCACGATACAAAAATTCTAGTGCAAACTACATAAATACTCGTACGAAGTATATGTAAAATTTGATACGGAAAATTAATTCTGAATTCCCCCCCCCCCCCCAAAAAAAAATAAATACTGGTATACGAGAAATTAAAGCAAAGATAATACTAAGAAATATAGAAAGCACGGAAAAGGGGCAGCCATCGGATAAGAAGGCAAGTATCCGGGGCAAATATCCAACACACCGCTCACGCAACGTAACATGGTTCAATCCTCCCCACAACGCCGAGGTGACAACTCCTATCGGGAAAATCTTCTTTAGGCTCATTGAAAAACACATCCCACTACAACACCGCTACCACAACATAATTAACAAAAATACCATCAAACTCTCCTACAGCACCACACCAAACCTTGCACAAAACATCGTCTCCTCTAACAACAAAAAACTCAACCCCTATGGAAGAAATAATCTAAATAGCAGTGGAGAGCCGACCAGGAGGTGCAACTGTCCTGATGGATCCACTTGCCCCCACTACAACAGATGCAGAGATCGTAATGTGATCTACCAGTGCAACGTGAGGACGGGCACCTCCAACAAAGCTTATATAGGATTAACCGCATGTGACTTCAAGACCCGGCTATACCAACACAGACATACCTTCCGAAACCCGGCCCGGCTTCACGCCACTACACTTTCGGGCCACATATGGAACCTCAAGGATAACAATATTACCTATGATCTCACTTGGAGCTTACTGTCCAGAGCCAACTCTTACACGGGAGGACGCCGTCCGTGCAATTTATGCTCTGAGGAAAGTTTACAAATGCTGTTTTCGACGGACCAACTCCTAAACAAGAAAGATGAACTGGTAACTGCATGTAAACACAGATTGCGTAGGAGTTACCTCGCCCTCAAACCCCATAATGACCCGGGGGGAGGGTAGACTAGGGCTATAACACCCCACTTGCCGATTTTGTAATGAGTAACCCCTGCTTGCAAAGGTAGACGTAAGATCTTCTTTTATATCTTTTTATCGCTTCCTCTATATTTCCTTCTTCCCCTCATCCCTCCCTAGTCCTTCCACCCCAGTCCTCTTTCTTTGTCGTCGTCCTTTTACTTTCTCGCCCACCCGAGGCAGCCCCTCGGTCCTTTGTAGCCTCAGTACCCCCACCCCCTTCCCCTATTCTATGATTGATTTGGCCGACTCCGATTTTTATAACAGATGTGTTAGACTCCGGATACTTGCCTTCTTATCCGATGGCTGCCCCTTTTCCGACTTTCTATATTTCTTAGTGGTATCTTTGCTTTAATTTCTCGTATATCAGTATTTATTTTTTTTTTGGGGGGGTGGATTCTGAATTAATTTTCCGTATCAAATTTAACATATACTTCGTACGAGCATTTATGTAGATTGCACTAGAATTTTTGTATCGTGGCGGCACCCTTAGAGAAAAAATTAGTATTCTTTTTCGGGATTCTGAATTATTATTTCGTATTAGTTTTTTTTTTTTGCACTGGGTGGTTGCTGGCCTTGTGCCTGGGGTAGAAACCTTTATTTCGTACTGGTCTCGGGACGCTGATTTATTATTTCGTGGTAGTTTCTTTAGTAGTTTGGCCCCCCACTTGTTGACCCGCCACCGTAAGATATATTCGGTTGTTTACTTATACCTCTTAAAAGGGTCTCATTATAATTCCGTCCCACCTAGTAAATCCTTCTTTAGTCTAGCAGTACCAGTGAGAGACTTGATAGCTGTCCTTAGGTTATAGTAACCAGAAATTGTTTTTTTTTTTTTTACATTTAATTGTTTTTTAACACTCTCGATATTTTTCTATATATCTACCCCATATTGTTTTACTTATTGTTTCGACTTCCTCCCCCTCCCTAGTATCTTCTTTGACCTCCTGCCCAGCGGTAGTTGGCACTATCAACGCACGACTGGGTTTCCTCTACCCCCTCTCCCTCTTTCTTCTACTGGCAGGTTCAGCTATCCCTTCCCTCCACAAATTGCCATGATAGAATTATTATGTCTCAACAACAAACTTTTGACCAATCCTTGTGACAATCACTGTTACCATATATGGAATTACCCCCTGAGAAGCTGGGCTATTCACATACCAGGATAAAAATGTTCATTTAGTCCAGAATTAGCCGTCGAAACGGCTTGAGCTTAGCCGTCGAGGTCCTACTCGTTCCTATTACCCACTCTACTACCCTAAGTATTGAGTATTTTGGTGCGTTATGGTCCACCTGGTTCCTTACCACATTTCCTTCGTTATATATATATATATATATATATATATATATATATATATGTGTGTAGGAGGTGAGTTTTATTGTAGCACAATAAAGCAATGCAAATATCGGATAAGTAGCACTCTACTATTTGTAAGACAGGAGTAAAAACAATATAAGATCACCCATCTCTCCTCCTCTCTCATCCTTCCTTCTTATACTCCTCCCCCACCATTCTTTACTCTCATCTCCTCCTCTTCCTGATCATTTCCACCCCCACCCCCCTCTTTATCCCTATATCACACATCAATCTTAAATTATTTTTCATATGTTGATTTAAAACTTCACTATTCACAAGTTTTTTTTAATCTTCATATCATGTATCCCTATTTTATCTGATGAAAACGCAGATATCATCTCATGATGATATTTGTTTTTGAAACGCGCATAATAAAATACTTGGAACTCTTTTAACCATCTTTTGATCTTATATTATATGTATATATATATATATATATTTATTAAAATAACAGATTAAAGTTTAAGCAAAGAATCGGTGCTTTCACTCTTAACAGGATCTTCTGAAACTAACAAAGTCAATCTGTAAACGCAGAAGTGGATATTTCAAAAAACGTTGCAACCGGAGGAAGACAGGAAGACGATACTTTGGTTTGTGGAAATATATATATATAGGAAAATGTATGACCCCAACGACAGAGCTCAAGCCGTTTCGACGGCTATTTCTGGAGTCCAGAAATAGCCGTCGAAGCGGCTTGAGCTCTGACGTCGGGGTCATACATTTTCCTATTACCCACTCTACTACCCTAAGTATTGAATATTCTGGTGCGTTATGGTCCATCTGGTTCCTTACCACAACTCCTTCGTTATATATATATAAATATATATATAAATATATATATATATGACGAAGGAAATGTGGTAAGGAACCAGATGGACCATAACGCACCAAAGTACTCAATACTTAGGGTAGTAGAGTGGGTAATAGGAACTAGTAGGACCCCGACGGCTGAGCTCAAGCCGTTTCGACGGCTAATTCTAGACTAATTAGAATTAGCTGTCGAAACGGCTTGAGCTCAGCCGTCGGGGTCCTACACTCGTTCCTATATATATATATATATATATATATATATATATATATATATATATATATATTAATATAGATGAGATTCTACAGGACGACTAGAACTGTTTCATTCTTTAGAAATCATCAGGAATCGATTCCTGATTATTTCTAAAGAATGAAACAGTTCTAGTCCTGTAGAATCTCATCTATATTAAAACTTTTATACTCTGCTATAAATCGAGTACCTTACTTACTGTGGTTACCTCGATTAAACCCGGAATAATTTAACTATATATATATATATATATATAGTGAAAACTTGGACGGGAACAAAAACACAGAGGTAGTACAAACAAAAGTTTATTAGGTTCACGCTCTTGAGAGTGGGGTGTGTGGAACGACGTTTCGGGCATAAGCCCTTCTTCAGGAGAAAAGTGGGTGGGAAGAGAGTTCCGAGGGTATGTGTGGGAGGGGTGGAGAGACATTTAGATAAAAGGGGGGGGGAGAGGAAAAACGGTGGAAATGGTACAAATAAAAATAAACATAAAGATAAACAAGTGGTGGAAGGTTGTGGGCCTTTACGGCTGGTAGCGGGTGGAGTAGGGAGAGCGAGGCAGGGGGTCCGAGCGGGGAGGGGTGGTGTTTGTGTATGTGTGTAGGTGTACGTGTGTGTGTGTGTTAATGTGAGAGTTGGGGGAAGAACGAGGTTCCATATTCAGGAAAAGGTGTGTGTGTGGGGTGGGGTGTAGATCGGTGTGTGCGTGCGTGTGGATGGGGAGCGGTCAGAGGGGTGGGGGAAGAGGGGGATTCCGGAGGCTGAGTGTGTATAAGTGGGGGGTACGCACGTGTGTGTTAGTGTTTATACGTGGTGTGGATGTAGGTGGCATGGTTCGAAAAATAATTGTGAGTGTATGTCCGTGGGTAAGTTCCTAAGGTAGTTCCGTGGAGTGTACGATGAGCTGCTGGATATTATTTATTGTATTAGAATATATATATATATATATACATACATATATATATATACATACACATATATATTTATACGTACACACACACACACACACACACACACATATATATATATATATATATACATACATCGATATACACATATATACATGAAATCATGTGTCTTTGCATGTTTCTATACCTAATCTACTAAGCCGCAGTAGTAGTAGTAGTAGTAGTAGTAGTAGTAGTAGTAGTAGTAGTAGTAGTAGTAGTTTGTTGTAGGTTCAAATCACGCCTAGGTCAATTTTTACCTTTCATCCTGCAAGTCAAGAACTGAGGTCGATTTAATTGGTCAAACTGTTGGTCCTGTGTCTCAGTTAAAATCATCTTTAATTGTCTCCACTGACTTTGTCATCATTTGTAGTAAAAATAAAGAAGATAAAATTGTATTCTTTTTATCACTAGATTCTACTTTACAATTTAAAAGTCTCCAATTACACCTTTAAATATACAAATACGTCATCAACAACACCAACAACAACAACAAAACAAAACAAAAATTACATAAAATGAAACATGTAAATTAATATCATTTTCCAGAATTTTCGAAATAATGCTCTGTATAAAAATTTAGATTTCGCCAGAAAAGTCTATGTTGTATGAAAAATAAAACATAATGAAATATAAAGATGATTTTCATATAAAAACCTGAGAAATGTAACAAAAAAAAAAAAAATTATTTTTTCAGAACTGAAGAAAATTCGCCATGACAGACGCAGTTGTTCACATTTGTTGACGTGGTTTTATTTATATTATTGTGTTTAATCTAACACTGAGAATATTAAATGGTGGCTAAGTGTAGAATGCAATTGATTTATAGAGATATAGAATCACATGATCATGGTTTGAATGAGTAATATCTGGATAACGTATATATATATATATATATATACGTTATCCAGATATATACATACATGTGTATGTATATATACATCTATATATATATGTTTGTGTAATTATATATAGATACATGCAAATATATAATATATATATATATATATATATATATATATATATATATATATATATATATACACACACACATATATATATATATATATATATATATATATATATATATATATATATATATATATGTGTGTGTGTATATATATATATATATATGTTATCTAGATATATACCTATATGTATATATGTATATATACATCTATATGTATGTGTGTCTAATTATATATATGCATGCATGCAAATATATATATATCACTCTTCCATATATATATATATATAAATATATATATATATATATATATATATATATATATATATATATATATATATATCAGATGGTGTTTTATTTTTATAAATATTCAACAGAAAATATAATACTGTTATCTTTATACGCCGTTCTCTGAATGTTTTTTCTGCGTGTATATGTGTAAGTATATATGTGTATGTATATATATGTATGCATGTGTCTGTATGTGTATATATGTATGCATGTATGTGTATACATATATGTGTTCATGTGCGTGTGAGGGCTGTCTTAGTGCTTATTGCGTTTTTATTGCTTACATATTTTTGTTCTTTCGTTTCGTTTGCAACTTATCAAAATCAATGTTCTCCTCATGTGTAATATATATCATTAAATAGTAGATAAATGGAATATAAAAATATAATATATCTATAAGTAGTTCACTGGTTTAGCATTAGAAAATCAGATATATGTATTCAAATATCATAGTGAGACAGAATAGAAATTACCGTGTAGATTTCTCGTTTTGCATGCAATTGCTGCTGCCATATATAACATTTTGAAACATTAATTGACGAACGAATAACTATTCTAAAGAGATTATGCAATAGTGATTGCCTAAACACGTGAAATGAATTTTTCACACGTTGTCCACACGTCGCCAAACACCTATTTCATAATTACAAGGCTCCGGACTGATTCTTCGTAATTTTATTTTCAACCTAAAAACTTTTCGGACTTTCGCAGTTATCTCCCTTACATCTCCCGCACGCAGTCTAGTGTTGCCTGTGTGAAGTGACCGGGTTTCTGCGCATGCGCGTTCGTACGGTTGTCCTTCCTGTACCTATAACCATGCCCATTCCGAGATGAGGATCCGCTAAGTTGAAACAATTGTTCTCGGTATGGTGAACTTACTGTTGTGTAACCACTTCTACCTAACTCGTCCCTTGGACTGAGTGCTCTACCACTACGGGTATTACCTTCCAGTGTTCCACCACTATATATATATATATATATAGGTGTCTGTGTATGATATGTTTTGTAGAGTGAGTTTAATGTGTAAATATTTCATAAAATTGTAGGAAACTGAAACACACAAACACTGCTATGATGATCATGATAAACATCATGTTACGAAAGACACCTTAGCAAACGGAAAAGCCGCCGGAGAAGAAGACTGAGTACAATGTCTATCCCTACCCCCTCACCCTTTCTATCGCTGCTTAATTCATTTTTCTTTTTCTTTTTTTTTTTCATTCCCCGCTTTTCAAAGTATGTTTTGTTTTTCTATAAACGGCTTTGTAAATATCAAATAAAAACAAACAGCTCTATATTACAATAGTATTTTCTCTGTCAGGCAAACATTATCATCTGCCAGCGGATTGGCAGTATCGGTAGAGGGTCGGACGCCATGCTTTCCAGCATAGTTACGTCCCTTTACGATCTGAGTTCAAATCCCGCCGAGGTTAACTTTGCCTTTCATCCTTACGGGGTCGATAAAATAAAGTACCAGTAATGCACTGGATAATTGCTGGCCTTGTGCCTAAAGTAGAAACAATTATCATCTGCCAAAAACGTTCGAACATTTTGGTTTAGAATTCATGCAACACAAATTTTAGACAAAAAGGCGACAGAGGACAAATGTACTAAAACCTCCTTCACCACCTCTGATGTGTAGCTGTCTCCATCTCTCTCTCTCTCTCTCTCTCTCTCTATATATATATATATATATATATATATATATATATATGTATGTATATATATATATATATATATATATATATATATATATATATATATATATATTGTTATACTTTGGGAGGGTCATGTTGCCAATAAGAAACACACGCACCAGTTGCTTTCACTTCAATTTATTATATATTTATAAATTTATAAATTTACAAATTTACAAACTTATAAATTTCTGGTTGGTTGGTTGGTTCCACAACCAGACAGTTGTTTATATACAGTCATAGTCCCCCCGTCACACACTCTGTGACCTCCTCAGTGACTGGGGATTCCTTTCTTTGTTTCTGTGCCTTTCCTTTCTTCTATCCTGCGCCATTTTGTTTCTGTGTGTGTGTTGTGTGCTCAGTTTGCGCATGCGCCACATCCAGGTGTCTGTGTGTGTTTGAGAACATAGAAATAAAAATAGAATCCACACACAGAAAAGATGCAATGTTTAGGCAAATAACAGAGGCAGTAAGCATAAAAGAATTACAACCAAAATTAAATAGAAAATATGAGTGGAATAGCAACATCACAACTTACAATTAAGGACAAAATGAAAACACACACAGGACAAAATGAAAACACACACACACATAGAACAAACAACTTACAATTAAGGACAAAATGAAAACACACACAGGACAAAATGAAAACACACACACACATAGAACAAACAACCAACCAACAATAAATAAATAAATAAATAAACAAATAGATAAATGAACACAAACACACACAGACACCTGCATGTGGCGCATGCGCAAACTGAGCACACAACACACACACAGAAACAAAATGGCGTAGGATAGAAGAAAGGAAAGGCTCAGAAACAAAGAAAGGAATCCCCAGTCACTGAGGAGTTCACAGAGTGTGTGACGGGGGGACTATGACTGTATATAAACAACTGTCTGGTTGTGGAACCAACCAACCAACCAGAAATTTATAAGTTTGTAAATTTGTAAATTTATAAATTTATAAATATATAATAAATTGAAGTGAAAGCAACTGGTGCGTGTGTTTCTTATTGGCAACATGACCCTCCCAAAGTATAACAATATCGGTTTGAACACACGATTTCAGATAAAGAATCATGCTAAACAAATTCAGAAACGAAATATATATATATATATATATATATATATGAAGAGGTTATATTTAATTTGTTGGGATACAACAAGCTAAAAATATTTTTATAACTGATATAAAGCACTCAACAAATTATTGGAAGCTCCAACCGTTAAGGTTGCCTTTTTTTCAGGGTATGTCAATATTTATTTATAAAATTAATCTGTATTGTATTTTATCAGATGAAAGCGCACCATAATTTGCTTTGGTGGCCCTTGAAATATGTATAATAAAATAAATATGGTTTTATAAATCTAGTTTCCATTTGTTAATATATTGTATATATATATGGGGTGGGGGGATGTATGTATTTGTATGTCCCTCTATATTTATTTATTTCACTATCTCTGTACACACACACACATGCACACATATATATATAAAGAGAGAGAGAGAGAGAGAGAGAGAGAGAGAGAGAGAGAGAGAGAGAGAGAGAGAGAGAGAGAGGGTGAAATATCATGATTTGTGGTATGTGTTCCGGTATTCTGACTTCAAATCCTTTCCACATATATTTGCCTTTCATCCTTTCGAACTCGATAAAATATTACCAGTCTAATACTGTTTCGATACTTCCTCTATATCTTCTTTAAACTTCCTCCCTAGCTCTCTCTTTCTACATCTTTCTCTCATTCTTTCTCACCCTCTTACCCCCCCCCCCCCCCCATCTCTCCTACCACTCCCCTCTCTCTCCCTCTCTCTTTCAATGGAACAAATCAGCTCTATTCCCTCTAAAGAGGGGATTTTCTCCGCCAAGTTTAATGTGCCCAAAATACGCCGCATATCATGGCGGCTCCTCTAGAACTCCATCGGGAGTTAGATTCATACACACACACACACACACACACACACATATATATATACATATATGCATGTGTGTATATATGTACATATGTGGATGTGTATATGTATATATATATATATATGTGTGTGTGTTTGTGTTTGTGTGTATTACTTTGTGTTTGTCTACAATCCATAATCCAGGGCCTTGTTACACTTTATTGAAGAAGACAAACATTACTTATTCCGTCCTTAAAAGAAGCGTTATTCTATTATTCTATTATGTGTTCCAGCCGAAAATCTCAGGCCACGCTGGGGCACCGCCAATGTTATGTATAATTTTTTCATAAATAAAATCTTTAGGTCCAAAGATACTGAGAAAGCTCTCCGTATATATTTTATAATCAATTTCAATGACAAATTCAATGACAAATGAATACTTTCACCTCAAACTTATAAATGTGGCATTCGAGACGTCTACATAGAAGTGTCTGTTATGAAGCTGAATTAATTTGTTTTGACATTCACTTCCTACGTAATGTAAGTCAGAAATATAGGAATGAAGGCTAGAATAAAGTAAGAAAAATAACACATCAGTTTACATATAAAGAATGATATGTTCATGCGCGGACTCAGCCGAAAAACCGCTCTGACCTAAGTGTAGAGTCTGTCACATTCTCCCCTTCCTTTTCTTCCTTCCTCAGTCTAGTTTTCTTTCCTCTTCCTCTCATTAATGGCATTTATAGTCCTTTCCAATACTGCTTTCTTTGCCTGTATCTTTAAACAAATAAAAATAAACTCATTAACTATCTAAAGTTGAAATTGGGTGAAGACACTTAAAAGACGGACGAAGAGGTTACCATCAGCCGCTACGAGGAATCGAACCCCATATCTGCCAGGTACCGATATCTGGGAGATATGGGGTTTCGGTTCCTGATAGAAACTCCACACAACTCTTTGTATTAAGGCTCCGAGATATCGGCTACATACACCATGTTTCTTCGTTTACATCAGATTACACTTTCACCTCAAACAATAACAACAAGGGTTTAAAGTGATCTACCTTGCTAAAGCCGGGGTTTGCCTAGTGGCCGTTAGTGAAAAGATTCTCCAGTTATCCCTATCGTCCACATCTTCTCACCAAACACCTGACTTTCATCTTCTCCTTTATCATAATTCCTGGTCTTCCTCTTTCTCTACTTCCTTCCGCCTTTATCTCCATCATTTCACCAAGTCACTTCCATCCTTCCTCAACACCTCAGGCAAAGACCTCGCTTTCATTCCTCTTAATATTCTCATCATTTGTGTCTTCCTTTCCCTCGCTCATACTCCACTCGGTCATACTCAACTCGGGGATGCTCCACTCGGTCATACTTAACTCGGGGATACTCCACTCGGGGATACTCCACTCGGTCATACTCCAATCGGTCATACTCCACTCGGTCATACTCTACTCGGTCATACTCCACTCGGTGAGACTCCACTCAGTCATACTCCACTCGGGTATACTCCACTCGGTTATACTCCACTCGGGAAGACTCCACTCAGTCATACTCCACTCGGGTATACTCCACTCGGTTATACTCAACTCGGGGATACTCCACTCGGTCATACTCCACTCGGGGATACTCCACTCGGTCATACTCCACTCGGTCATACTCCACTCGGGGATACTCCACTCGGTCATACTCAACTTGGGGATGCTCCATTCGGTCATACTTAACTCGGGGATACTCCACTCGGTCATACTCCACTCGGGGATACTCCACTCGGTCATACTCCATTCATCCGTTGGACTATTCTTATTTCCGTTCCTCTCTCCTTCTCCCCGTTTATCCCCCATATCCCCCTAGCATAAACCATAGCACCTCTCACACATGTAGTATACAGTTATTTCCCCCCATACCACCACTCACACATGTAATATACAGTTATTTCCCTCCAATACCACCTCTCACACATGTAATATACAGTTATTTCCCCCCATACCCTCTCTCACATGTAGTATACAGTTATTTCCCTCCAATACTACCTCTCACACATGTAATATACAGTTATTTCCCCCCATACCCTCTCTCACATGTAGTATACAGTTATTTCCCCCCATACCCTCTCTCACATGTAGTATACAGTTATTTCTCCCCATACCCTCTCTCACACATGTAGTATACAGTTATCCCTCCCATACCATCTCTCACATGTAGTATACAGTTATTTCCCCCATACCATCTCTCACATGTAGTATACAGTTATTTCCCCCGTACCACCTCTCACACATGTAGTATACAGTTATCCCCCCATACCATCTCTCACATGTAGTATACAGTTATTTCCCCCCATACCCTCTCTCACACATGTAGTATACAGTTATTTCCCCCGTACCACCTCTCACACATGTAGTATACAGTTATTTCCCCCATACCACGTCTCACACATGTAGTATACAGTTATTCACATGAACGGAATCCAGCCAGGCCTGGGCTAATTGGAAGATCGTAGTTGGGGCTGTTTGGGACAAATCTCGTCTAATGAAGAGAAAACTAGTGTAAATTAAGACAAAGAAAGCAAAACAACAGTTTACACTTATAGCTAATGTTTCATGATATTTTGGGTGGGCAGAATATCCAGGGATGGACCCTGATCTCGGCTAGTCTTGCTTGGATCAATTCCAGTCGGATCAATTGGAGACGGTTGCTAATGGCAGGACACACTGGAAGGACTGTTTAAGGCCTCCATGACCTTCTCAGGAATAAGTGGGCGGAGAAGAAGAATTCTGTCTCAAGCTGTATTTCTAACATAAGTAAGTTCGAAGGAGATGAGTAATCTGGGTCAAATAAAAAAAAACAAGGCAATCGACTTCGATATTAAGTATTTATGCTTCCTTCATGCTGTAAACATTTTAGAAGATACTTAAACTTGTGATGTCTTTAAGAATTAGATATCATTTCAGTTTTATTACGGATAGCAACATAACGTTAGAATGAAAAACATCGAGATAGAGTAAAACCGTCATTTAATTTGTCACTAAAATATAATTAATTCCGTCTTGACACATAACACAATAATATAGGGTGTCATTAACATTAAAATAACTTTATTTTGTGAAATATTTCATGACATATATGTTAGGGATATATTGATATATTCAATGATTGGGTGTTCTTTTCAGTTTCGATGATTTAGCTATCAGAGAGAAAATAACTACACCTTTATTACGAACCATGCTACATGCAGCTGCTATTTCTAACAGATCAAGATTGCATTATATGGAAATGTACATTTCCAGTAGATATTTCCCACGCAAAAAGCACATACGTTACTGCTGATGTTTTCCTTAGTACCAAGTGAGTAGACCTCACCGATGATGTATAAAAGTCTTCGAACTCTAGCATCTGGCGTTCTCACATGGCTACTGAGGTAGCTGAGACATGATCACCATTAAATACCCCTGTAGTTAGACATATATATTTATTATACATATGCATGCCGTCATATATCATTTTAATACCGGCATATATAGAGAGAAAGTGACATACAGAGATATGTATATATAAATACTATATATATATATACACACACAAACACATGCTTACGCACGTTCACAAGTATAGCTCTTTTTACAAAACGGTATATATATATAAATGATGGCTGCTCTCTCGTTATCGAGTATGGCCATTGCACAATATAACATTATTAATAATTATTAATCAATTCTTTCGGGCAAGGTCTGCGCGTGAAAAATATATTTAAAGTGAGGAAAGCCAATCCCACTCTCTGAGCGACAGTAGCTATAACCCGAAAAGAAGAACTGATCAACATTATCCGTAACTATTGAGCTGTAGGTTTTATGTCGGAGTTATACCAACTTCGTGAGTTGTCTGTTAGAAGAATGCCCTGACAAAGACTAGGGGTTCTTTACTCCCAGTGGTTTAACTGCGCGATCGGGTATCCAGCCCGATTATTTCTATGTCCCCGTGCACATACACACTTATGCGCACATGCATATACATTTATAAATATATATATATATATATATATATATATATATATATATATATTTTCTTTTGGTCGTTTTGGAAGCCTAAACAATGCAGATGGGTAATTCTCCGGGTAACAAGATCCGGTGGTGAAGCGAGAGATGTAAGTGAATGTAGAATGAGATGTATAGTGTGTAGAAGAACGTAGGAAAGAGCGTAAAAAATGAAAGTAATAACACGAGATAGAGTTACCTTGGGAGAGATTTAATTGTCCCTATATTTCGGATTCACATCCATCAACTGGGATTTTTCCGGGGGGGGGGGGGGGGGAAGGTTATCTGTCGGAGAGGAGCGATACGTGTCCTCTACTGTTCGTTGTTTTGAATATCTTAGGTATTCAGCAGAGCCCGCGCGCGCGAAATGAGTTCTGTCAAGCAGAGGTCGACGGCCGAAATAGTTCTTTTAATTGTGAGAGTGGGGTGACGTTAGCTGTCAATCCATTGTATTATCAGTCTGTGCTGATTTATGTATTAGCAGTGTTGTATAGTGTATTCGTGTGGTGGTGGTATTCCTGCCTGTTTGGTGAATGCTACTGTATGTGCGTGTGTTGTTGTCTCATTTGTTTAAATCAACTCATTTCGTCTGCTTGTTTGGTGACTGCTACTGTGTGTGTGTGTGTGTGTGTGTGTGTGTGTGTGTGTGTGTGTGTGTGTGTGTGTGTGTGTGTGTGTGTGTGTGTGTGTGTGTGTGTGTGTGTGTGTGTGTGTGTGTGTGTGTGTGTGTGTGTGTGTGTGTGTGTGTGTGTGTGCGTGTGTGTGTATGTGTGTGTGCGTGTCTTGTTGCCTCGTTTGTTTAAACCAACCACCTCATTTCGCTTCTCTCGGATCGGTTAATTATTTGTGGCCCTAGGCGTTTGATCCAAAGTGCTTTCTTGATTCGTAACGTGCCGACGTTACGTTCTGTCGCTAGCACTGTGACAATGGGCCTTCCATCTTTGTTTCCGCAATTTGGTTATGTGTTTCCGGAAAGACGAGACCCTTGTGTTGATGTGCTCCTTGATCCGGATGTGTAGCGGCCGAATTGTGCTACCGATATAGTAGTGGTTGCACTTATCACATTCTACCTTATACACGACGTATGTGCGTAGGCAACAGTTCGTATGGCGCATGGGGCAGTTTCTGAGGGACCAGGCGTCAGTCGATTTCCCGGGTTTCCTGGAGAGGCATCTTCGCAGGGAAGGGCCCGAGTGGGCCAGGTGGATATCGAGGCCCTCCCTCCGAATAGCCCTGCGGATAGCGTTGGTGATATTCTTGCCCAGGTGTGGTATTTTATATCTTGTTGCATTGCTGTTGAAGGGGGAAAGCCCGAAGCTTGCACACTTCAACAGCAATGCAACACACCAGCTGTAATTTATGAAGCTGTGGTCACTTCCAACCGACCAAACCAACCACAAGAGGTCAAATCCTATGTGGGCATGGCGGAGGGCCGATTTAAGGAACGATTCCTGAACCATCAGTCGATCTTTAGGTACCCGGACAGACGTACATCCACGAAACTCGCGAGCCACCTATGGTCCCTCAAAGACTCAAGTATAGAATACTCCATTCAATGGAAAGCCATCACTAAGTCGGATGGGAAATACGCAAGGGGAAATCCGTCGTGTGGACTGTGTATTGACGAACGAATAACTATTTTAAAGAGATTATGCAATAGTGATTGCCTAAACACGAGATATGAATTTTTCACAAGTTGTCCACACGTCTCGAAACACCTATTGCATAACTACAAAGCTCCGGATTGAATGAATTATTGTAACAACATCAATATTTTTTCTTATCAACTAAAAACTTTTCGGACTTTCCCAGTTATCTCCCTTACACCTCTCGCACGCATTTTAGTATTGCCTGTGTGAAGTGACGGGTTTCTGCGCATGCGCGTTCGTACGGTTGTCCTTCCTGTTCTGTATAACCATGCCCATTAGCAGCTGACGATCCGCTAAGGTGAAACAATTGTTCTCGGTATGGTGAACTAACTGTTGTGTAACCACATCTATCTAACTCGTCCCATGGACTGAGTGCTCTACCACTACGGATATTACCTTCCAGTGTTCTACCACTATATATATATATATATATATGAAAAACAAGGGGAAGAAGAATACTGTAGGGTTGCACATGGATTACATATTATAAAATGAGTCCCTCATCAGTGATTTTGCCAACCGATACCTCAGGTTGGTGCGAGCAATAACTAAAATAAGCTATTGGGACAAGTGAAACGCGTAAAGCGGTGAGACAAGTAAACAACAGAAGGAAAAGAAAACCGAAGGTTGGAAAACAGCAAGCCACATGGTAGTTATCCGATCAGCATAATCTGGGTGAATTTCATGAGCGGTCAGAGAAGCGGACCGTACGCCGTGAGTTCGGTGTGAGAAAGAAGGAACCCCACTACTAGCGAACGGGAGGAAGTGAGAAGGAGAGAAACAGAGAGTGAGTGAGTAAAAGTGCGAGGAAGAGGTCAGTCGAGAGAAAAAGTGTAACTGACAGAGAGGATGAAAGAAGGTAAGAGAAACAGAGAGAACGGAGGAGCAGTAAGAGAGAAAGAGAGAAACAGATAATCGCAGTTTAGGTAAATATATATGAAAAACAAGGGGAAGAAGAATACTGCATGGTTGCACATGGATTACATATTATAAAATTAGTCCCTCATCAGTGATTTTGCCAACCGATACCATACATATGTACATATGTATATACATATTTAGACATTTTGGGATGGCTGTTGCCTCTATGAGTTCTTCGCCTTTTGTTAGCTTTTGTTTTTTGTCCTACAGGTTGTCCAAAATCACCCACCTCACCAAGTAAACTTGGAGGGTTTGCCGGTTTAGTCGCCGACGACCCAACCAGTTGACAGGTTGTACTAGGTTACCAGTAGCACTCAAGAGTGACCCGACATAATACACACACACACACACACACACACACACACACACACACACACACACACACACACACACACACACACACACACACACACACACACACACACACACATATATATATATATATGTTCCTGATGATTTCTAAAGAATGAAACAGTTCTAGTCCCGTAGAATCTCATCTATATTAAAACTGTTATTACTCTGCAATGTATTGAGTACCTTACTTACTGTGGTTACCTCCCACTCAACCCGGAATAACGTATATATAATATATATATGCTGAATATTATAATGATGCACTTAGAAAAGCTGGTTACTGCGAGAAAATTGAATATCTAGACGATAACCACATAAGTACTATGAATAAAACACATCTAAGTCGAACTAGTATTGCACCACGCACACACATCAATAGGCATACTAACAGGTGCAAACCAGCAAATAGAGTCAGACGTAGAGAGTACATATGGTATAACCCCGTGTACAATTCTTCTATTAGCACTAAGATTATCTCACAATTCTATACACTAATCAATAAACACTTTACAACTTCACATAAATACTATAAAATCTTTAACTCGCGCACCATTAGACTCTCATACTCCACTGCACGTAACATAGAACAACTAATTAGAAAACTCAACTCAGCAATACTGAATAAGTACATCCCTAATGACTCAGCGCACCAGCATAGCAACATACAACGCACTAATACGCAGCCACAACCCCACCAAACTATCCAGGATTCTACTGCAAAACATAAAAATAGTTGTAACTGCACCAAACCAGGTACGTGCCCACTAAATAACCAGTGCCTAGCACGCAATATTGTCTACCGGTGTACAATAAATTCCGGGACCAACAAATGGTATTACGTCGGATGTACCGCAACTTCTTTCAAGGCTCGCCTATACCAACATCGATCTTCGATCAGGCACGAGAAAATGCGCTCCGTAACAACCCTCGCCGATAAAGCCTGGCAGCTTCGGAGGAACAATCAAGCGTTCTCCCTTGATTGGCAAATGATTGCAGCTGCGCCTGCATATCAGCAAAATCATCGATTCTGCAAGTTATGCAATTTAGAGATATACTGCATTTTAACGTCGGTAAACAAACTTTTGAACAGCAAAATTGAACGTTCTCTATACTGTAACCATCGTTTGAAAACGACTTTTTCTTTTTTTAAATGCATATAATGTTACCTTTTTACACCAACGTTTGCAAATTTCTGTCTTATATGTTTATACACTAGATATGGCTTTATATAATAATAGTACTAAACACTGTTTTTCTGGACCCCTTTAGAAATAACCTGCTACTATAATAGCCCTAATAACTTGTCTGTGACACTGTACCACTTTGACCCCTCTAACTAAATTTTGTCCGAACAACACCACTAGAAGAATCTACTTCCCAGCCAACCTTAGCACGCCTCATTAAGCTAACTGCTGCCAAAACATTCTCTCTTCACAATCTCTACTAGTCTGACAGTCTTAAACCCTAAGACTCCCTCCACCTTACTCACTTCCCTCTTCCCCTTCACTTCCTACCTCCTTCTTTATCTCTTATCTAGTGTGTAAAATATTTTCATATCATTCTAATACAAAGGTCTGATGACATGGTGTGTTGGCTTACAGTGTACTTTCGGCTTTTGATAATATTTGTGTATTATTCAAATAGCGAGGTATAGGTAACTCATACACTATAGAAACAATTGTTACCTAATAAATTCTATATACCCGCATTTGCATTTCGTAAATTTTTTCTCCATATATATATATATATATATATATATATATATACAATATATTAATAAATGGAAATTATATTTATAAAACCATAATTATTTCATTATATATATTTCAACGGCTACCAAGGCAATCCTGGTGCACTTTCATCAGATAAAATACAAGATTTGTTTTATAAATATTGACATAACCGTGGTAAAACAACCTTTGAATTGCCCTCAATAAAAAATGTTTCCACTATCCAGCGAACTTTCAACCGTCAAGGTTGTTTTTCAACGGTTATGTCAATATTTATAAAACAAATCTTGTATTTTATCTGATGAAAGTGCACCAAGACTGCCTTGGTAGCCCTTGAAATATATATAATAAAATAATTATGGCTTTATAAATATAATTTTCATTTATTAATATATTCAATATTCATTCCAGTTTACTGTTGAGTGCTTTATATCAGTTATAAACTTTTAAGCTGGTTGGAATCCCAACAAATTATAACTACTGCATGTATTTAGCTCTATTATTGTTGAGCACTTTAAATTATAACTGATAATTAAATAATGGAATTCTTTAAGATCTCTTCTTCTCTAAAAGACATAACTCTACCTAAGAATAAGGTCTATCTCAAATAACTCATTGAGAAATCGGACTCCTTTATAAGAAGACTTAGATGGCGTGCTTTCCATTTCGATAGAAAATCAGATGAAAAAGCAAATAAATCCAACTTCGATATGATCTTCAAATCCAAGAAAAATCCACCTAACAACAAACTATTAATGGAATTTGAAAATGAAATAATACCAATTATACAAAACATCAAATTCAAGAAAAACCAATTTGTAGGCCAGGAATACCTTAAAGGTCTTAAGAATAATATAGAAAATATTGAAGGAACTGAGAAAATTCTCGTTAAATCTGACAAAACCAACAATCTATATGGAATGCAAAAGGACGAATATAATAATCTTATATTGAAGGAACTAAGGAAAAACTACAAGAGAGCAACCAATGATGACCTTGAAATGCTAAACAGAGAAGCTTCTGATATAATTCATAAATTAGGCTTCGAAAATAGGACCGAACCCTTTATACCTAGAAAACCAAAAATTAATTTGAAAGACCACAAAAGAAACTTTGCAATAGAATTACCAGTTAGACTTATAGCACCATCTAAATCAGACTTAGGCATAGTTAGTAAACATATATTAGATAGAATCATACCGTAACTCAAAGAAATATCTTACTTAAAACTTTGGAACGGGACGAATGAAGTTATAGATTGGTTCAATAATTATAAAATATAAGCATAACAAAAAATTCATTCAAATGGATATTGCAAATTACTACTCCTCTATCACTCCTAATTTACTTAATAAGGTCCTTATCTACGCATCTAAATATACTGATTTATCTAGCGATGAAATGCATATAATTTTAACTGCACGGAAAACCTTAATTAAATTTAACAACCATCTTTGGACCAGAGCCGATAGAGATAATAATTTCGATATCACTATGGGGTCATCAGACTCGGCGCAATTAACAGATCTTGTGGGGCTTTTTATTAACAATGCATTACATAGAAAACTACCGGAGATGACCGGTGGTTTATATCGTGATGATATGCTGCTGTTAATTGAAAATAATAATAATTGTGAAATCAATAGAAAAAGAAAATCAATATTAGAATTGTTTAGCAGCTATAATCTTAAGTTAGAAATAGAGAATAATTATAAAATAGTTAACTTTTTAGACGTAACATTAAACCTTAATACTGGGCTTTACTAGCCATTCCATAAAATTAAGGAGAATTTAAATTATGTTAACTTTAACTCTAATCATCCTAGATCTGTTAAGAACACTATCGTAAATTCTGTACAGCAACGTATTTCTAGAATTTCAGCGAATAAAAATATATTTGAAGATAAGGCACAATATTATAACGAAGCTTTAAGTAGAGCAGGCTATAATAATGAAATTAAATACATCGACAATAATGATAAGGCAATTAACCATGATATTAAACATAATATTAATTATAATTATAATTATAATGATTTCATTTATTAGCCACAAGGGCCGACATGTAGGGGACAATACAAAGACAGGGACAGTGGGGTTTTACAATAAAGTCGAGTAAAAGTGCACAATGGCAAGACTAATTTAACAATGAAGATGTAAGAATATAAAATAAACTATGCATAAATATAACAAAATAAATTCCCCGATAGGGGGTGGACGACCCTGGGGTGACTAGGGTACCCCACCAATCCTGAACCACCCTGCGTTTCTAGGGCACCCAGGGAGAACACCGCTCTCCTCAAGTTAGCTAGCCTATAGGCGCATGGTCAGAGTAGGCCCATTCACACGAGCCATTCTCGCCACATTCACCCACCTTTTAGCAAATGTACTGGGAAGCAGCACTTCTCTCTCCACCCTCATCTTCCTTTCCAGGTGAAACTTGAAGAAGTTGATGAGGGATTGGCTGAAGAGAAAAGTGTCTGTCTTCAGTCCTTTTAACCTGGTCCACCATATAACCTCTTTCGCATCTGCCAGCAGACAGAGGAACATTTCCTGCTCTTTCTGACCTAAGGAAGGCGGCGTGTCGATCTTCACTATGGACTCGACCGATAGCCGGATTCGTTCCACACGCGACAGTAGCTGTTCGACATAACTCCACAAGTCAGTAATGCACGGACATTGGACAAGTGCGTGCAGAACGGTTTCGTCGTTCTGTGCGCATCTTGGGCAGGTCCATCTGACAGCATTTCCGTGCCTGTAGAGTTTATCCCGAACCGGCAGTGCCCCCAGGTAGCACTGCCAAGCGAGGGATTTCTGGAAATGTCCATCGTCCCGGGCTCGAAAGTCCTCCGGTACAGTCAATTCGACTTAGTCGAGGCCCAAAGATTCTCCGAGTGCGCCATCGCACTTTCCCACCACTAATCCTCTATAGAACTCGAGAGTGGAAGTTCCACTGATCGCATTGCCCGCTTGGTAGAGGGCAGTGAGTGCCTGGCAACATTCCAGGTGCCAGTCACCCAGTCTCGGTCTCTTCTTGACCCAGGACTGCAGCTCAGTCAAAGAAATGAGCTGCGGAAAGGCCCGTCTGATAAACGGCGACCACACCTGTACACCGTTGTGGCAGAATATCTGGAGATGTCGCAGCCTCAACGCATGTCTGTGCATCATTAGCCACTGCATGCCCAGCCCTCCGCGTAGAGGGTGCTGGCAGCAGATGGACCGCCTCACCAACGGAACTTGTCCCCTCCACAAGAATTTGAAGAGGAGCCGTTCCAACTTGACGAGGCGCGGACGGGGGCAAGAGACGACGGTCAGGCGGTAGGAGATAACTGGCGCGATGTACGCATTCGCCACCTCCGTGCGACCTTTCAGTGATAGCTTCCTCCCAGCCCATTTTTGGGTGAGACTGGCTACTCTGTTCGTTACCTCGTCCCAATTCTTTTCCACCTGCAGTTCTGGTCCGAACCAAACCCCGAGCAACTTTACCGGTCCGTCCCTCCAGCCCCCCCCCCCCCCCCCCGACGCTGTTGGACGGCATGGGCCTGCCTCTCCAGGTTCCGAGCTGCCAGCCCACCAACTTTTTCGGGTTAAGTTTCGCTCCTGTCAACCTTTCATATTCCTTCAATAAGGTGCCGACCACCTCGTTCTCTGAGGTGTTCGACACCATCACGGTGATTTCGTCCGCATAAGCCGTCACCGCCGTTCCACGTCCCGGTTCGAGCGGGATGCCCTGCAACAGCTCCAGCTTCCGCAGTAAAGGCTCGAGAGTCAATACGTACAGAAGGGAAGAGAGCGGGCACCCTTGACGGACCGATCGGGAGAGCCGAAATGGTTCCGAGAGGTGGCCATTAACTTTGACCACTGAGCGTGTGCCGCTGTGCATTACAGCGATCCAGCTTCTGAAGACAGGGCCAAAGCCAGCTGCTTTGAGGACAAACTCCAGATACCGATGGTCGATCCTATCGAATGCTTTCGATTGATCTAATTTGATCAGTGCCCCACCGAAGCCAGGTTTACACCCTACCCTCTCTATGATGTATCGCATGATGTGGAGATTGTCGTGTATGGACCTGGCTGGGATTGCGCAAGTTTGCGCCTCCCCAAACAAATCCTCCACGACAAGCGCCAATCTCTTTGCTAAAACCTTGGCCAAAATCTTAAACTCTGTGTTGAGCAGAGTTATTGGCATGAAGTTTTCTAATGTATCCCTCTTGTTCTCATCTTTCCTTGTCAGCGTCACCACTCCCCTGCTCACAGAACTGGGAATACTCCCATTCTGCTGCCAGTTGCAGTAGAGTGCTTCGAGGAGTTCGGAGAACAAGTCTGGCATATTTACGCAAAGCTCGTAGGGCAGGCCATCCAAACCTGGTGACTTGCACCTCATGCAGCCGACAAAGGCGTCCTGAAATCCGGCTGAAGTAATCGGCCTTTCGCAGCGCTCAGCGTCGAGCGTCGAGATGCGCGGCAAGCCGTCAAGGTAGGGACTGAAATCCGCTACTCTCTCTGACTCGCCACTCTCCTCGAACAACCGAGCAAAGTGCTGGCGAAGGGCTTCACACATCCGCTTGGAATCGCTTATCTCGTGTCCGTCTCGGTCCGCCAAAGACCAAATTGTGGTTTTATTACCACGCTGCGCCTCCGCCACGCGGGCCCATCGAACAGCTTTGGTTTCATTCGTTTCTCAGCGCACGCGCCTTAGCTCTGACAATGCACCCTTCATGTTTCGCATTGAAGAAATGGTCTAATGCCATTCTCGCCGCTAGCAGGTCAGTTGCAATGCCACTACAAATAGCCTCGTCTAACTTATCTACCAGATCCCCCTCCTTTCTATTTTTCTCTAACGCTAGTTACTCTAATATCTCTTTTGAGAGCCCCCACCATCTGTTGTTGATGATCCCCCCTGTCAACTTTTGCTTAACTAAATTGTTGACTCGGTCCCTGTAAGCCTTACGTGCCGGAAATGACATGTTCAGCTTCCAGTAACCCGGTCCTAACCTACGCGTTTTATTTAGGTCGACCGTACAGATCACAAATTTGTGATCTGAATAGGCGACCGTTTTAAAAAGTGGGCAGCCCACACTATTTCTATCTATTTTCCTAATGAAGATCCTGTCTATATACGATCTAGATGACCCCATTCGGTTGGTCCATGTCCATACTTGCACATTGGGGAAATCTATTCGATACCTGTCAGACAGTTGGAACTAGATGAGTAGGTGCTTGAGGCTTTTGCACCCCCCGCTCCTATTCGTTACTCCCACACAATCCCAGCGTGCGTCTAAGATGCAATTCCAGTCCCCCGCTAACAATAAAGGGCGAGATGTACCCAGAAATGTCTCCAGGCGCCGAAAGAAGTCCGGTCGTCCGGCCCCTGTAGGGGCGTAGACGGCCAGCAGTCTAAAGGCACCACCTTCTCTACTGCTCACATCCAAGACCACCAACTTACCGTCCGGGTCCCGGAAGATCGACCTTACCTCGAGATCCAGTCCTTTCCAAAACAGCACTGCCACCCCCCCACCCCCCCACCCCATTTGCGGCCTGCTAACAGATGTGAAGATCTGATAGTCGTCGAAAATGTGGGCTAGTGCGCGCGTGTCGAAAATTCTGGTCTCGCTGACGGCAATCACATCCATTTCCAGCGACCTGAGGTCGGTGAGCAGGCGACCCTGCCTCCAGGGTGACCCCAGGCCGCGAACATTTAAACTTCCTACTCTTAATATGGCCATGTTGGTAAGCTAAGAGAGAGAGGGAATGTTTACTTACCTCCAGGGTCTTGTGAGGTCGGGTGGTTCGACCTCCATGGTTGATGGGGTTTCTTTTTCGATGTGGGTTTCACATTCCGGGTTCCCACGTCTTGAGGAAAGCTCTCTCGAATTTCTTTGATAAAATTGGGTGACATTCGGACCAGAAGCAAATCTTCTGGCACGCAAAATATGCTCATTTCAAAAGTCTCTCCCTCTGTTTGAATGTCCTCGCTTCGTGCTAAGAGGGCCATCAGTTTATCGTTGGCCCTTCTGACAAGCACGAAGTTTTTAACATTATGTTGGTGTGGTTTTATTTGTTTTCGTTTTGGTGACTGTGGTGGTGATGGTTTTGGTGGTGTTGTTTCGGATATGTCTGTGTTTGTTGTAGGTGTGGTGTCTGCAATTTCAGGTATTTGTGTGTTTATTTGTACTTATGTTTGTTTAGGTTGTTTGCGTTTCAGGGATTGTGGGGGTGGTGTTGATGTTGCTGTTGGTGCTGATGTTATTGGGGAAGTGTTTACGTTAGTGGTGTCTGTATTTTTTGTTGTGTATGTTTTTGTGTTTTGTTGGGGCTTTTTTTTGTGAGTTTTCTCTGTTTTTTTTTTTGCACTTTGGGGTTTTCCTTCATCTTCGCTGCTGGAAGACAAAGGGTCTGTGACTGTGCGTGTCTCTGTGTCTGTATGTGCGTTTATTGTTTTGTCTATGTGTATAATTGGGGGGTTGGGGGAGTGGGAGAGCTTTCCTCGTTTTCCCCTTGGATTGGTTATGGTGTTGGTGGTGATCCGGCTGTTTTTGATGTTGGTGTCCGTGTCTTTGTTTGTTTGTTTTTGGTGGTGGTGGTGGTGCAGCTTTCCGTGCTGACACTGGCGTTGGCAACAAAGGAGGTTTGCCACCCCCTGCAATTTTGCGCTGAGTGTAGAAGGCTTGCAGATGCGTTACTTCCTCGCAGACGAAGCAGCGTAGCCTTCTTCCGTCAGTGATTAGTTGGATTGTTGTCCCGTCCTGCAGGCGGGCAAAATCCGGGATGTTGTTCATGTCCTCCGGTTTCATTTGGAGAAAAATCTCCAAATCCATTCCGGACCAGTCCTCTCTCTGTGTCCTTTTGATATCCAGGAGGGTAGTGTCTGTCCCCTCCTCGATTACGCATCCCAGCAACCACCATATGTTCATTCCAGGTGGGATGCTGGGAATGCGCACCTTTACTGTCCTTTTTACCCATGTAGGACGGATGCATGATAATGCGTTCCGTTCTGCAGGGGGTCACAGAGTGCTTAATAGCAAGGGCCTCGGTTTTGAATAGTACCGAGATGGTACCGAACTGTTTGCCTCTTGCTTTATACTCTATGTTACTTTCGATGTACTCCAAAGCAGCCTCGACCTCTGCTTGGCTGGCAAGTTCCACTTTTCGTGTCTGCACTGAAATGCATCGAAAGTACACCGTCCTCCTTTGCATGGCCGCTATTGCCCCTTCCGGGATGGTCAGGATCGCCCAGGGCTTCTCCCGTTTAATTAGCCCCCACGCCTGGGCCAACTGTTCGTCTTTATCGCTAATATCAAAATCCAATAAGCGCTTTTTTTCTGCTGCTGCAGCAAATGTGGTGCTTCTGATGCACTTGTTGTTGGTGTTGTCATTCTTGCTGTTGTTATTGGTGTTGTTGTTCTTGGTGTTGTTGTTCTTGTTTTGTTTGTTGTTGCTGTTGCCACAACAAACAAAACAACAACAACACCAATAACAACTGCAAGATATAATAAGAAACCTAGCATAAACTCTAAAACTAAAAGAAGAAATAGAACTAGAAACATAATATGGTATGCTCCTCCATGTTCACTAAGTATTAAAACACCTTTAGCTAAACTATTTTTTAAAGCTCTTGATAAATGTTTTCCCAAGGCACATAGATATTATTCAATCTTTAACAGACATACAATTAAACTATCTTACTCTACTACTATGAATTTAGCACAGAATATAAATAGAATCAATAATAGGAATCTAAACCTTAACCAGAATAGCACTAATACCTCTAGAAATATCCAATATAACAATACTGTTCTGAATAATATATACTCTGATAAATGTAATTGTAGAATTAAATCTAACTGTCCTCTAAAAAATAACTGTTTAGTTAAAAATGTGGTCTATAAATGCAATGTCAAAACTAATGATAATACTTTTAACTATGTAGGCTCAACTTCTACAGACTTTAAATCCCGTTTCAATAACCATAAATGTTCGTTTATTAATATTTCTAAAAAATCTTCAACTTCTCTATCCAACCTGATATGGAACCTAAGATCCAAAAATATAGACTATTCTTTAGCTTGGAATATAATTTCATAAGCACCTGCTTACGATTACACAGCTTTATCCAAATTTTGCAATTTGTGTGTTGAAGAAATTTTCTTCATACTTAAATGTAAGAACTCCATTAATTTGCGTGATAATTTATATAGTTCTTGTAAACATCGCCAAAATTCAACTTTTAGATATATATATAAAATATTATTACACGTTTAATCTTCCCTACATAATGTTTACTCTATCCAAACACCTATAATCTCATTTCTTAAATTATATGCATATATATTCATAAATTCTAAATTTAAATTTAAATTTAAATTTAATGTAATTCTAATTTTAATATCTTTTACTTCTTAAAAATATATATAATTTACTTCTTAAATCTTTTCTTTTTAATATTTTTATTTCTTAAATATCTTTATTTTTATCTATATTTATCTTACTTCCAAAATATCTCATAATCTTTTTAGAAAGATTACTTAAACATTTTTTAAAATAAAAAAAAATAAAAATTATTTATTTCCAAAAAACTATTTTTTCGGGATCACCTAATATTTTTATATATTTTTTAAATTTTTATATTTTTTTTATATTTTAAACATTTCTAAATATTTTTTAATATTTTAAGTATTTTCAAGTATTTCTTAATATTTCTTTATATATTTTTGAATAATTCTAAGTTTTAATTATAATTCCTGAATAATTTTAGGTTTTAATTAATTTTAAACGTTTTTTTTTAAATTTCGAGTATCTTCGGAGTCTTTTTGAGATTTAAAAAAAGAATCTCTTGAAAGTCTTTTTATAATCTGAATTTTTAAATGGTTTTATTATTTTCTTATACTTTTAATTAATTATCTAATTTTTTTGTAATTTTTTGTAATATTTTCTAATTTTTTGTAATTATTTAATATTAGAGTTACAACCAGTAACAAAGTCTGGCTAAATATATCTTTAAACCTATCATTGTCAAACTTATCTCATAACAACTAATAAATAAACAAAACTGGCATTTTCAATATTTTTACAATGTAAAACATTAAACATATAAGTAATCTTATTGACTCAGTTAATTTAATTTAATTTAAATAATTTAACATCTATAACATGATATACCCATTTGTACTCTCATATATCCATCTTTATATCTATGCTCCTACTTCTTACTTATTTAAATCTATTTTTAATACATTTTAATATATTTTAATATATTTTAATATATCTTAATATATTTTAATATATCTTTATTTTTATTTTTATTTTTAATATATTTTTTATTTTTAATATATCTTTATTCTTAATATATCTTTTTCTTTATTTTTTCTATATATCTAACTTTCTATATACTTATAATAGAATTTAACAATTATTAGTAAATATACGTAACATAAATATCTAACATAAACATATGACGTATTTACGATATACAAACTCATCCTTGGATAAGCTTATTTCTTCGCTCTTTCTTTCTTCATTTTTTTTCTTCACTCTAACTCTACATATAATAATATTCTTTTCTCCCTTTTTTCTCTCTTTCTTTTTTCTTTCTTCTTCCAACAGTATAATTTAAATAGACGGTTGTTTTTGTTAATTTTTCGGACATTCATTTGCATACTCCCACAGAACTTTGAATTACCCTCAATAAAAAATGTTTCCACTATCCAGCGAACTTTCAACCGTCAAGGTTGTTTTTCCGCGGTTATATAAAACAAATCTTGTATTTTATCTGATGAAAGCGCACCAAGACTGCCTTGGTAGCCCTTGAAATATATATAATAAAATAATTATGGTTTTATAAATATAATTTCCATTTATTAATATATTGAATATTTACTCCAGTAACTGTTGAGTGCTTTATATCAGTTATAAACTTTTAAGCTAGTTGGAATCCCAACAAATTAAATATAACTTCTGCATATATATATATAAATATATATATATATACATATTGTTATACTTGGGGAGGGTCATATTGTTGTAATAATATTGCCAGAATTAATAACAGAACACACTCACTGTTTGGTTGGTTTTCGCTTCTGTATCTTTTATATCAGTGAATTCATTTAGTCCTCAATGTTTACCATTGAGTGACCAACGGTCAAAAATACAGATATAATATAGATATAAACACATATGTATATAGTCTAACAAAGTTCTTTCATTGCACATCTGCAACATCGTCAGTGCTGCTATTATGTTCCTAAAGATTACTAATAGCTCTAGGAAAGCCATGAAAGACAGCACATCTTTTTAACTTTGATTCTGAAAGTAGGTTTATAATTATCAATTTTCATTATACTTTTGTAGATTTCTTAGTGGCCTAGTTGGAGGAATCATAGACGGTGGTGATCTTGGTGTGAAGTTCGATCCTGGTCGGGAGTAGGGTTCCCGGTAAACCTTTTCAGTTTTTTTACTATATGTTGGAAAATAAAAACTGAAAAAGGTTACATATTCCTCTTGACAAGGCTTGAACCCAAGGTCAGGATCTCCATCGTCTCTAGTACCTACCGCTAGGCTACAGAAACAACCACGAAAATCTTACGAAAATTCATACTTATAAACCTACTTTCAACATTTTCAAATCAAAGTATTGTGGTGTCGTTCATGTCTTTCTTAATGTTATTGCTCCTACTTAATGTCCACTTCTAAATCATTTGGTGTTTGCGAAATCCAGTGACTTTCAATGACATTTGGCATTTCACAATCACTCAATATATGTGTGTGTGTGTGCAGCTATATATCTATCTATGATTTCTCCCGAATGGCCTGTAGAAGCCTTTTCTATATTAAACATTTATACTCTGCTTTGTATTGAGTACCTTACTTCCTGTGGTTACCCACGATTGAACCCACGATAAACTTATATTATATATATACACACACACACACATATATATATATATATATATATATATATATATATATATATATATATATATATATATCCACATTGGCATACAGTTGGATGTGTCCCTACATGCATTTTGCATGTAGGAAAACATACGTTATTATTATTAATCTCCCCTGGTCGAGATAACATTTTGGTCGTTTCAACTGCTGCTATTTCTAGTGGCAGTACATTGACCTTTCCGCCCCTACCTTCTATCTTTACACACGGCAATAGACAGGATTGTTTCTTCATCATACACTCTCATCCGGGAACAGTTCTGTATGGGGCCAGTTCGTGATTTGAACTCGGGAATTTTATATTCTCCGAGTGAGAAGAACCCTCTGAGGAAAGTCTTCTTCTCAATGGATTTCCGCATGGATTATCCATTTATTTTGAGACTTGAAACCGCTCGGTAAGGGTAATTATAGCAGGTACAGTGAACTTTTTAAAATTTATTTTAAAACTTTTTCTTATTTGCTAAACCTTGATTATATATATATTATGTCAGGTCACCACTTGGTGCTACTGGTAACATGTATCCCAGTACAACCTGTCTCATGGTCGGGTCGTTGGCGACTAAACTGGCAACCCCACCAAGGTTTTTTGGTGAGGAGGGTGACTTTGGGCATCTTGCAGGACTAAAAACAAAACCTGTCAAAGGGCAAAGGACCTCTTAAGAGTCAATGGCCATCCAAAATCACCGGGAGAGATGACCCCTTAGCCTTTGTCAAGGCAGAATTCTAGGAGAAGGAAAACTCTGATATAACACCTGCAACCCTGATGGTATCCAATGATGTTGACTTGTTCTTCTTTTTGGTAAATATCATCTTGGTTAAGAGAGTGGGACTGGCTTTGTGCAGTGCCTTTGCTCACTATAAAAGCTTCACGGCACAGGCATTGCATTATATCTGGAGATCTCTCTGCACTTGTCGTCACATGGTACCATGGGCCAAGCACTATGTGTCAATAATTGTCACAAGTGTAGTGTTTGTACCAGAGTTTTCAAGTCGCTGGCTGGACTAAAAAGTCACACTCGTTCAGCGCATCGGTAGGGGTTCTCCTACATGGATATAAAGTAGTGGCCGTACTCGAAAACGAGTTGGCAGCTACCACATATATATATATATATAGTTTTAATATAGATGAGATTCTACAGGACTAGAACTGTTTCATTCTTTAGAAATCATTCTTTAGAAATCATGAGATTCCTGATGATTTCTAAAGAATGAAACAGTTCTAGTCCTGTAGAATCTCATCTATATTAAAACTTTTATACTCTGCAATGTATTGAGTACCTTACTTACTGTGGTTACCTCCGATTCAACCCGAAATAACGTACTATATATATATATATATATATATATATATATATACACCATCTTTACCACTAATTGATTTGACAGATGTCTTTAACCCATTGATAAAGAATATTAGTTGGTCAGTAGTTCGTCTGTAAGTATATATATATATATATATATATGCTTGTGTGTCTGTGTCTATATATGTATATTTGCATGCATGAATGAATGAATACACTAGGCTTTAGATTTAGTATAATGTACAACCACTGATTCCAGCTCTATTTACTATCCTATATTTGGTTTCTATTAATTCCCTGGGGAGTTGGTTGACCAAATACTTTGCTAATTGTTTTTTTTTTTTTTTTTTTTTATTTCATTCTTTCTCTTAGATGTCAGGTATTTTTTGAAAGCAAAGCATTGGCCCCTAAAATACTAGAGTGGTCCCTGCAATGCTTCTGTGGGCTCTTACGATGCTACAGTGGGCCCCCCCCCCCTGGGGCCCTCTTGCCACTGGGCAATCTGACCTATCCGCCACTGTATATATATATATATATATATATATATATATATATATATATATATAATCAATGAGTTATTTAATTTGTTGATTATTCAACAAATTTAGTTTATAACAGATTAGAAGCACTCAACGATTTTGTTCTGGAGTATAATATCAATAATATTAATAAATGGAAACTATCTTTATAAAGCCATATTTATTTTATTATATATATTTCAAGGGTACCAAAATGTTGGTACACTCTCATCAGATAAAATACAAAAGCTCTTTTACAGATAGTGACATATTCAAACGAGAACTTAATGTATTGAGTTCTATTTGAGTTCTATTCAAATAGAACACAAAACATTAAGTTCTAGTTTTGAATATGTCACTATCTGTAAAACAACTTTTGTATTTTATTTGATGAGAGTGGTAATTTTGGTACCCTTGAAATATATATAATAAAATAAATATGGTTTTATAAAGATAGTTTCCATTTATTAATATTATTGATATATATATATATAACATATATATATATGTGTGTGTGTGTGTGTGTGTGTGTGTGTGTGTGTGTGTGTGTGTGCGTGTGTGTGTGTGTGTGTGTGTGTGTGCGTGTTAATTTATTATATATATATCACGATAAATTAACGGAACCATCGACTCTCGCTATTCCCTGTCATTAATGTGCTCAAAGGAGAAGGAATCCCGAGCCCTTTATAATACAATATGTAGAAAAGATGACACACCCGAGAGAGAGATAGTGCGCCATCAGTCAAACAGGGAAAAACCACCAGTGTATGGAATCTATAGCCCATGGAAGGCAAAGTAGACACACAATAATTAAAAGTATAAATCAAAGTGCAAATACGTACCTTGATAGCTATCTAACACACACGTACAAATCCAACAGGATCTGTTTCACCAACTAATTTGTTGTCAGAAATGATTAGCCTATGGTTCATCAGCGTGTGTAAGGCTATACATTTCAGATAACATTAAAAGAATCTAAAGCGACCGTCCAGCCACACGTGGTAGAGATAAATTAACAGCGTGCCTAGGGCAGCAACCAGTGGACTCTGATGGACGAGCTGCTAGAAAGGGCAGCCCAAACCACTCAGAGAAGTGTGCTCAATCAAACAGAGAGAGACAAGAAGAGAAACAGATCCTGTTGGATTTGTACGTGTGTGCTAGATAGTTATCAAGGTACGTATTTGCACTTTTATTTACACCTTTAATTATTGTGTCTACTTTGCTTTCCATGGGCTATAAATTCCATACACTGGTGGTTTTTCCCTGTTTGACTGATGGCGCACTATCTCTCTCTCGGATGTATTATCTTTTCTACATATTGTATTATATATATATATATATATTTAGTTAGCTAATTATTTAGCCAATTAAATAGCTCTGTTCTATACATAGAGCACTCTTTTTTCATTTGCTTTTCCTTTGTAATCACGTAACATATATATATATATATAAATGTGTGTGTTTGTGTGTGTGTGTTTGTGTGTGTGTGTGTGTGTGTGTGTGTGTGTGTGTGTGTGTGTGTGTGTGCGTGTGTGTGTGTGTGTGTGTGTGTGTGTGTGTGTGTGTGTGTGTGTGTGTGTGTGTGTGTGTGTGTGTGCGCGCGTGTTAATTTATTAATCAATTAATTAAGATAATTAAAGACTGTCCTCAAACTTTAAATAAATATTTCCATTGATTCATTTATTATAAAATATAAAATATCTTTTCATTATTATATAAATTATTTCACTGCTAATTCAAACATTTTATGTCATTTTAAAATCATAAAATAAAACGAAACAAAATAGTTTGCATTAACATTGAATTTTACGAAGCATATTATAATGGTTGGTTGATAAATGTTAAGGCAAGCCTTTGGAAATAAATATTTTAATGATGCTACAATATAACGGACATACATAATGGTCGTCTGCTTTGTGAGAGTTTTATGACTTCAACAAAGTCATTCAACGGATATTAATTGTCAGATAATATTCAATGTTACACTATAATACAACTTTGATGACTATTTCATATTATATAAAATTTTACAGTTTTAAATTTTGGTTTATAATGATTAAAATTATAAATAATAGAAAAAGGGATATGTAGAAATTCAATAAGATAAAATTGAAACAATAACAGCAGAAATGAAGTGAAGTGAAAATGTATAGTATATGTTCAGTATTTGGTATTTTCATACGGCAGATGATTTATATATATATATATATATATATATATATATATATATATATATATATATATATATATATATATATATAGTTTCGTTGACAAATATATCAATGTGCCCAGACACGTAGATATATTGCTCTTGGTATGAGAGTGTGGTTTTAGCTCAATGTAGGATAACTAGTATACTACAGAGCCGTTATAATTATAAGAATAACAAAGAGTGCTTAGAAATACATTGTTTTATTAGCTAACAGTGTTTCATCCATATCCTATGGCAGGAATCATCAGAGCTTATAAACAAGAGTATATCAATAGTTGCATGCTCCATCAAGCTGCGTCACCAGTACAAGGTTAAAGGACCAGCAGGGGGTGGGGGGGTCCCGAGGCCAGCGCTATATAGAAAAAGACAGAAAACATGATGAACATAATGTCATAAAATGTCATAAAAAATTACATAAAAAATTAAAAATTAAAAATTACACCAAACATTTATCACTTAAATGGTGCAATAGATGATAAAGAGGTTGAGAGAGGGTAGCAAGGAATGAGTGAAGTTATTACTCAGCATGATCAAAAACAATAAAAAAGTACAAAAATACAAAAATAACAAAAGAAATAAAAATAAAAACAATAAAGGAACAAAAAAAAAAAAAAAAATACAAAGCAAAGCATAGATACATCAAAGCACAAGCAGTGCAAAAATAGGGTGTACAGGCAGATTAAAAGAGTTTGCAAGCATGAGTCTGTGAGAAGAATAGTTGGTTAGCGGTGGTGCAGCTTTACATGTATGATTGTCCATAGGAAGGATGGTGTACTCCAATTATATCGCCTTGTAACAGGTTGATTCTCCGTATCATATCAGCACCCGACGAACCACATCGATAAGTTCCAGTTTCGAGCGTTAGGCGAGATAACATTATTTTTCCAAAACATATACCCAGGGGTTTTATCACCATGGGCGGTCTGCGATAGACACCTAAAATCTAAAATAAAATAAAGTACGATGAGTTGAAGAAATGAATGGTACATGTACAGCCGGCACACAAGTGAGGAAATTGAAAATACGACAGGTCCGCAATAACTGGCATCCCCCAAAGTCCTCATGTTCGGTCGCTCAACCCAACGTCTCAAGTGAAATTCCCTGTATGTCCAAGTTGGCGTCGAACCAATGTCGTACCGTATACAATTATACCACAGTAAATGTAAATCGTGATGGCTATCCCGTCACATAGAGAGAAAGTGTATTTAGGAAACTCCGCTTCCAGAATTACCTATGGCAGAGTGAGGAAAAAGCAGATATTGTTACAATAATAAGCGGGTTTATTAGAGTGAGTGCAAATTTCTCTAGAATATATATAGAAAACTCACGGTCAAAAATGTCAATGACAGCTATGTTATTTATATGTCCGCCACGTGGTTTTCGTATAAATTACTGAATCCGATGGTTGCACTCCATTCACAATCGGGTGTGACCCCTCCCGAGTCGGCCGGAATTCAATATCCAGTGTCGCACATTGCCTTGAGTGTGGTTCTATAATTCATCAAAGCTGGAGCACAATTCATATTCAACAATTTCAAAATTTCAAAGGTTAACCTCTCGCTAGTAACACACAACGGTTGTCAGAATATAAACTCAGGAAGTCGTAGTGTGCTTATGAAAAGTGCGGGAGGCAATTGGCGTCATAAAGGGCGGATTCATTAGATATCCAACGGGACGCTTGGGGCGAGTTATTTGTTCGATTCGAACCCCTCAGCGACGAACTACCCCTTTCCCCCTGGGCTTGATCGATTCTGTGGCACCTAGCCCGCACGAATTGCTCCCATAGTTCACTATACTATGTTAGATCTATCACACACTTTAGGGTCAAGGCTAACTGGACCCCGGATGCCCAAGCCACCCGCTTTATAGCTGGGGCGGGGTTTGTTGGGCTTTCGACAGACTATTATGCTGTGCTATCAGTTAGCGCACAATGGGTGTGTTTATAAACCATATTAATATGTTTAGTGTGGGTAGGTGCCTATATAGGGTCAAACTGTGCTAGGTATAGTGAAAAGCCTTAAGTAGGTTGTACCCTATGGGTTCTTGGCCTGTGGTAATAAGATGAACTAGGGAAGAGAGGAAGAAAAAAGTAAGAGAGAGGGGAAAAGAGAAAATAAAGAGAAAAAATATTAGAGTAGTCTATATACACTTGAAGGGCAGTTATCGTTACAAAGGAACCAGGATGCAGTGTGGCGTGGTTTTACGTAGGCCAGACAGGAGGGAGGTATGAAAGTCCTACAGCGTTAGCTTATTGGTTTAAAGTAATAGAAGGAGGTAAGATGTATGTGCAGGCAAGAAGAGAATATTTCCGATTTCCTATTTAGCAGGTTCAGTTTGGAGTATATTATGGCGTGTGATTCAGAGAGACAAAGGTCACAGGTCTTGCTAGGGGGTCTGTACTGCGATGATTTAGTGATGATTCTCCAATCAAGCGTGTGTTGAATATCAGTGTTCTTGAGGGGGGGGGGATATGTAACTATCTAGGGATGTAGTATTCTTAAGTCTATCATATATCTAAATGTATAGCGATGGGAGTTGTATCTAGTCTTAAAGGGGGTCGATGTAGACCCTATATATGTTTTGGAGGAGGTCCGAGTTGTAACATCACATGCGTAGACACTATTGTTTATAAGGCATTGCCCCTTTAGGGGGCACCCGCCTTTCGTCTGCAGTTACATTTGCGGTGTATGTGAGTCTTCGGCACAGGAGATTTAGGTTTTCTGTGCGTTCCAGATTTGGCAACCGTACATCAGATGTGTGGATAGTACTGCTGGGTGACGCCGCATCAGGTCCATCTAGTGGCTGCGGGTGTCCCGCAGATGCAATGGTATCGAAACCCTTTCTAATGTTTTTGTTGTTCGTTATGGCTAGGTGACGAGCTAGATTTGGAGTGGTGGAGAATGATAGCTTAATTGTGTTTTTTATTAATGATGCTATGGTATTTACTACCGAGGGGGGAAGTTTTTTTCCAAGATCAAAAAGAATGCCTTTGGTATATTGGTTGATACCTCCGAGTTGTAAGGTGGATTAAAGTAGGAATTAGAACTTCGTCTATTTTTTCTATTTTTCGTACTGGGGGAAGAGTTGGCCCCGGGCGTAGACAACCCATCTTCTGTGGTAGAGAGAACCTTGGGTGGTAACCTTACCCGGAGGGGTTCACTGGCTTCCCTGTCTTTCCTATTGTATCTCAAGTTTCTAGCTTTTATCCTAATGTTAGTATTATTGCCTACCGATGAGGCGTGTTAAATTATGACCCCGAGCAGCTTTACCGGTCCTTTAGTCCAGCGTCCGACAACGCCATCGGAAGGCATCAGTTTGCCTCTCTACGATCCGAGTTGCAAACCGATAGACTTGTCCCGGTTCAGCTTCGCTCCTGTGAACCTTTCGTATTCCTTCAGTAAGATGCCGACTTCCTCGATTTGCGAGGTGTTCGACACCATTACTGTTACGTCGCTTTCCGCAGTCCCGGTTCCAGGGGGATGCCCTGCAATAGCTCCAACTTCCGCAGTAGTCACTCGAGAGTCAGTACGTACAGAAGGGAGGAGAGAGGGAATCCCTGTCGAATGGATCGCGTGATATGGAACGGCTCCGAGAGGTAGCCGTTCACCTTGACCCTTCAGCAGATGTTGTGCTGCGCATTGCAGCAATCCAGCTCCTGAACACGGGTCCGAAGCCTGCCGCCTCGAGTACCGCATTCAGGTAACGATGGTCAACCCTATCGAAAGCCTTAGACTGATCTAAGTTGATCAGGGCCACACCGAAGCCGAGTTTACACCCAACCCTCTCTACGATGTACCGCATCAGGTGGAGGTTGTCGTGTATGGACCTGGTCGGGATTGCGCATGTCTGCGCTTCTCCCACCAGGTTTTTGACGACAAGCGCCAGCCTCTTTGCCAACACATTGGCCAAAATCTGTAACTTTGTGTTTAGCAGAGTTGTGGGCCGGAAGTTGTCATCCCTCATATTCTCGTCCTTCCTGACTAGCGTGACTACGCCCCTGGTAACAGAACTGGGAATTCTCCCGTTCTGCTGCAAGTTGCAGTAGACCGCTTCCAGGAGAACAGAGAACAAGTTCGGCATTGCTACGTAAAATTCGTAGGGTAGACCGTCGAGACCTGGAGATTTGCGTTTGCCGCATTGGCTCAGCGCGTCCCCTATCTCAGCGGCTGAAATCGGCCTTTCGCAGAACTTCGCCTCGCTGTCCGAGACTCGCGGCAGATCGTCGAGGTATGGACCGAAATACATATCCTCTCCCGGCGCGCCGCCCTGCCCGAACTGCTGAGCAAAGTGCCGCTGAAAGACCGCGCACATCTGCTTCGGTTCACGTTCACGCGTCCGTCTTGGTCCTTCAAAGACTGAATCGTGGACTTGTTGCCACTTTTCGCCTCCGTCACCCGGCCCAGCTTTGGCTACCTCGTTACACAGAGCACGTATTTTGCTTCTGATAACGCAGCCCTCGTGCTTTGCGTCGAAGAACTGGTCCAAGGCCGTTCTTGTTGCTAGCACGCTGGCTACGTTGCCACTTGTAATTGCTTCTTCTACTTTATCTACCAGTTCCTTCTCGGTCCTATTTCTATCTATCGCTAATTCTTTACTAAAAACTAACGAGTCTAATCTAACTGACCTCTTGAGAGAGTACCACCATCTGTTGTTGACAATGTCCACTGTCAAGTGCTGTTTAACTAAAGTGCTAATCCGTCTACTGTAGGCTTTTAATGTCGGTAACGACAAGTTCAGCTTCCAGTAGCCGGGTCCTTGACTATGGGTTCTATCAAGGTTGACCATGCTGGTCACTAGTTTGTGATCTGAATAGGCAACCATGAACATTTGTGGACAGCTTAACATGTCACTATCTTTATTTCTAACTAGAACCCTATCTAGGTACGATCTAGATGTTCCGCCAAGATTAGTCCACGTCCACAGTGGCACAGTCGGAAAATCTAGTCGATATTTATCGGTCAGGTCAAATCGGCCGATTAACTGGTTGAGGCTGTTACACCCCCCTTTATCGGGACATACTCCATTCCAGTCCCCCACTAAAAGAAAGGAGCGGGACGTTCCCAGAAAAGTCTCTAGACGTTTTAAGAAGTCTGGCCGCGGTGTCCCGGATCGGGCATATGCGGCCACCAGCCTGAAGGCTCCACCGTCACTACCGTCAATGTCTAGGACCACCAGTCGACTCTCCGGGTCCAGATGTACCGTCTGTGTTACGAGGTCCAGGTGTTTCCGCAGCAAAACGGCAACCCCACTCCCACCTCCCGGCTGACAGAGAGATGCGTAGATCTCAAAGTCGTCGAAGATGGGGGCCAGCTGTCGCTCGCTGTGGATCCTGGACTCGCAAATGGCTACTACATCCATACTGCGCAACCTGAGGACGTTTAAGAGTTTACCCTGTTTCCAGAGCATCCCCAGGCCGCGTACATTCACACATCCATCTCTTATATTGGCCATGTTGGTGCTGAAAAGTGAAAAAAAAAGGAAAAGAAATCACTCACCTCTTCGTCTCCCGGGGACCAGGCTGCACGATTTCCATGGGGGTGTTGGAGGGTTTGTCTAGGTGGGTGGTGGTTTCCGGTGGAGTGGGGACGGATATGTCTGGTGGGATGGGGGTGTCTGGGGTGGGGAGACATTTGAGAAGGACGCGGTTAAGTGGTTTGCGCAGAAATTCCCCACATCCTTTTCAAATGTTTCTTTTAGGGACCTATAAGTTTGTATAGGGACCCTAATCAGTTTTAGGTTCGGTTTTTTATTATTTTTATTAGACTGTGCGAAAGTTTTCCCTTCGGTTTTCACTGAAGGGTTGTTCGTGATGGTGTCCATTAGTGTTTTGTTTTCAGTGTTTATGTATGTGTAAGTGTAATTTTCTTGTGCTGTGTTTGTTTTTGACTGTAGCTCTTTCGTTTTGTTGTAGGTGTTTGTGTTTGGAGTGCTGTCGTGGTTTTGTTTTCGCGACGGGGGGCTTTGGTTTGTAATGTTTGTGTTGTTTGTGTTGCTGGTTGTATGTTTGTAGTGATGTTTGTTGCTTTTGTGTTCTTGTGGTGTCTTTTCTTCTTTCTTTTTGAAGGGAGAGGCTCTCCCTCATCGTCACTTGGTGATTATGAGGGGGCCTCGTCCGTTCTGGTGTCTGTGTTATTTGGAAGGGGTATGTTTTGGGGAGCTGTTGTGTTTGTGGGTGTTTTTGCAGTGGTTTTAGGTGGAGTGGAGTTGGGTGGGACTGTGCTTGCAGTTTGGTTTGTTGTTCTTGTTTTGGTTATTTTTGCGTGTTGTTGTTGTTGTGGTGGTGGTGGTGGTGGTTGTGTTCTTTTGGGTGTTGGCAGTAGTGCCTCTTTTTTTGCAGCTAGCTGAGGACAGTAAGCCTTCAGGTGACTACTGCTTAAACAGTGGTAACATGAAGGCTGCCTACCCTCAACAGAAATGTTTATGTATGAAATCCCATCCAGAGGCACACGTTGGGGTATTTTAGCTATCCGTTCTGGCCTCATTTGGACCAGAACTTCCAGGCTTGTTCCATTGAATGTGCCTCTGGAGGACTTTCCCACCGAAATGATGGTGTCTTCATCGAAATTGATGCAGCCAGTTAAAATCCACCAGACGTTTACATTTGGTGTAATGTTCGAAATTTTAATTTTCTGGGTTCTTTTTCCCATATATGTGGGGAAAAAGGTGTAAAGGGGGGACACAATCGGCGACACCGAATATTTTTGTGCCGTCAATTGGTCTTTCATCAACACCGAAATTCTTCCAAAAAGTTTACCTTTTTGGATGAAGGCAATATCCTTCATTGAATTTTTCAGAACCAGTTCAATGTCGTTTTGGGATAATTGGACTGGTTTTTTTGACACATTTGAAACTGCCCTAAAAATTATTGTTGTTAGGACAGTTTCTCTACGTAACTGTTGAGGAGAAGTGATGCTGAAAGCACCACTCTCACCAAAAGGTACATAGTTCTTTGCATCTCTTAACAACGCCCTAGCATTGGAGATGTCAAGGTATATAAATAGTTCCGTCTTTTGGACGGTTTGTGCAAAGGAAATATTTTCCTTGTTTGTGGAGTTGTTCGTGTTGCTGTTGTTGTTGGTGGTGTTGTTGTTATCATTGTTGCTGTCGTTGTTGTTGTTCTTGTTGTCATTATTGTTGTTGTTGTTCTTGTTGTTCTTGTTCTTGTTGTCACTGATGTTGATATTGTTCGTATTTTTCTTGGTGTTAGTGTTGTTGTTGTCTTTGAAGCTGGTATTATTGGTGTTGTCTTTATTTTTTTCTTTGTTGTTGTCATTGTTGTTTTTATCATCATTATTGGTGTTGTTGTTATTATTTCTGTTGTCATTGTACTGTTTGGTGTCATTTGGATTTGAATTCTTTTTTACAATTTGGTTTCTTCTTTCCATCTCCATAGTATCTATGGAGAAGGAAAGGGAAGAAGACGACATTGACTGCGAGCTATGTAGTCTTACCGACTCTCCACCACCATTATCGCCAAACGCAGCGTTCATCGTGTAAGCAAACTTCTTACGATATTTTATTCAAAATTCGATAGATAAAAATTTTCAAAGGATTATTTCTCCCCGGGGTGGGGGGGGGGACGAAAAGGAGTTGACCCACCGCCTGAAGGTCCAGACAGAGCGTCAAGCCATACCACAATTTAAAAATTGAACAAAAACTTACGGTTTTTCCACCATAAATTTACAAACACATCGGAGCGAAGTAAACAACGTCTAAATAGACAGATAGATATGTTTCATTATTAGCCACAGGGGCACAAAAGAAGGAGACAAATACAAAGGGGGAAGTTTACATACAATAAAAACGTGTAAAATGTTATCACAAATGCAAAGATAGATAGATAGATAGATATGCTAGTGTGAGTGTATTGAAGAGAGCATTAAAAATCTTACAAACATTAACTATGTGGTGGGATAGGGATAGTCAGTTGTTACCAATTTGTCTCCAGTATTTCAATGAAACAACAGATACAGATTCAGTTTGAATTAGAGATTAATATACTTAAAACAAATGTAAATGATTGTAAAGTATCCTTACGTAATTTGAATATTTTAATTTTGATTTATCCCCTCACTAAAAAAACAACAATGCATGGTGTGTTTCTAAATCCTTTTGTAAAAGTAATTACAGTCTCTCTCTCTCTCTCTCTCTCTCTCTCTCTCTCTCTCTCTCTCTCTCTCTCTCTCTCTCTCTCTCTCGCCGCTCTCTCTCTCTCTCTCTCTCTCTCTCTCTCTCTCTCTCTCTCTCTCTCTCTCTCTCTCTTTTGTATGATTATATCATGGAATAAAAGTCTATAATCTTTGTTTACAGTTATCTTCTATGTGTGGGTTGTTTACTAACTAATCAGGATATTGATTGGTGCAAACAATGAGCATACATATTCAAACGATTAAAATTGTTTGCTGTTTCTATTATTTCAAGCTGTTTAGAAGAAAAGAAAATTTCTTAACAAAATGTCAAACGTATAGATATATAATTTTGAAAAGAAAAACATACATTATGTTTTCGTTGCCGACAGCGAGATGTAGGCGATTGTAGTTAAATATATCATCTATGTTTGTTTGAATTGATATATCATCTATCTGTTTGTTTGAATTGAACTTGTTGTCTTACTGATTCCAATCGGGAATAAATATTGACAATAGTAGGTT